>SJYO01045292.1:41570900-41697299 GCA_006410555.1 Capra ibex
TTATTACTCTTTCATCTTTTTCTTTAATTCCTTTGTTAAGGTAAGTGGTAACGTTGCTTTTCTTATTTTATGAATCCTTATATAGATGGATTTCTTTGATTTCTGGATATATATCTTTTGATATTTTGTGACTACTTTCTTTAGTTTCTCCTGTGATTATCTACCTCTTTATATGGTACAAGTACCTAGCCTTCTTAGTTATATCACTTTTACTCATATGATGGGTTTCGTTAAATGTTTAAGTTACGTTAGGGCCAGTTCGATGGTCGGTGTAAAAAGTGTCTTGATCTTGTTTATTAAAGTTCTAAACATACCTTTATGTTTTTTGGAGCTTATCGGTTTCGTTAGAACTCTTTCTTCTTACCTTGACCTCCTTAGTTGAACGGACTGAAGTCCGAGATGATGTTTCGGTGTCAGTAGTTCTGTCATACCATGACCGTGTTTCTGTCTGTATATCTAGTTACCTTGTTTTATCTTTCGGGTCTCTATTTAGGTGTGTGTATACCTGTGGAATAGAAACTGTTTCCTCCGTTCTTATATGTTACCTCATTTCTGTTAGAGAAATTGTTCACCACGACCCTTTTGACCAGTTGGTGAACATTTTCTTACTTTGATCTAGTGAAAGATTGTGACGTGTTTTTATTTGAGTTTTACCTAATTTCTAGATTTACATTCTAGTCTTTGATATTTTGAGGATCTCCTCTTGTATCCGTTTTGTGAGAGTCTGTATTTAGTGTCGTCCTAGGAGATACTAGGTGGAGGGTCTTAAGACCTTTATTTTCGTTTTTATTTGTTTACCCTAGATTAATTTTAATTTTCGAAGACGTGTTGTTTCCTTTGAGATTCGTTCCACTTTTGTGGGATACATAAAACTAACTACGTAAACCATGTATCTGTGTAACTGTAAATTTCATTAACAAAGATCCATCCATGAATAACACTAAAATAAACAAAAGACCATTAAAAATATCAAGAAGAGAAAAGTACAGAAAAATAATTAATTCAAGGAAAACCAGACTACTAAAAGAAAAAAATTTTTTCATATTTAAATAAATAAAATTAACCTCCGATTAATGAAATGTTATAACATAACCCAAATGGTATGTAGTTGTACTTAGGTGGTGCCCACGTGTGCACAAGGGGTAGGACTTTGGGGGAGAGTGGAGGAAGAGGTAAGGTAGGGAGACCCAGTAGGGTCACGTGATCGGGACTCGTAGAACGTAACACGTAACTTGAACCCGACCACTAAATAAAGTGTATACTATAATATGTGCAAAGTTATGGTAAGAGGGTTTAGTAGGGTTGGAGAGGGAGAGGGTGTCTCAGGTTTTCTGACAAGATATGTAGACACAGAGAAAACGACAGAGTGTATGTCTCAATAGTAATGGTAGAAAGATTTAAGGTATATATACGTAATCATATGACATAACCACAAAAGGAAAGACCGAATGAAGTGAGACATATTATCCGAGGTCAAAGTAGGTGGAGTAATCTTGACTAAGTTTACGTAAGAAAAATTACCGATTCATTATAAGGTAGTACATATACATGGTGTCGAAAGAATAGGTAAGTAGACGACTACCTGTAGATCCAACGAAGGTACAGGACCGATAATATTTGTCACGACGTTACTTGTAAACCCATATGCACAGAGAAAGTTAAGACCAAAGGAACCACACATACGGGTCGAATCATTATCTGCACAAAGAAAGATAAAAACACATAGGTAACATAATTATCCAAAAAATAAAACTTAATGGTACCCCAAGTATGTGTAAATGTATTGATATAGATGAATAAAATTTGACTACATTCAAGTTTATGTAAGATTTTTGAGATTTAAAAAATGAGGGGAGAAGGTGTAAAAACAAAAAATAAAGTAAAAAATTTGGAATACAAATCGGGAACAGATGATACCATTAACGAAAATATTAAAGGTCCCAGGTAGGGTCCACCTAGGTCCCATTAAGCTTCCCCTCTACCTTAACCGCAGGATCCTATTTTGAATAAATTAATGTCTATATTTCTCTCTAATCTTTTCTTATCACATCATCCTTTTAATCACCTCTTTTTCTCCGACTTATTGAACCAAATACACCCTATGGTTATTTCGAAACTCTGTTCTTCGAACGTGGTGGATGCATCCGGTGTCCGCAGAAAGGCAAGAGGGCTTCCTCTCCTCCGTGACTCCGGAGGGGCCAGACTAGAATCTTCGGGTTCGTTTTAATCGTCCGAACCACTCATGGGTGCGAGGTCTACCCTTAAGTCGGTCTTCCCCTTTTTTTCTTGCTGTACCCCCTCAGTCAGAAAGGTCTTTGACTAGACTAAACAAAAAGTCCAAACGAATATATGAAAACAATATGTATCCCTACTTATGTCTCAGTGTGTCCCCAGTCGTCTGGACTGGAAACAGTGTTAGTCCACGAAGTATATTTTAATATGTTTCCAGAATCCCTAAAATGTAGTAGAAGACCGGTACTCCGGACGACTGTGAAATACCGGGAAAGACTATTGTCAGTCAGTTGGTCTTTTGAATAAAAAAGGTCCCCACTAAAAAAAGAATTTGGTCCACGGTAGGAGGTTTATTTCAACGTAAGGATATCCCACTCCCACATCACCCAATGTTAGTTCTATACTTAAATGAATCAGATTCCAAATTGTACTAATTAGAATTTCCAATTATGAATAAAAAGGATATACGATCAATATAAGTAATATTCCCGTTCCTTATACCTCTAAATCGTCGTTTATAACCGAGTTGTTTACTTTTGGGAAGTGGTCATAAGGGGAATTCTAGATAAATCAGAATTCTATCACTATTTCAATGTAAAAATGTATCGTTCCTGTCACTAAATATTGTTTCATGTCACTAGATATTGTTTTCTCTTTTAAGTAATTGAGTTTTTCGGATCATAACGATTGTAGGTTTTGATGATATAAAAGAAAAGATATAAGGTTTATGTAACTAATTATATAAGGGTCCACAGATTCCTATACCTCCGGACAGTACAGGTCCTTAAAAATAATTGACCTCGACGTTCAATTGAGGAAGAGGTTCTCTTTACCACTACCCCCTCTCAGGGGGCATTTCAGTCTCCACATCCACTCTCGTATTTAGTCCGAGACCAAAACCCCCATTTACGAGTCCTTGTCCCCCAAAGGACTCCGAGCTTGGGTGGAAACGCATACGGGTTCGGAGGAAGGAGTATTGGAAACGGTACCTACCTCAAGGAGTGCGACCGAGGTCCGTATATCAAAAAAACCGAAAATAAAAAACATTATCAAATTCATCGACTAGGAATCGGAAATGATATATAAACGGAAATGATCGCCCTAAAAAGGAAAAGATACCGAAAATGAAAAGAAAAGGTGAATCCCTTCTGAGAAATCGTAAAGAAAATATCATCCAAATTATAGTTTCTTGAGAAAATCGAAAACGACAGACTCTTCAAGAAATAGAGAGGAAGACAAGATTTACCATCGGGACGACTATCTCCAACGTCTCCAAGAAAAAAAAAAAAAAAAGGTCATTAAAATTATATAGTAAGGTGAGTGAGACCGAAGGTTTCTCAGACTAAGGAATACCCCTAAGGGAACATATTCTGAGACAAAAAAAGAAAGACGGAAATCTTAAGAGACAAAAATTGAAAAGGGTAAAATTGACACTATACAGAATCACATTTAGACGAACAAAAATAGAGCAAACCATGGGAGAGACGAAGGATATGGAAATATAGAGAAAGGAACATGTCTAAAACCCTCCAAAAGTTAGTATTAAATAAGTTTATATAAAAAATAAGGGAAGAAAGTGAGAAGAGGAAGGCCCTGGAAATATGAAGTTTACAACTACACGTATTACAATAGGGTCTCCAGAGAATTTGACATAAGGAAAGAAAAATTTTAAGCAAGAAGACTAACCTACTAAAGGTAATAGATTATGGTCTAGTGAATAAGTAAGAAGACACAGTGAATCGGACGATAGGTAGGAAAGATCACACACACACACACACACACACATACACAAAGAATTAAGTGAATGACTTGAGAAGTGAAGACTCAGAAAGATTATAAAAGAACAAAGAACAATTTTAAAAGTAAAACATGTAGATAAGAAAAAGGAATAAGTCAATTGTAAAAATGACTACGAAACCTAAGAAATATACCGGTTAACAAATGAAGACAAAGTAATAAAAAAAAGTCCCAAAAGGAACAAGAAAGTTAACGATCGTCAAAGGGACTGAAATTAAAACGAATTATCAAAAACGGACATACTTAAATCCATTTTGTCAACTTGAGGGTTCCAGAACTTCACCACTGGAATATACCCTCAAAGAGATATGTCTGACGTACATGGGTCACGGAAACCACCCTCTCGACTTAACCCACCTCTACGGTCAGTGTGGAAAAGTGTGTCACAAGACCGTCGATAGTGGGGACAACCCCCATTTTACCCTGTTGATCTTGACCTCAGACCACACTCCGTTTAGGAGGGAGACGGATCACCGACAGTAAGGAGACCCCCTCCCCTCTTCCCGTCCCAGACTAAGATTTAACGACCTCGTCTTAGGGACAAAGTAAGGGAGATTCACACATAAAAAGGAGAGAGGGACGTGACCCTGGGAACGGGATCTTCTCCACTTACGACGTCGTTCACCTGGAGTACAGCCGAGAGCCGAATACAACCGGTGTCTATCAAAACTAGACAGAGATTACACGACGGACACGGTAACAGACGTTAACAAAGGGAGTGAGAAAAGTCAACGTCGGAACTCACGTTCACAGGAAACAAGGAGAATCGGATAGTCTAGTACTCACAAGAATACCGTTTCGTATGTAGTCCCATTGGTCCAGAGTACACCTGAGAACCCTAGAGTCCCAACTCGACACTACTTAACCAACGAATCCCTAGACCCGACGAAGACTCCGTGACAAACTTATCCATGGTTGTAACTGGGGATGGAAGGGTGGGTCCGAGACAGGGTCCTGGTCCAGTGGAGACAGAGACAGACACATCATAGGTGACGAGGTATAGGTCACCACATGACACCGTATGTCACTGACCCCGACCTTACAAACAAGTCGAGTCCGACCTTCCGTATGACTCCGTCAGCACCCTTTAGACCGTCGGTGACCTCATCTGGAGAGAGGTGAGAAGGAATCCCCGTTCGGTCACCCGTACGTGAGGAGTACTCGGATCAGGTTCAAAGGGTGACGGAAGACGCTCAGGACTTTGGTAGGTTCCCCCAAGTAGCAGGGGTACATTCTGGGGTCCTGACATTACGGATTGGACACCACGAGTGTCGAGTGAGGAGTTCCGCAGAGAAAAGGGGAAACGGGGTAGAGTCCCCGTGTCCAAGGTTGGGTTAACGAAAAGAAACGAAGGATGTACTAATGTGTATATAGAAAGAGTATCAAAACTAACATGTCTTCAGGAAGACAGTCAAAGGTTAATTAAAAGTCACTCTTAAAAAGGTACACAACTACATAAAAACTAAACAAGTGTCCCTTTTCCTCTCGAGGTACACGGGAATGAGACGGTAGAACGAACTAGTAAATGTGAAACACAACTGTCAAGGATTAAAGGAATTTAACGTTAGAGTCTTCACTAACAATCAACTATTTGTAACTAAAGACGAGGTTGAGTCCTCGTCTAAATGTTGAGAGTACGACGAGAAAGACGAGTCTCACATGGTCGAAGAAAATGATGGTATATCTAGGATAACAAGTAGAAGCGAATTTTTGTAAGGATCTATATACTGTAATTTACATATATAAGACATAATTATGAATTTGAGAAATGGTGATCACGGTGGTTTACCATGGATGTAGTTTAACATTCAACATATCACTTTTATCGTTAGTTGAAGAAATTACCAAATAACAAATCAAAAATAAAACTTTATTAATCTTTGGAACTTTAGAATATTTCGTAAAAGTTATAAAAGAAAACAGGTTAAGTCAAAATTATAAAACGTTGTAAACGAAATGGTAAAATAAAGAGATATGAGTACATCGTTAAGTACGATGATAAAAAAAGACTTATTAAACTCTTGTTATGTATTGTACATAAATGAAGATTTATATACTCGTAAAAAGGATTTTGTTTCTATAATAAAATGTGTTGATGTCATGTCAATAGTTTTATTTCTTTATTGGTAATTATATTATCAGTAGAAATTTTATATATGGAATTCAAAACCATTAACAAAGTTATTAAAGGAAATAACGTTTTATTTACTCAAAAAGAATGAGTCCTACGTCAGGTCCTTTTGCACAACCGAAATAGAGAAGGAATAGAAAATTAGACCTTATCAAGAAAATAGATAAAAAAAAATTTAGTAGAACCTTAAGGACTCCTCGTACCTGGAAAGTGACCAAACAGAGGGTTAGACATAGACAAATAATGAATGAGTACAATACGAAAACTTAAAACCACGACCTCTTCTGAGAACTCTTAGGGAACCTGTTGTTTCTCTAGTTTGGTCAGCTCGGTTTCCTTTAGTTGGGACTTATAAGTAACCTTCCTGACTACGACTTCGACTTTGAGGTTATGAAACCGGTGGTCTACGTTTCTCGACTGAGTAACTTTTCTAGGACTACGACCCTTTCTAACTTCCGTTTTTCTTTTTCCCCACCGTCTCCTACGTTACCAATCTAACGTAGTAGTTGAGTTACCTACACTTAAACTCGTTTGAGACCCTCTATCACTTCCTGTCCCTTCAAACCGTACGACGTCAGGTACCACAGTGTTTATCAGTCTAAGGTAAATCGATGATTTGTTATTGCAACGAATGAGTTTTTAAATACAATACTAAACCCCCTTTCTTAAAGTGTCTGTCTTATAACACAAGAAGAATCTCGTAGTAGAGACCTCCGTATTCAACGTGGAAAAAGTTTTAACCACTACTATTAAAAGTAAACGAATTCCACTACTGACCGTCCAAAGAGATATGTTTTCAATCAGAAAGGGGAAACATCAATGATTGACAGAACTCCCTTCTATAAACTCCGATATACTATAGGATAACAACTAGTGAGTTATCTAAATTGTGGTAGATTACTATAAAGGGACTTTGATAACGATGATTGAACTAAGAGTGTACAACTTAGGGACATAGTGATTATGGAAAACGTACACAATGAACCGTAAGATGAGTTTCCTTTCCACCCGAACGGACTATCGAGTCTCCATTTCTTAGACGGATCTTTCTCTAAGTCCTAGATAGGGACCCAGTCCTTATAGGAGACCTCACCCTTTATTGTTGGGTAAGGTCATAAGAAGGGACCTTTTATGGTACCTGTCTCCTCGGAACACACGACCGCGTACCCCAGTGTTTCTCAGTCTGTGTTGACTCGTACGTGTGTGTTGTTTCCTTCCCGAGAAAGTAAATAAACAAATAATTAAAAATGGATCTGAGTATCTAAGAGTGGAACATGATACATAATACTAATCGATAGTAATAAAGGAAACTACCAGTCTAATGGGATTCTGGAAACTACTAAAAATGGGAACTTTGTTAACACTTCAATATATGAAACGTAATTTGAAAGTAGTAATCTACGACTCGTTGTTCCGGGTAGATCCACTTACTTTTTGATCTAGTTATGTATTACGTGTGTAAGTCAAGTCAAGTTAACGAGTCAGTACAAACTGAGAAAAACTGAGGTACTTGGCGTCGTACGGTCCGAAGGGACAGGTAGTGGTTGAGGGCCTCATATGGGTTTGGTTACAGGTAGCTCAACCACTACGGTAGATTGGTAGAGTAGGAGACTACAAGGGAAGGGGAGGACGAAAGTTATAAAGGGTCGTAGTCTCAGAAAAGTTTACTCAGACGAGAAACGTAGTTCACCGGTTTCATAACCTTAATGTCGGAGTTGTAGTCAGGAAGGTTACTTGTGGGTCCTGACTAGAGGAAATCCTACCTTACCGACCTAGAGGAACATCAGACTCCCTGAGAGTTCTCAGAAGAGGTTGTGGTGTCAAGTTTTCGTAGTTAAGAAACCACGAGTCGAAAGAAATATCAGGTTGAGAATGTAGGTATGTACTGGTGACCCTTTTGGTATCGAATTGATCTACCTGGAAACAACCGTTTCATTGCAGAGACGAAAACTTATACGACAGATCTAACCAGTATTGAAAGGATGGTTCCTCATTCGTAGAAAATTAAAGTACCGATGTTAGTTGTAGACGTCACAAAAACTCGTCACAAAGGTTACAAACGGGTAGATAAACTATCCTTTACTACCCTGACTTACGGTACTAGAATCAAAAGGCTTACAACTCGAAATTCGGTTGAAAAAGTGAGAGGAGAAAGTGAAAGTAGTTCTCCGAGAAATCAAGAAGAAGTGCAAAACCGTATTCCCACCACAGTAGACGTATAGACTCCAATAACTATAAAGAGAGCCGTTAGAACTAAGGTCGAACACAAAGGAGGTCGGTCCGTAAAGAGTATTACATGAGACGTATATTCAATTTATTAGTTCCACTGTTATATGTCGGAACTGTATGAGGAAAAGGATAAACCTTGGTCAGACAACAAGGTACAGGTCAAGATTGACGACGAAGGACTGGACGTATGTCCAAAGAGGTCTCCGTCCAGTCCACCAGACCATAAGGGTAGAGAAAGTCTTAAAAGGTGTCAAATAACACTAGGTGTGTCAGTTTCCGAAACCGTATCAGATATTTCGTCTTTATCTACAAAAAGACCTTAAGAGAAGGAAAAAACTACTAGGTCACCTACAACCGTTAAACTAGAGACCAAGGAGACGGAAAAGATTTCGGTCGAACTTGTAGACCTTCAAGTACCAAGTGTATAACGACTTCGGACCGAACCTCTTAAATTTCGTAATGAAATGATCGTACACTCTACTCACGTTAACACACCGTGAAATTCGTAAGAAACCGTAACGGAAAGAAACCCTAAGTTTACTTTTGACTGGAAAAGGTCAGGACACCGGTGACGACAAAAGGTTTAAACAACTGTATAACTCACGTCATGAAAGTGTCGCAGTAGAAAGTCCTAAACTTTATCAAGTTGATCTTAAGGTAGTGGAGGTAATCGAAACAAGTGTCACTACGAAGGATTCCGGGTAAACTAAAGTGTAAGGTCCTACAGACGGAGATCCACTCACTAGTGTCGGTACGGGCTCCAGTCCCCGTCACCGACTCTCCTCGATTGGGTGTAGTCTCTATTTCTCGTCGCCGACACGAAACGACCTTGTCGACACTTCCCATTCAAGGTTCCATTCTCTTTGGGTTCATTCTGTCATCCGTGACTCTCTCCTCTAGTCTCCCGTCTGTCTGACTTTGATGTCAGTGTCTGTTGATCCGTTAGAATAGTGTGCCTGGTGTCGGACAAATAGAGTTACGTTGATTCGGTACGGTACACCCCCGTGGGTTCTGTCGACCCAGTACCATCTCTCCGGACTGTCTTACACCAGTGACCTCTTCCTTTACCGTTTGGTGAAGTCATAAGAACGGAACTCTTGGGGTATACTTGTCATACTTTTCCGTTTTTCTATCCTGTGACTTTCTACTTGAGGGGTTCAACCATCCAAGGGTTATATGATGACCTCTAATCACCTCTTTATTGTGGTCTTTCTTACTTCCCTACCTTGGTTTCGTTTTTCTTGTAGGTCAACACCTATACTGACCACTACCTTTGTTCCAGGCTATGAGATTCCTCGTTATAACGTATCCTTGGACCTTAAAGTCCAGGTACTTAGTTCCGTTTAACCTTCACCAGTTTGTCCTCTACCGTTCTCACTTGCAACTGTAAGATCCTTAGTCGTTTGATTCTACCTGACCTTTCCCACTTAATTAAGTCTACTGGTATTATAGATGATGACACCCGTCGTTAGGGAATCTTCTTTACCTCATCGGTAGTATCAGTTGTTCTCAGGCTTTACGTCATGAACATACGTTAGGGGTTTTACTGTCTTACTAGAGACAAACAAAGGTTCCGTTTGGTAAGTTATAGTGTCATTGGGTTCAGATACAGGACTAGTCATTACGACTTCTTCGACTTTAACTTACCAAGATACTTCTGGATGTTCCAGAAGATCTTGATTGTGGAGTTTTTCTACAGGAAAAGTAATATCCCCTGACATTACGTTTTCATCCTTCAGTTCTTTGTGGACCTCATTGTCCGTTTAAACCGGGACCTCATGTCTTACTTCGTCCCGTTTCCGATCATCTCAAAACGGTTCTCTCGTGTGAACAATATCGTTTGTAGGAGAAGGTTGTCGTGTTCTCTTCTGAGATGTGTACCTGTAGTGGTCTACCAGTTGTGACTTTAGTCTAACTAATATAAGAAACGTCGATTTGTACCTCTTCGAGACATGTCAGTCGCTTTTGTTCTGACCCTCGACTAACACCGAGTCTAGTAATTGAGGAATAACAGTTTAAGTATCAATTTAACTTCTTTCACCTCCTTTAGAGATCTGGTAAGTCCATACTGGACAGTTTAGGGAATACTAATGTATCACCTTCCCTCTTTATCTAAATTCCCTGATCTAGACTATCTGTCTCTCGGAATACTTGCTACCTGTCTCTAAGTACTGTAAAATATCCTCTGTCGTTAGTTCTGGTAGGGGTTCTTTTACTTTACGGATTTTCGTTTTATCGACAGACCCCTCCGAAATGTTTATCGACACTCTTCTTCTTTTCACTTTTCGTTTCCTCTTTTCCTTTCTATGTGGGTAAACTTACGTCTCAAGGTTTCTTATCGTTCCTCTTTATTCTTTCTGAAGGAGTCGCTAGTTACGTTTCTTTATCTCCTTTGTTATCTTACCCTTTCCGATCTAGAGAAGTTCTTTTAATCTCTATGGTTCCCTTGTAAAGTACGTTTTTACCCGAGTTCTTTCCTGTCTTTACCAGTGGATTGTCTTCGTCTTCTATAATTCTTCTCCACCGTTCTTACATGTGTATCTACTGTTGTTTATTTGGATAGTTTTATTTAAAGTAACCCGTCTTATTACCGGGAGTATCTACGGGTACGGGAATATAGGATTTGAACTTTTGTACAATTGTCATGTACGTTGTCTTTGGAACGTTTGCTTTAATTTATACAATTAATCATGTGGGGTTTTACCTTATAATAAGACTTAATATACCTATTCATGTCACATAAGAGTTAAGTCAAGTTCAGTCAGAGAGTCAGTACAGGCTGAGAAATGTTGGGGTACCTGACGTCGTGTCGTCCGAAGGGACAGACAGTGGTTGACAGCCTCGAACGAGTTTGAGTCCAGGTAACTCAACCACTATAGTAGGTTGGTAGAGTAGGAGACAGAAGGTGAAGAGGAGGACGGAAGTTAGAAAGGGTCGTAGTCCCAGAAAAGTTTACTCCGTCACGAAGAATAGTCCACCGGTTTCTTAACCTCAAAGTCGAAGTCGTAGTCAGGAATGTTATTTATAAGACCCAACTAAAGGAAATCCCAACTTACCAAACTAGACGTTATGTCCCCTGAGAGTTCTCAGAAGCGGTTGTGGTGTCAAGTTTTCGTAGTCAAGAAACCGTGAGTTGAAAGAAATATCAGGTTGAAAGTGTAGGTATCTACTGATGATCTTTTTGGTATCGAAACTGGTCTGCCTGGAAACAACCGTTTCATTACAGAGACGAAAAATAATACAACAGATCCAACCAGTATCGAAAAGAAGGTTCCTCGTTCGCAGAAAATTAAAGTACCGACGTCAGTGGTAGACGTCACTAAAACCTCGGTTTATATATTTCAGACAGTGACAAAGGTAACAAAGGGGTAGATAAAGGGTACTTCACTACCTTGGTCTACAGTACTAGAATCAAAAGACTTACAACTCAAAATTCGGTTGAAAAAGTGAGAGGAGAAAGTGAAAGTAGTTCTTTGAGAAATCAAGAACCACATTAGAGTACTTGTAAAATATTGTCTTCTCCTCTCCCGGTATGGTCTGTAACCTCCTCTAGTCGAACGTCAACGATGGAAACTTCTACTTCTTCCGGTGTTTGACTCCTTATACCCACTGGACATTCTATGATCTGTCGACAATTGTCTGTTGGTCGTTTCTTAGGTGCTATTTGTCTATTTACGGTTTTGTACGTATTCTTTTGTCAGAGGTATTCTCTAGGTCGGGACGGTTGTGGAACTAAAATCGGACCACTGTGGTACAGTTTGAAGATTTGATGGTTTTCCATTTTATACAAAATATATACATACATCATATGTATGTATATAGATAGACATATATAAAATCCGACGACTAAAACACTACGAAGAGTAATATTGTTATTTTTTACTTATCTATTAGATACATACATACATACATATACCCGGTACCAGGTACATTTGTGTTAAATAATACATGAAAAAGTAAGAAAGTGAGACAAAGATGGTCCTAAAAAGATGGAGAAAAAACAAAGTAAAGAAACGTTGACACAGATTAAAACGGAGAGAGATTATAATTATATATATATTGTACAATATATGTATATTATGTTATAAAAGATTAAAACTTCCGAATTTAAGTAGGGTACGTTTGGTTCTTCTATCATTGTACCATCATATTTCAGTCATTTACGTTTAATCGTCGTCGGTCAGAATCGTAAAAACTTCCAACTTGAAGATTGGAAAAACAAAGATGATACACAAAAACGACGAAGGAATCTCTTTAGTGGATTTTACTAAAACTAAACTCGTAATGTACTTTATTGAAGTTTCTTAATAAAACGGCTTGGTGTGTATTTCAGAATTATAAAAGAGTTTTCTGAAAATTATGTCATTAGTTAGAAGAATTTTTTATCGTATAAAGGGGGATATTGAACCGAAGTGACTTCGAACACCATTTGTATTAATTTTTCAGACCCCGTCCAAACTCACGTATCACCATACGACCTGTGTTCGGTCATAAAGTTAAAGATGTACTCTAACCAACCAACCCGTCCATAGAGATTGTGACACATTAATCGTCTAAGACCTCTTCAACACCAGTTTAATATAAAAGTATTTATTTTGGTGTAAAATCTCACTACTCACCTTAAATGACACACTTCTATACTATTTAATAAACAATTGGTAGTCAAGTATTCCCTACTCACACACAAGAAAAGAGATCTGACGGTAATAACCCAAATGAATTACATCTCGTGTTAATATAAAATCTTTGAAAGCTCTCTGGAATAAAAGTTGCTGAATGACTCCATAATTCATCTTCAAATTTTGCCTCTTCTAATAAGAATGGAATAAACAAATAAAAATTCTTAACAAAGACGACTTCATATCATATATAATCAAAATCCACGTGTCGTACCACTAAGTTATAAAAATATCTAAATATGATACAAATTTTAATGATGTTTCATACTGACATAAAGGTATACGACGTGTTTTATAAGTACAACGTGTAAATACAATATGTATCCTCAAACATAGAAAATTAAGACATATAGAGAGAGAGAGGGAGGGGTAAGGGAAAGGGGTAACTACTGATAGTTAAACAAAAGATGTAGACACTTAAATAAAGACAAAACGATATATATAAAGAAATAAAATCAAAAATCTAAAGTGTATATTCATTATAGTATGTCACAAACAAAGACTGACTAAAGTGAGTCGTGTTATGAAGGATCCGGGTAAGTGTAACGAGGTTTACCGTCTTAAAGTAAAAGATTACCGTCTCATCATAACGTTACTTGTGCACGTCCTGTGTCCAACGAAGTTGTTGAACCAACTACCTGTGTCCTACGAAGATGGAAAACCGACAACATTATTACAACGATACTTGTAACTCTACGTATATAAAAAACTCAATCACAAAAGTAAAAGAGGTCTACATATGGATCGTCACCTTTAAGATCTATATTCTACCCAAATAAACATCAAAGGACTCTATGGAGGTATGACAAAAGGGAACATGGACGTGATGAAATCTTAAGGTGTTGTCACATGATCTCAAAGGGAAAGAGGTGTAGGAGTAGTCTTAAACAATAAAAAACTGAAAACAACAACAACAAGTCAGTAATTCAGTACAAACTGAGAAACGTTGGGACACCTGAAGTCGTGTGGTCCGAGTAGCCAGGAGGTGATAAAATGACTCAAACGAGTTTAAGTATAGGTAACTTAAGATCAAGATACTTTCTTTACAGTACCATAAAACTGTTCCTAAAGAAATTTAGACATCTAAAGAACTCATCGTACCTATAAAATTATAATTATTGTACCTTATAGAAAGTTAAATAGACGTGGTAGAAGTTAAAGGAAGTCGAAAGAAGTAACTGGAAAATACAAAATTCTCATATTCACTAAGTGCAGGGACCAATTTAAATAAGGATCCATAAATGAAGCAAAACTACTTTGAAATTACTCTGACAGTAAAAATTTAAAAGAGAAAGACGATCAAGTGACAATGAAATATCTTTATTTGTCTAAAGACATATAATTAGAATATAGAACCTTTACATGACTTAAATAATCAAGATTTCGAAAAGCAAATTTCAAAAATTTGTAAAGTACGTTTCTACCCGAGGTATTTCCTGTCTTTACCATACCTGGATTGTTTTCGTCTTCGATAATTCTTCTCCACCGTTCTTATGTGTCTTCTTACTTGTTTTTTTATAGAAGTGTCGGTTCTTTTAGTGCTACTACACTAGTGAGTAGATCTCGGTCTGTAGGACCTTACAATTCAGTTCACCCGGAATCTTTCGTAGTGATACTTGTTTCGATCACTTCCATTACATTCAGGTCAACTCGATAAAGTTTAGGACTTTCTACTACGACACTTTCACGACGTGAGTTATACGGTCGTTTAAACCTTCTGAGTCGTCACCGGTGTCCTGACCTTTTCCAGTTAAAAGTAAGATCGAGGTTTCTTTCCGTTACGGTTTCTTTCGAGTTTGATGGAGTGTTAACGTGAGTAGAGTGTGCGATCCTTTCATTACGAGTTTTAAGAGGTTCGGTCCGAAGTCGTTATGTACTTGGCACTTGAAGGTCTCCAAGTTCAACCAAAATCTTTTCCGTCTCCTTGGTCTCTGGTTTAACGGTTGTAGACGACCTAGTACCTTTTTCGTTCTCTTAAGGTCTTTTTGTAGATAAAGACGAAATAACTGATTGGTTTCGGAAACTGACACACCTAGTGTTATTTGACACCTGTTAAGACTTTCTCTACCCTTATGGTCTGGTGGACTAGACGGAGAACTCTTTGGAGTTCCAATCCTTCATCCAGTCCTTCGTTGTCAATCTTGACCTGTACCTTGTTTTTTGACCAAGGTTTATCCTTTTCCTCATACAATTCCTACATATAAAAGTGGGACTAATAAATTGAATATACGTCTCATGTAGTACTCTTTGCGACCCGACCTACTTCGTGTTCGACCTTAGTTCTGACGACCCTCTTTATAGTTAGTCGAGTCTATACGTCTACTGTGGTGGGAATACCGTCTTTCACTTCTCCTTGATTTTTCGGAGAACCACTTTCACTTTCTCCTCTCACTTTTTCAACCGAATTTCGAGTTGTAAGTCTTTTGCTTCTAGTGCCGTAGACCAGGGTAGTGAAGGATAGTTTATCTACCCCTTTATCACCTTTGTCACAGTCTGAAATAAAAAGACTCGAGGTTTTAGTGACGTCTACCACTGACGGCGGTACTTTAATTTTCTACGAATGAGGAACCTTCCTTTCAATACTGGTTGGATCTATCGTATAAGTTTTCGTCTCTGTAATGAAACGGTTGTTTCCAGACAGATCAGTTCCGATACCAAAAAGGTCACCAGCACATACCTACAATCTCAACCTGACACTTCTTTCGACTCGCGACTTCTTAACTACGAAAACTTGACACCACAACCTCTTCTGAGAACTCTCAGGGAACCTGACGTTCCTCTAGGTTGGTCAGGTAGGATTTCCGCTAGTCAGGACTCACAAGAAACCTTCCTTACTACGATTTCGACTTTGAGGTCATGAAACCGGTGGAGTACCCTTCTCAACTGAGTGACCTTTTCTGAGACTACGACCCTCCCTAACCCTTGTTCTTTTCTTCTCCTGCTGTCTCTTACTCTAACGACCTACCGTAGTGGTTGAGCTACCTGTACTCAAACTCACTTGAGGCCCTCAACCACTACCTGTCCCTCCAGACTGTACGACGTCAAGTACCCTAGCGTTTCTTAGCCTGTGTTGACTCACTGACTTGACTTCACTTGAAAATTTTTTATAAATAAATAAATACCCAGGCCTAGAAATAACGACACGTACCCGAAAGAGATCAATGTCTCTCGTACTCGATGAGAGATCAACACTATCCGTCCCAAGAATAACTCCACTGAAGAGAACAAAGTCTCATATCCGAGGTCCTGTTTAACTGAAGTCAACAACACCGTACACACGAGTCATAAACACCAAGCGTCCGAGATCTAGTGACCGAGTCACCAACATCGTGTACCCGAATCCACGGGACACCGTACACCCTAGAAGGACCTGGTCCCAAATTGGTCTCAGGGGACGTAACGTTCCACCGAATAATTGGTGATCTGGTCGTCTCACAGTCTGAAATAAAAACCCCCCGAGGTTTTAGTGACGTCTACCACTGACATCGGTACTTTAATTTTCTCCGAATGAGGAACCTTATTTTCAATACTGGTTGGATCTATCGTATAACTTTTCGTCTCTGTAATGAAACGGTTTTTTCCAGGTAGATCAGTTCCGATACCAAAAAGGTCACGAGTACATACCTACACTCTCAACCTGACACTTCTTTCGACTCTCGTCTTCTTAACTACGAAAACTTGACACCACAACCTCTTCTGAGAACTCTCAGGGAACCTGAAGTTCCTCTAGGTTGGTCAGGTAAGACTTCTAGTCGGGACCCTAAAGAAACCTCCCTTACTACGATTTCGACTTTGAGGTCATGAAACCAGTGGAGTACACTTCTCAAGTGAGTAACCTTTTCTGAGACTACGTCCCTCCCTAACCCCCGTCCTCCTCTTCCCCTGCTGTCTCCTACTCTACCGACCTACCGTAGTGACTGAGCTACCTGCACTCAGACTCACTTGAGACCCTCAGTCACTACCTGTCCCTCCGGTCCGCACGACGCTAAGTACCCCAACGTTTCTCAGTCTGTACTGACTCACTGATTTGACTTGACTTGACTCTGGTCGCCCCTTTGGGGAATAAACACTCATAACGTAGGGACTTTATTTAGGGGGAACGTGTCCAACGTACTAATATAAAACAACATAAACGAAACAATTATATAATGACTCCTCAAAACATAGATATAAGTAGTTTCTGTAACCGTAAAGAAAATATTAACTTTAAGAATCGTACAGAAACGATGGTTTGGAAATTTCACAAACAGTGGTTTGTAAATTTTCTTTACAATCTCAAAAGAGATTTACCTTTTCTTTTCCGAGATTGTTCTTCTTTGATAATTTTTCCTTTTCAGAGTGATTCTTTCTGTTTATATCCGATAGTGAATGTATTCGACCATGTTTCCAATTTTCTGTTTTTTACTTCTTAAAATAATACAAAGATCATCATTTTAATTTAAACATCAAAATTTTTCGGTCGTTTGTTTTTAGGTCCTAGTCTACCGAAGTGTCTTCTTAACATTGGTTGTATATTTCTTCTGAATTATGGATATGAAGAGTTTGATCAGGTCTATAAATTTCTCCTACCTTTTGAAGGTTTAAGTAAAATACTCCCGTGTAATGGGACTATGGTATTGGAAAAGAAAATTGAATTCCCTTATAAAACCGGAAGTCAAAATTTAAAGTTTACAAAGTTTGGAGAGATATTTAGAGATTAACGTCACTTTTAACTTTTTACTTCTCTTAAATAACGAGAGAATGAATACTTAGTAACAAGTAAATCGGAAAACAACACGTTGACTTCAGTACGTTTAAACTGAACAACTACATAATAATGTGATCTACTTATATGTGTTTCGTTGAAACACAAGGACATTGAAACTGTACGAAGTTCAACAAAGAAAAGACAGTACAACAAAACAAAACAAAAGTAAAAATTAGTACGTGACACTAGATGTGGTATAACTTAAAAAAATTTCACTTTTAATGTTAGAAACTCAAGGTTCTTCAAATCTTAAGTTCCAACGACCCCGGTTTTTATTTGGACAATTGTCTTTACACAGTCTCCATTATCCAGGACATCATCTAAGAAGATAGAACCGTTCTTCTTATAGGAATCCTCTATATTTATTTCCACTGATGAGTTCGTATAAATGTTAAAATGGTGTACTTTTATTCTGGTCGTCTCTCTTGTCGTCTACGATTGCGTCTCACTCACTTCTTTTATAGTACAAACGTTTATTAGTCATCAAACTCCAGTGACTGGTGTCCCGAGTGACATTTTATATCTTTAATATATTACATGCGTTAAACGAACATAAAGAACTTGTTAGATTTGTCTGGTTACAGTCGTCGAGGAATAATGTCAGGATTAAAAGACAAATCATAGCAAAGGTAAAGGGTGACACAAACAGGTACCCTTTATTCGTGTGTTACTACCAATAGATCCAATAAAAAGGGGAAGTACTTAGTGTCAGAGCAGTAGCACTTCCCCGAACATATGAGTTACTTCGATACTCAATACGTAAGTCCGGTGGGTTCTACCTACCCGGTATCACCTCTCAAGACTTTTTGACACCAGGTACCCTCCTTCATTACAGTTGAGTGAGATCATAAGAACGGAATTCTTTGAGTGTCTTTGTTACTTTTCCATTTTTCTATACTGTGGTCTTCAACACGGAGTGTCCTGTATTTCACAGGTTGTACGATGACCCCTTCTCATCTCACGTTAATGATTGTCGAGGTTATCCTTATTTCTCGGACCCGGTTTCGTCCTTACTACTAGTCGATACCTACACAGACCACCACTTTCATTTCAGACTAAGACATTTCTTGTTTATAACGTAGGCTTGGACCTTACAATCCAGGTGTTTAGTTCCATTTAACCTGTACCAGTTTGTCCTCTACCTTTTTAACTTGTAACTATAGAATCCTTAGTCACTTGATTTTACCTACCCTCACCCACTTAAATTAAGTCTACTGGTAATATAGATGATGATACCCGTTCTTAGAGTCTTCTTTACCTTATCAGGAGTATCAGTTGTTTTCTTAGACTTTACTTCATTGACCCATGTTAGAGTTTTTACTGTCTTAACAACACCAAGTAAAGGTTCCTTTTGGTGAGTTGGAGTGTCATTAGGTTCAGATACGGGGTTGGTGATTACGACTTCTTCGAATCGTTAAAATTCTTCCGGATGTTCTGGAGGATCTTGATTGTGGTTTTTTTTTTTTTTTTTTTTTTCNGATTGTGGTTTTTTTTTTTTTTTCATGTAAAGTAGTATCCCCTACCCTTACGTTTTCATCCTTCAGTTCTCTATGGACTTCATTATCCTTTCAAACCGAAACCTTATACTTTGTAATCCCGTTTCCGATTGGCACAAAACAGTTCTCTTGTGTGACCATTATCGTTTGTGGGAAAGATTTTTGTGTTTTCTACTGAGATGTGTACCCGTAATGTTCTACCAGTTATGTTTTTGGTCTAACTAATATAAGAACCGTCGGTTTCTACCTTTTCGAGACATATCAGTCATTTTTGTTCTGAACTTCGACTTACACCGAGTCTAATACTCAAGGAATAACGTTTTAAGTCCGAATTAATTTCTTTCATCCCTTTTGGTGATCCGATAAGTGTATACTGGATTTAGTTTAGAGAATATTAATATGTCACCTCCAATACTTATCTAAGTTCTCTAATCTAGTCTATGTGTTTTACCGACATCTTGATACCTGTCTTGAACATTGTAACCGCCTTCCGTCACTAGTTTTGGTAAGGGGTGTTCTTTTTCTTTAAGTTCTTCCGTTTGACCAACAGACTCCTCTGAAATGTTTATCGACTCCTTTGTCCTCTTCGGTTTTCGTTCCCTCTTTTCCTTTCTATGTGGGTTGACTTACATCTTAAAGTCTGGTACCGTCCCTCTCTATTCTTTCGGAAGAATTTACTTATTACGTTTCTTTATATACCTTTGTTATCTTACCCGTTCTGATCTAAAGAGAAGTTCTTTCGACCTACATCTTACTTCTACCGTCTCCTCATCCACCTCTACCTCATGTAGAGAGAGGTGTCTATATAGCCCTTATGTGGAAGTCTGTGTCTTCACGTACGTCTTGTGGTCAACTCTCGCCTGTCCTCATGTACTGGTCACCTTTTCTTATATATCTTGATGTGTTTTGAACTATCCTACTTCCTTGATCCCCCTCTTTGTCGCCACAATCATCCTGACCTGGACGAAAACCACCCACCTCCTTGACTTCGTCCCCAGGTTAGAGGTGTCACCCCGTTAACAGACTCAGTCTCCTCTTTGTAAATTCCGACTCTCACTTTGTCGACTAGACACCGTCGGATTTACCTTACTCTTAGTCTGTCAGGAACGGTCTCGGTATGTATACGGTCCGTCCTTACGACCAGAGGACCTTTCCCGTCGTGGACCCTTGACCTCAAATCCCTAATACCTCGTTAGGGTCACACGACTACTGACGCCTCTCTACCTAACTCTCCTACACTCCCTCCCCTAGCACCACCCTTTACGGACACCTCCTTTCGGTCCGTCAGTACCTTTATTCTGCTATGACGACTCAGTACGTATCGCCCACCTCGGCAATGGTATCGGAGAGAGAGACGTGTACGGTTGTAGACGTCGACTTGTTATCTCTTCGACCGGGGAGTTTACAGACTGCGTGACTTGATGTCTCATCCTGGGGTCCAGTCGCTAGAGAGATTCACGGACTTACCTACCTCAATACCTGTTTCTGTCCGGTTTCTCCGGAAGACTAGTGTACCGATGTTCTCCGAATTGAGGACGGTTCACCCGTTCGACACAGAGACTTGTGAATCACGGCGGTCCCAGGGACGTTCGATTCGTCAACGTAGTGGAGTGCAAGTTGAGAGGGACCGTATCTGGACGGTGTCCCTCTTTTTTTTTTTTCAGAACACAAATACGTACGTCCCAGTGGAGTCAGGACAGGTTGAGAAACACTGAGACATCTGACACCGGACGGTCCGAAGAGATAGTCTTTTCCCCAAGAGGTCCGTTCTTATGACCTCACATAACCGTTTATGACCAAAAGTATGGGAAGATCTCGTGATATAAAGGACGACGGGATCGACGGTTGGGGGGCTCATGGACCACGACAGTCTTGGGGACACTGGGTTCGTCGACATGGTGAAGGTGTGAATCGGGAGTCTCCCCGTTTAAGTTCGGGAGGTCTCCTCGGAGTCATCGATTTGGGGTCACCTACTGGGTGTATATCTCCACCTTTATTTTGGTATCAACTTTGACTCCCCATTACACCGATTCCTTCTTCTGGGGTTTGGAAGGGTGGTCGACATGTTCGACGTCTAACATGTTGATTCGTCTGAGACACAGATACCTGATATATATTCCTGTAACTCTCGAGGGTGTTTTCTTTTACGTGATCGACACTGTCGACGCCTGTAACCTCCGATCTTGTATGTCTTCATCCTGGTCTAATCTTAGACTCGTCGGGGGTGTCGTCCAGGTCTCTAGTCATGTTACAACCTCCAGTAGGATCCCTCCATTCCACCTGACACACTAAGGGTCGTACCCTTTCTTGAGACTGTAGTTACTGAGTTCTTTCTGTAAACAACAAGAATAAAAAACTGAAACAGGACATCTAAGAAAACCTATAAAAAAAGAGGGGAGGTGGGACGAAAAGGGGGAGACAACAACAGTTAAAATAACAGTGATTCTTTAGGTTAATTTGAAAATTCCAAAAAAAGACAAACAAACAAAAAGAAAAAGGAGTCAGTGTAGAAAATAACAATATTTGGAGACGGAGATGCAACCCGAAAACGTCAAAACACCTCAACAGGAGACAAAAAAAAGATAATAAAATTGAAATTAAAAAATTTGGATAATAATAAAAAGATGTAAATAAGGAAACGAACGAAAAGGATGACAAGAAAGGGGGAACGTCAATTAGAAACTACATATATTTAAAAGGAATAGATGGAGATAAATTGAAACATATAGATAAAAAAGAAAGAAAAGAAAAAGAGGAAAGGAGAGTTGTATAAACAAAATAAAAGTAACGAGATAAGGGACTAACCGTGGAACAAATCAAAACAAAAGGTCAAACACGAATTCAATCAAAACAAGAAAAAAAAAAAATTCAATCAAAACAAGAATTGACCATTTATATTAAAAACTAAAGGAAACAAGTAACCTAGTTAGATGACATGAAATAAAAACAACCTTACAAGAATTAAACAAGTACCCACATATACGTGTACACATATAAGGTAATAAAATTAGTAATAAACGGACTAAAAAATTGACGGTAAACAGACCCCCAAGTATAGACCAAAGAACAAAAACCTATAAACAAAATGAGAGGGAATCACGGTATTGTTTGGTGAACATTTTAGACAAGGACTGGTCTCTAGTTTGGGACTCGGAAAACTCACCCTCGTGACTGAGGTTCTGGGATCTGATGATCTCTTGATTGGGATTCCTCATGGTTTGTCACTCTTGAGTGTGTTTCCTTTAATGAACTGATATTCTGGATCGTAGTGGGTTGGTGGTCATCGTGGGACACGTCCTGCGGAGTAGATTTGTTGTCTGTTTTGATTTTGTGTTCGAGTCAGTAGTCGTCTGTCCTCATGGTGGATTGAGTTGGAACGGGTATTCTCACTTTCGTTTCTTTGTTTGTTTTTGAGACGTGTTTAGAGTGGGATATACTTCGAGCGTGTTTGGTGACCTGGTTAGAGTCCTCCCGTCTTTATTTTTCCTTCTTTTTTTTTTAGTTGGAAGAAGTTCCTTTCTTAAGTTGAAAAGAACTTCGGACCCTTTTCCTCTGGAGTTTGTGTTATTGAATTTTTTTTTTTTCTTTTCCGTCTCTTTATGACGTGTTTACTTCCTTGTTTGATCTTTGTGTCTTCAGGTTTATTTACTTCTCCTTTATCCTTTAATGGACTTTTTCTTAAGTCTTATTACTATCACGTCCACTAGTTTTTGTAACTTTTGTTTTACATCTCTGACGTTTTTACTTAATTGTTTCTGGATCTTCTTAATTTCTTATTCGTATGTTTGTTGTGTTAAAGACTTTAATTTTTATTAGATCTTCATTAGCTATCGTCTTATAGACTTCGTCTTCTTGCTTAGTCACTGGACCTTCTATTTTACCACTTTTATTGAAGACTTCTTGTCTTATTTCATTTTACTTACTTTCTCGACTTCTGTCGGAGTCTCTGAAGACCCTGGTATAGTTTGTGTGGTTGTAAGCTTAATATCCCCAGGGTCTTCTTCTTCTCTCTTTCTTTCCCATACTCTTTTTAAAACTTCTCTAATATCAACTATTAAAGGGGTTGTACCTTTCCCTTTATCGGTTAGTTCAGGTTCTCCGTGTCTCAGAGTATGTCCTATTTGGGTTCCTCTTTGTGTGGTTCTGTGTATGATTAGTTTGATTCTTTCTGATTTGTGTTTCTTTCTTATAATTTTCGCCGTTCCCTCTTTTTTGTTCATTGTATGTTCCCTTTGGGGTATCGAATTGTCGAGTAGAAAGTCGTCTTTGAGACGTTCGGTCTTCTCTTACTGTCCTCTATAAATTTCATGACTTTCCCTTTTTAGATGTTGGTTCTAATGACATGTGTCTTTTCTGTAGTAAGTTTTAACTACCTCTTTATTTTTCGAAAAGTCTGTTCGTTTTCGATTCTCTTAAGTCATGGTGGTATGGTCGAAATGTTGTTTACAATTTACCTGAATATATCAGTTCTTTATGTTGTCTTCTTTTTTTCTAGATGTTTTAGTTGGGGTTTGTTAATCTTTTACCGTCATCTTTGAAGCCAAGTCAAGTCAGCGAGTAATCACAGGCTGAAAAACGCTGGGGTACTTAGCGTCGTGTGGTCCGGAGGGACAGGTAGTGGTTGTGGACCTCAAGTGAGTTTGAGTACGGCTAACTCAGTCACTACGATAGGTCGGTAGAGTAGGAGACAGCAGGGGAAAAAGAGGACGGGGGTTAGGGAGGGTCGTAGTCTCAGAAAAGGTTACTCAGTTGGGAAGGGTACTCCACCGGTTACATAACCTCAAAGTCGAAATCGTAGTCAGGAAGGTTTCTTGTGGGTCCTGACTAGAGGAAATCTTACCTGACCAAACTAGAGGAACGTAAGAGTTATTAATGAAATTTACATTTACCTAATTTACGAGGTTGGCTTTCTGTGTCTGACCGACTTACCTATGTTTTTGTTCTGGGTATATATACGACAGATGTTCTTTGGGTGAAGTCTGGAGTTCTGTGTGTATCTAAATTTCATTCTTCTACCCTTTTATATAAGGTACGTTTACCCTTCATTTCTTTCGACCTCATCGTTAGGAGTATAGTCTGTTTTATCTGGAATTTTATTTCTTCCAATGTTCTCTATTCCTTCCTGTGATGTATTACTAGTTACCTAGTTAGGTTCTACTTCTATGTTGTTAACATTTATAGATACGTCGGTTGTGTCTTCGTGGATTTATGTATTCTGTTCTTGACTGTCTGTATTTTCCTCTTTAACTGTCATCGTGTTATTATCATCCTCTGAAATTGTGGGGTGAGTGTGGTTACCTGTCTGGTAGTTTCGTCTTTTAATTATTCCTTTGTGTTCAGAATTTACTATGTAATCTACTCTACCTAGAGTAACTATAGAAGTCCTGTAAGGTAGATTTACGTCTTCTCATGTGGAAGAAGAGTTCACGTGTCCCTTGTAAGAGGTCCTATCTGGTGTAGAGCCGAGTGTTTATTTTGGAGTCATTTAAATTCTTTTAACTTTAACATATAATAATAATAATAATAATAATAAAACGAAATGTTATGACATAACCAAAACGGTATATAACTGTACTTAGACGGTACCCACATGTACTCAAGGGTTAGGACTTGGGGAGAGGGCGGTGGGAGGGGTATAGTAGAGAGACCCTTTAACGTAGTTCGTAGAAGAGACTGGTGTTGTGATACTCTGATCTATAGTCAATGTTCTTTTTTTTTTTTTTTTGACATTCTTTGTGTTTGTATGCCTCTAATTTGTTGTGTAAAGATTTGTTGACTTCTTTAGTTTTCCCTTTAATTTTTTTTTAAAGATCTTTGTTTACTGTTACTTTCGTACTGTTGAGTTTTGGATACCCTACGTTGTTTTCGTCAAGATTTTCCCTTCAAATATCGTTATTTTAGAATGGAGTTCTTTGTTCTTTTTGTAGTTTAATGTTGGATTTAAATATGGATCTCGTTGACCTTTTTCTTCTTCCTTTTTTTTTTTGTTTTAATCTTATTCCTTTCTTCAGTATTTCTAGACTCGTCTTTATTTACTTTTTCTTTACTTTCTTTGTTATCATTTCTAATTATGTTGATTTTCGACTGAGAAACTATTTGTTTTAACTGTTTGAGAATCGGTCTGAATAGTTCCTTTTTTTCTCTCTTCTTAGTTTAGTTACTTTTTCCTCTCCAATGTTGTATGTTACATCTTTATGTCTCCTAATATTCTCTGACAATACTTGTTGATATACCGTTATTTTATCTATTGGACCTTCTTTACTTGTCTAAGAATCTTTTCAAGTTAGAAGGTTCTGACTTGGTCCTTCTTCATCTATAATACTTGTTAGGTCAATACTCGTAACTTCAACTTCGACACTAGTTTTCGGGTCCTGGTCTACTGAAGTGTCCTCTTAAGATAGTTTGTAAATTCCTTCTCGATTACGGATAGAAAGATTTTGAGAAAATTTTTTAACGTCTCCTTCCTTGTGAAGGTTTAAGTAAGATGCTCCGGTGTTAGTGAGATTACAATTTTGGTCTGTTTTTGTTGTGTGTTTTTGTTTGATGTCCGGTTATAGTGACTACTTGTATCTACGTTTTTAAAAGTTGTTTTAAAATCGTTTGCCTTAAGTCGTCATGTAGTTTTTCGAGTATGTGGTACTAATTCAACCCAAATAAGGTCCCTAAGTTCCTAAGAAGTTATATGTCTTTAGTTAATTACACTATGTGGTATAATTGTTTATCTTTCTATTTTTGGTATACTAGTAGAGTTATCTACGTCTTTTTCGGAAACTGTTTTAGGTCGTGGATAAATACTAATTTTGAGAAGTTTTTTAACCGTATCTTCCTTGGATGTTCTAATCGGGTGTCGTTTGTAATAAGAGTTATCACTTTTTGACTTTCGTAAGGGGGATTCTAGTCTTTGTTCTGTTCCCACAGGTAAAAGTGGTGATAATAAGTTGTATCGAGACCTTCAGGATCGACATCGTTAGTCTCTTCTTTTTCTTTGTTTTCCTTAGGTCTAGTCTTTCCTTCTTCATTTCGAGAGTGGCACACGTCTACTGTCCTATGATATGTATCTTTTGCGATGTCTATCGTAGTCTTTTGATGATCTCGATTAGGCACTTAAATCGTTTCAACGTCCTATGTTTTAGTTATGTGTCTTTAGTGAACATAAAGAGATATGATTGTTACTTTTTAGTCTTTCTCGTTAATTCCTTAGTTAGGGTAAGTGGTAACGTTATTTTTATTAATTTATAGATCCTTATTTGGTTAGATTCCACTGTTTTCTCGACATGTGTCTTTTAATATTTTGCGATTACTTTCTTTAGTTTCTACTGTTTTTGTCTACTTCTCTATAAGGTACTAGGACTCATTCTTCTTAGTTATAACACTTTTACTGATATGATGTTTTACGTTAGATGTCTAAATTACGTTAGGGATAGTTTAATGGTTACCGTTTAATGGTTACAAGATCAAAGTGTCTTGATCTTGTTTTTTTAAGTGTTAAGTATACCTTTGAGATTTCTGGGGTCATCGGTTTCGTCAGAACTCTTTCTTCCCACCTCGACCTTCTTAGTTCGAAGGACTGAAGTCCAATATGATATTTCGATGTCAGTAGTTCTGTCATACCATGACCGTGTTTTTGTCTTTATATCTGGTTACCTTGTTCTATCTTTCGGGTCTTTCTTTAGGTACACGGATAACTATGGAATAAAAAGTGTTTCCTCCGTTCTTATATGTTACCCCGTTTCTGCCGGAGAAGTTATTTACTACGACCCTTTTGATCTGTCGATGTACATTTTCTTACTTTAATCCTGTGAAGGATTGTGGTATGTGTTTTTATTTGAGTTTTACCTAATTTCTGGATTTACATTCTGGTCTTTGATATTTTGAGAATCTCCTTTTGTATCCGTCTTGTGAGTTACTGTATTTAATTTCGTTCTAGGAGATACTGCGTGGAGGATCTTATTACCTTTATTTTTGTTTCATTTGTTCACTCTAGACTAATTTGAATTTCGAAAACGTGTCGTTTCCTTTTATATTCATTCCACTTTTATATACATTCCACTTTTCTCGGCAGTCTAACCCTCGTTTAGAATCGTTCACTTTGTTGACTGTTTCCTAATTAAAGGTTTTATATGTTCGTCGAGTATGTTAAACTATGGCCTTTTTGTTCGTTGGGTTTGTTTTTCAACCTTTCTTCTGTATGTCTACCGATTGTTTGTGTACTTTTCTACGAGTTGTATCGAGTAACAATCTCTTTACGTTTAGTTTTGATGTTACCCTATAGTTGAGTATGGTCAGTCTTACCGGCAGTAGTTTTTCAGATATTTGTTGTTTACGACCTTTCCCACATCTCTTTTCCCTTGGTAGAACGTGACAGCCGTCCTTACATTTAACTATCTCGGTGATACCTTCTGTCATACCTCTAAGGAATTTTTTGATCCTTATTTTGGTGGTACACTGGATCTTCAGGGTGAGGATTCGTATATGGGGCTCCTTTGGTTTTACCTTTCTCTGTGTGCATAGGGTAACAAGTGACGTCGTGATAAATGTTATCGATTTTGTACCTTCGTTGGATCTACCTACCTATTTCTTCAAGACCATATATATGTGTTACCTTATAATGAGTCGGTATTTTCCTTGTGTAAACTCAGTCAAGATTACTCCACCTACTTGGATCTTAGATAATATGTCTCACTTCACTCGGTCTCTCTTTCTATATGCCTTAGATCTTTTTACCAAGACTTCTTAAATAAATGTCCTTTTGTTACCTCTTTGTCTGAATGTCTTATCTGAATACCTGTACCCCTCTCCCTACCTCTCCCACTCTACATGCCTTTCTCATTGTACCTTTGAATGTAATGGCATACATTTTGTCTGTCGGTTGTCCTTAAACGACATACCGAGTTCTTTGAGTTTGTTCCCGAGACATAGTTTGATCTCCCCACCCTACCCCTTCCTTTACCCTCTCTCAAAGGTTTCCCTCCCCTATATACATATGGATACTGTCTAAGTACAACTCCAAACTGTCTTTTGTCGTTTTAAGACATTTCGTTAATAGGATGTTACTTTTTATTTTTTTATTTTAACCTCTATAGTTCACTTGTAAAGTACTTTACTACCTGTGTCTTTTCCTGTCTTTACCATTCTCGGATTGTCTTCGTCTTCTCTAATTCTTCTCCCCAATTCTTTTGTGTCTCTTGATATGTTTTTCTAGAATTACTGGACCCATTCGGGTTTCCACACGAGTGAGTCGGATCTCGACTTGTAGGACCTCACACTTCAGTTTAACCGGAATCCTTAATACTGATGTTTGTTTCGATAACCTCCACTACTTTAAAGTCGACTCGATGAATTTTAGGATTTTATACTACGACAGTTACACGACACGAGTTATACAGTCGTTTAAACCTTTTGAGTTGTCACCGGTGTTCTGATTTTTTTCAGTCAAAAGTAAGGTTAGGGTTTCTTCCCGTTACGTTCGCTTACAAGTTTGATGGTTTGTTAACGTGAGTAAAGTGTACGGTCGTTCCAAAACGAGTTTTAAGAAGTCCTGTCAGAAGTCGCCATACACTTGGATTTTGAAGGTCTACATTATTGACTCAAAGTTTCTCCATCTCCTTGGTCTCTAATTTAACAGTTCTAAGTAACTTAGTACCTCTTTCGTTCCTTTAAGGTCTTTTGTAGATGAAGACGAAGTAACACATACACGAGTCAGTACGGACTGAGAAACACTGAGGTACCTGATATCTATCATTCCCAAGAGACAGATACCTTGAAAGGTCCGTTCTTATGACCTCACCCAACGGTAAAGGAAAAGGTCCCCTAGAAAGACTAGATCCCTAGTAGAGGACACAGTGGAAGAAACCGTCCGTCTAAGGAATGGTTCACGTGGTGGACCCTTCAACCAGTCGAAGTAACTGATGAGATTTCTGAACTTGATATAAGTAGTGTTGTTAGACACCTTTTAAAAATTTCTCTACCTTCACGGTCTATGGAATGAACAGAGGACTATTTGGATATACACCCAGTTCTTCGTTGTCTTCAATGTCGGGTTCCTGAATCGTTGTTGTTTTTGTTCCGATAAAATGGGTTACAAACATAATTTCTTATTAAGTCTATGTTTTTTAGAAGTGAGAATAATCATATGTCAAGACACTCGAAACTGTTTGTTATTTCTTTACCTTGATAGTAGTGTTAGTTCTGTAATATCAAGTTAGCATGGTTTTGTAAGAAGTACTGAGAACGTCAAGTGGGAAATGGAAGTGGACGTTTAGGACCGTTGGTCACGAAAAAGAAGTAAGGATAGTAAAACGGAAAAGATCTCACAGAATAGTTATCTAAAAGTCAGAATACTCAGACCGAAGAACGTCAATCATAATTGCATAAACTTAAGTAAGAACAATAAAATAGTTATCGATTAGGAACATAATAACCCGTGATAAGTAACATACCTATACGTTAAACAAATGAGTAAGAGGTCAACTCACTATAAACGTAATAAATCAAAACCCGTTAACACGTATTTCGATAAGTACGTGTCCCTAAAACACATCTGTGTCTCAATATAAAGTGAAAAATTTATGACTTCCCACATCAACGACCGGTATACAATTCACATACAAATTAAAACATTTGACTTGACTTGACAAAATGTTTCACCAACGTACTAAAACGTAGGAATAAACGTTGAATACTCATAAGATCAACGAAACTTAGGAACTATCGTAGGAACTATAGTTGATGAAATATATATATATATATATATACATATTTGAGGTTTAATATGTGTGTGTGTATATATATATATATATTCGAGGTTTAATATTCAAATGTTCAAATACTTAAAAGTGTGTCACTTGTTTGGAAACATTTAAGGTGGTCAAGTCCTTTATCGTGTCTTGATCGTGGAGTCTTCTTACGGTAGACTGGAGAGGGTTCTTGATAGGGATGACAAGGAGTACCTATTGATGAAATAATTGTTGTATTAAGTTAAAACGGAACAAAATATGAAACATATTTACCTTAGTATATCATAGTAGGGAAAGTGTAAACCGAAGGAAGTCTGTTATAATACAAAGACTATAAGAAGGTTCAACAAAACACTTGATCATCAAAGTAATAGAAGGGAACGATTTACCATAAGATAATATATTTATATAGTGTTAAATAAGAAATAATAACTAACCGTAACATAAAGAGAGTCAAACTCAAAGGACACTTTTATTGAAAAAACGTATAAAGGTATGAATAGAAAACCACTCGTAAAGAGATACTGTATGAGGATATTCACCTTAAAGACCCAGTATCAAGATGAACATGACATATATAAAAGTTTATTAAAAGACTGTGTCAACATGATTAAACAGGAAGGTGGTTACCACCTGTATGGAAGATGAAAGAGGTACAAGAATTGTATGTCCTATCAGTCACCAAAATTAAAGTCTATAAGACTACTCATATATTACCATAGTCATACCAAATTAAACATAAAGGAATTACTGACTACTCCAACTCGTATACAAATAACCAGTAAACCTATAGGAGAGAACACTTTGCGGATGAAACTGATAAAAATAAAATCTACCAGACATAAAAAGAACATCTGACCGTCCTTAAGTCATATGTAAAGTCTATACTCAGGAAACTTATAATATGTATAACATACGTAGAAAAAGGTGAGACGTTGAAAACATAAGTATTAGAAAGAATTTCTAGTCCTCAAAATTTGAAATCATATCAGATTTTCCAAAGACCAAAAAAAGGAAATACCAATCACGAAAACGTAGAATAAATTCTATAAACATAGATGAAGTTCTAGCGTATATAGACAACATCGAAGAAGATTCTCACGGTAATGAAACGTTAAGTGTAAACCTAGATTTTAGATAGATCTTAAGTAATTACCCGGTTTCTTGATTCATCTGTAAAGAGGTTTCTTCTGTATGTCTACCGATTGTTTGTGTACTTTTCTACGAGTTGTAGTGAGTAATAGTCTCTTTACGTTTAGTTCTGGTATTACTCCTTGGTAAAGTTTGGTCAGTCTTACCGACACTAGGTTTTCAGATGTTCGTTATTTACGACCTCTCCCACACCTCTTTTCCCTTGGGAGAATACAACAACCACCCTTACGTTTGATCATGTCGGTGATACCTCTTGTCACACCTCTAAGGAATTTTTTGACCTTTATATTGACGGAAGTCAAGTCAAGTCAGTGAGTCAGCACAGGACTTAGAAACGCTGGGGTACTTAACGTCGTGCGGTCCGGAGGGACAGGTAGTGGTTGGGGACCTCAAGTAAGTCTGAGTGCAGGTAGTTCAGGCACTACGGTAGGTCGGTAGAGTAGGAGACAGTAGGGGAAGAGTAAGACGGGAGTTAGGGAGGGTCGTAGTCTCAGAAAAGGTTACTCAGTTGAGAAGCGTACTCCACCAGTTTCATGACCTTAAAGTCGAAAACGTAGTAGGGAAGGTTTCTTTGGGGTTCCGACTAGAGGAAGTCTTACCTGACCAACCTAGAGGAACGTCAGGTTCCCTGAGAGTTCTCAGAAGAGGTTGTGGTGTCAAGTTTTCGTAGTTAAGAAGTCGCGAGTCGGAAGAAGTGTCAGGTTGAGAGTGTAGGTATGTACTGATGACTACTGGGTCGTTAGGGTGAAGACCCGTATGTGTGGTTCCTTTGGTCTTAACTTTCTCTGTTCACATGGGGTTACAAGTAGCGTCGTGACAAATATTATCGGTCCTGTACCTTCGTTGGATCTACAGGTAGTCGTCTACTTACCTATTCTTTCGACACCATGGATATGTGTTACCTCATAATGAGTCAGTAGTTTTTATTATGTAAACTTAGTCAAGATTACTCTACCTACTTTGACCTCGGCTAATATGTCTCCTTTCATTCGGTCTTTCCTTTTGTGGTTATGTCATATGATTGTGTATATATACCTTAAATCTTTCTACCATTGTTATTGGGACATACGCTCTGTCGTTTTCTCTACGTTTACATGTCCTGTCTGAAAAACTGAGACACCCTCTCCCTCTCCCGTCCTACTAAACCCTCTTACCGTAACTTTGTACATATTATAGTATATTCTTTGCTTAGCGGTCAGATCCAAGCTACGTCCTATGACCTACGAACCCCGACCACGTGACTCTATTGGGTCTCCCTACCATACCACACCCTCCACCCTCCCCACAAGTCCTCACCCCTAAATACATGTGGGTACTACCTAAGTACAACTACATACCGTTTTGGTTATGTCATAACATTTCAATTTTTTATTAAATTTTTTTAATTTATAGAGAATTTTGTTTGTTTGATTGTTTGTTTTTACGTTATCACTTATCCGTTCATGGCCTTTCAAGTTTCAATAGTTTGCAGGAACTCTATGATGTTTAGTAGAGAAAAAATTTGATACCGGTAGTTTCGGACACTACGACTAATGGTTCTGTAGACGCTGATGTATTACGACCAATACCTTTAACAACTTTTTAATATTTATTTACAACTCATTATGTCACGTTTTTTATCTCATATTATCTTTATTTTTAAGTACAAAAAGGTGTATTTATAGGTCAATTAGGTTACGTTGATTGACTTTTCTGATATTGAAAAGGTAAGAAAACATAAACAGAATTAGTTTACAGGTATATGTACCTATATTAGAACATGGTTATGGTGACATGTGATATACAACATCGAATTATTATAGGAATTTAAGTCAATACAGTCTTAAAGTTTCAAACAGAAGAAAGTCTGATAGAATATATAAGAACTTGAAACTACAAAGTTATATATAAAATTTTACAAAGAACGTGTGAGTGTGTGTATGTGTTACGTCTGTTAAACTCTGGAACTAATCTTAACTTAATTTAGACATCTTATTAACCTCACCAATACCGTATACAAAAGTAAATGAAAATAGAAGAGTTATAAATAAAAATGACACTTATCCATGACAAATAAAAAGTAATCGAAATAAGATTGAATAAACAGAAATGTCGATAATATTTACGATGAAAATATCTAAAGTAAAATGGTTAAACAACGACCATTTAACTTTTGTGAAGTAAAAACATTTAACTAGAATATGTACCTTTCACTTTCACTATCAACGTGTCAGGACAGACTGAGGAACGCTGGGGTACCTGACATAGGGTGGTCCGAGGATACAGCCACCCTAAAAGGTCCGTTCTTATGACCTCACACAACGGTAAGGGAAGAGGTCTCCTAGAAGGACTGGGTCTCTAGTTTGGACACAGAGGACATAACGTCCACTAAGAAACGACGGACTTGGTGATCCCTTTGGGAACACGTACGTTGAGTACTAGTTATATGGTGCATCGGGACCACTATTTCTTAGTGGACGGTCACGTCTTCTGTGTTCTTTACACCCAAACTAGGGACCCAGTCTTTTTAGGGGACCGTTTCCTTTACCGTGGGGTGAGGTCATAAAAACGGACCTTTTAAGGTACCTGACTCCTCGGACGACCCGATGACAGGAACCCCGGTGTTTCTCAGCTTATACTGACTCCTTTCATGTGTGTGTGTATAAACAAAAACAACAAGTCAACGGGCCAGTACCACGTGACGTCGTGTGATCCCGAGGGACAGGGAGTGGTAGTCAACAATGGATCAGAGATTTATTTCTGTTATAATGAAAGGGGTCAGTAGAACGGAAAATGAACAATAGGACAAACTAAATGAGGTGGTATCCTGGAAATCGTGCTACAAGTATTTTTTGTCGGTATCACTACAGAAAAGAAAAGACCAGAGTTACTTTCAGTAAGTTTTATGAATTAAAACTCCATATATATTCATATACAAACGACGTTCTAAAAAAAAATGATAAAAAGATATTAGTGTAAATAAAGGATAGAACAATTATACTGTATAAAGTGAACAACTAAAGATGTCCATTCGAGGTATAAGGATCTTGTTTCGGTCGAATTAGTATTGTATAAAAGACTTAAACCTAAAGTAACCTATGTTTAAAAATTATAAAACAAATCTAAGACTTCATACGAGTACTCTCTCTAACAAAACATTCAAAGAAAAGAATATTGACAAGAATCGTCCAAAACCACAGTCACAATACAACCGGAGTATTGTAATGAATCCTTTATAGAGAAACAAATAAGAAATTTGTTAAAATAGATCTTACCCTGAATTAAGAAGGAATTCGTCAATATTGTAAAGGACCATTTTCATACTTTGACACCTCAAAGGAACACCCTCCCAAAATTGTATAGTGAGTCAAGTCAAGTCAGTGAGTCAGGACAGGTCGAAAAACGCTGGGGTACCTGACGTCGTGCGGTCCGGAGGGACAGGTAGTGGTTGAGGGCCTCAAATGAGTTTAGGTACAGGTAACTCATTCACTACTGTAGGTTGGTAGAGTAGGAAACAGAAGGGGAAGAGAAGGACGGGAGTTTGAAAGGGTGGTCCTAGAAAAGTTTACTAAGTCGAGAATCGTAGTCCACCGGTTTCATGACCTCAAAGTCGAAGTTGTAGTCAGGAAGGTTGCTTGAGGGTCCTATTAGAGGATATCCTACCTGATCAACCTAGAGGAACGTTAGGTTCCCTGAGAGTTCTCAGAAGAGGGTGTGATGTCAAATTTTCGTAGTTAAGAAACCGCGAGTCGAAAGAAATGACAGGTTACGAGTGTAGGTGTATACTGATAACCTTTTTTGTATCGGAACTGATCTACCCGAAAACAACTGTTTCATTACAAAGACAAAAAATTATACGACAGATCAAACCAGTATTGAAAAGAAGGTTACTCATTCACAGAAAATTAAAGTACCGACGTCAGTTGTAGACGTCACTAAAAACCCGGGGTTTTATTTCAGTCGGTAACAAAGGTGACAAAGGGGTAGATAAAGGGTACTTCACTACCCGGGTCTAGAATCAAAAGACTTACGACTCGAAATTCGGTTGAAAAAGTGGGAGGAGAAAGTGAAAGTAGTTCTCCGAAAAATCAAGGAGAAGTGAAAGACGGTATTCCCACCACAGTAGACGTATAGACTCCAATAACTATAAAGAGGGTCGTTAGAACTAAGGTAGAACACGAAGTAGGTCGAGTCATAAAGATAACTACATGAGACGTATATTAAATTTATTCGTCCCACTGTTATATGTCGGAACTGCATGAAGAAAAGGATAAACCTTCGTCAGACAACAAGACTCAGGTCACGATTGACAACGAACGACTGGACGTATATGCAAAGAGTTCTCTGTCCAGTCCACCAGACCATAAGGGTAGAGAAAGTCTTAAAAGGTGTTAAATACCACTAGGTGTGTCAGTTTCCGAAACCGTATCAGTTATTTCGTCTTTATCTACAAATAGACCTTGAGAGAACGAAAAAGGTACTAGGTCGCCTACAATCGTTAAACTAGAGACCAAGGAGACGGAAAAGATTTTGGTCGAACCTGTAGACCTTCAAGTGCCAAGTGCATAACGACTTCGGACCGAACCTCTTAAAACTCGTAATGAAATGATCTCATACTCTACTCACGTTAACACGTCTCGTAACAAACCGTAACGGAAAGAAACCCTAACCTTACCTTTGACTGGAAAAGGTCAGGACACCGGTGACGACTCAAAAGGTTTAAACGACGGTATAACTCACGTCGTGAAAGTGTCGTAGTAGAAAGTCCTAAACTTTATCGAGGAGACCTTAAGGTAGTGGAGGTGATCGAAACAAGCATCACTACGAAAGATTCCGGGTGAACTGAAGTGAAAGGTCCTACAGACAAAGATCCACTCACTAGTGTGGTAGCCCCAATAGAACCAACACTTCTAGAAAAGACATATCAAGAAGACACATAAGAACGGTGGAGAAGAATTATAGAAGACGGAGACACTCCAGGTATAGTAAAGATCAGAAAGTGTAAGATAATAGAAGTAGATAAAGAAACGTGATTAGTGACTCCTTCCGAAAGAATAGAGAGGAACGATAAGAAACCTTGAGACGTAAGTTTACCCATATAGAAAAGAAAAGAGCAAAAGAAAAGTGAAGAAAAGAAAAGTTCGATAAACATTCCGGAGGACTCCTTCGGTAAAACGAAAAAACGTAAAGAAAAAGAACCCATACCAGAACGAGGGACAGGGGACATGTTACAGTTTTTAGAGGTAGGCAACAAGTAGTCCGTGAGACAGATAGTCTAGATCAGGGAATATAGATAAAGAGTGAAGGCGACATATTAGTTCCGTAAACTAAATCCAGTATGGACTTACCGGATCACCAAAAGGGATGAAAGAAGTTAAATTCAGACTTAAACCGTTATTCATCAAGTACTAGACTCGGTGTCAAAATTGTATATATACGTTAAATAAATCGTCTGTCCTAACAAATCTAAAAATTTAAAGAGGAATCTATAAAAACATACAATATAAAAAGATCCCTATTAATATAAAGAATATATAAAAGTTTACATAATCTTATTATAAGTATGATTATAATTTAGACATCTTTATAGAGGAAATACAAAGACTATAATCGTCAAACATGAGAAGAGTGTCAAGAATGGTCTTCATATAATCGGAAAAATTTCTATGTAAGAAAAGAAGGAACAAAAGATAAAATTAACAAAAAATTTAAAAGAAGAGACTACCAAAAGATAAAGTGGTTAAAATTTAACTTAGGTACCATAAGTAATGCAAAATAAAAATTTAAACGATAATACAAATTGAAGAACTCTACATTTAACTCTTGTAACTAAGAGTTGGTAAAAGAAAAATTTTTATAAATGTTTTCAGATAATTAAACGAAGACTTGTTCTGTGACAGATATCGTAAAAGGATAGAATAAAAGTTACATCAAAAGAATATTTTTACAAAATTTTAAAGAAAAACTAAAACAGACACTAGGTATTTCAATAAATATTTAAATAAAGGATTATAACCTTGAAAAGAAACAAAAAGTGACTAATTTATTTTATGGTAAAACCAATACTTTATTAAAACTAAACTGAACTAAAAATTTTCTTAATAAATAAAATCAACCTCTGATTAATGAAATGTTATAACATAACCAAGACGGTGTGTAGTTGTACTTAGGTGGTGTTCGTATGTGTACAAATAAACGTATAAATAAAATGAAATGTTATAACATAACCAAAACGGTATGTAACTGAAGTTAGACGGTATTCATATGTACACAAGGGGTAGAACTTGGGGGGAGGGTGTAGGGAGGGGTAGGGTAGGGAGACCCATTAGGGTCACGTGGTCGGGGCTCGTGGGACAGAGTACGTAGTTTGGACCTGACCACTAAGTAAAGCGTATACTATTACATGTACAAAGTTACGGTAAGAGGGTATTGTAGGGTGTGATCGGAAGAGGGTGTCTCAGGTTTTCTGACAAGTTATGTAGACACAGAGAAAACGACAGAGTGTATATCCCAATAGTAATGGAAGAAAGATTTAAGGTATATATACGCAATCATATGACATAACCACAAAAAGAAAGACCGAATGAAGTAAGACATATTATCCGAGGTCAAAGTAGGTGGAGTAATCTTGACTAAGTTTACATAAGAAAAATTACCGACTCATTATGAGGTAACACATATACATGGCTTCGAAAGAATAGGTAAGTAGACGACTACCCGTAGATCCAACGAAGGTACAGGACCGATAATATTTGTCACGACACTAGTTGTAACACCATGTGCACAGAGAAAGTTAAGACCAAAGGAACCACACATACGGGTCTTCACCCTAACGACCCAGTATACCGTCAAGATAAAGGTCAAAAAATTCCTCAGAGGAGTGACAAAAGGTATGACCGACATGATCAAACGTAAGGGTAGCTATCACATACTACCAAAGGAAAAGAGGTATGGGAGAGGTCGTAAATAACGAACAACTGAAAATCTATCGTTGGTAAGACTGACCGTAATTTCAATAATACCAAAACTAAACGTAAAGAGACTATTATTCACTACAACTTGTAGAAAAGTACACAAACAATCGGTAGACAATAGAAAAAACCTCTTTATAGACAAATCAAGAAACCGGGTGAAAAACTAACCCGGAAAATAAAAAGACCTTAACTCGACGTCCTCAACGAACATATAAAAACTCTAATTAAGAAACATGCAACGAAACAAACGATAATAAAAGAGGGTAAGACTTCCGACAGAAAAGTGGAACGAATATCAAAGGAAACAACACGTCTTCGAAAATTCAAATTAATCAAGGGTAAACAAATAAAAACGAAAGTAAAGGTAATGAGACCCTCCACCCAGTATCTCCTAGGACGACACCAAATACAACTTCTCTCAAAACGGATACAAAAGGAGATCCTCAAAATATCATAGACCAGAATGTAAATCTAGAAATTAGGTAAAACTCAAACAAAAACACATACCACAATCTTTCACAAGATCAAAGTAAGAAAATGTTCACCAACTGGTCAAAAGGGTCGTGGTGAACAATTTCTCTAACAGAAAAGAGGTAACATATAAGAATCGAGGAAACAGTTTCTATTCCACAGATATCCACGCACCTAAATAGAGACCCGAAAGGTTAAACAAGGTAACTAGACATAAAGACAGAAACACGGTTATGGTATGACAGAACTACTGACACCGAAACATCATCTCTGACTTCAGTCCGTCCAACTAAAGAAGGTCAAGGTAAGAAGAAAGAGTTCTAACGAAACCGATAAACTCCAAAAAACATAAAGGTATGTTTAACACTTTAATAAACAAGATCAAGAGACTTTTTATGGCAACCATCGAACTATCCCTAACGTAATTTAGATATCTAACAAAACCCATCATATGAGTAAAAGTGACATAACTAAGAAGGTTAGGTGCTTGTGTCATATAAAGAAGTAGATGAAAACAGGAGAAACTAAAGAAAGTGGTCACAAAGTATCAAAAGATATATATCCAGAAAACAAAGAAATCTATCTATATAAGGATTCATAAAATAAGAAAAGTAACGTTACCACTTACCTTAACAAAGGAATTGAATAGAAAGACAAAAGAGTAACATTCACAAAGCCTTACGTTCCCTAAAGACACACAATTAAAACATAGGACGTTGAAACGATATAAGTAACTAATCGAGATCATAAAAAGACCACCTCAGAAATCCCAAAAGATACATCTCCTAGTACAGTAGACTTGTGTCACTCTCAAAATGGAGAAAATGTTAGACCTAAGGAAAAAAGAAAAAGACGGGACTAACGAAACCGGTTTTGAAGATTTTGATACAACTTATCATCACCACTCTCACCCGTGGGAACAGAACAAGGACTGAAATTCCCTTTACGAAAGTTAAAAAGTGGTAACTCCTATTACAAAAGACTCCCAAACAGTAGATATCGAAAATAATACAATTCCTTACAAGAAAGATAAGGACGAAAGACCTCCGAAAAATAGTATTTACCTACAACTTAAAGTAGTTTCCGAAAGAGACGTAGATAACTCAATTAGTATAACAAAAATAAAAAGTTTAACAATTACACCACATAATGTGACTAACTAAACGTCCATAACTTCTCAGGAACGTAGGGACCTTATTTCGGGTGAACCAGTACTACATACTAGAAAAATTATACAACAACCTAAGACAAACGATCTTAAAATAATTCCTAAAAACGTAGATACAAGTAGTCACTATAACCGGACATCAAAAGAGAAAAACACCGTAGAAACAGTCAAAACCAATCCCACTACCACCGGAGTATCTTACTCAAACGTTAAAAGACCTTCTGAAACTCATCCTATTCACAATCGAGAAGAGATTTAAAAACCATCTTAAGTCGACACTTCGGCAGACCAGGACCTGAAAACAGACAACCTTATAAAGAAAAATGTCAAAATTAAAGACACGAACACTACCCAGACAATTATAAAAGAAAAAGAAGGACCAAGTCAAAACCTTTCAACATGAAAAAATTCTTAAACAGGTAAAGAAGGTGCAGCAGGTAAAATATCAACGACTATCATCAGAGAATACTAGGAAACATAAAGATACAACAGACAACACTAGAGAGGTAAAAGTAAAGATTAAACAACTAAACTAAAAAGAGGGAAACAAAGAACTACTCAGACCGATTACCAAACAGTTAAAATAAATAGAAAAGTTTGTTGGTCGAAAACCAAAACATCTAAATACGATACTAGAGAAAACAAAGAAAACGTAAATAAAGACGGAATTAAACATTCTAAAGAAAAGAAGATGATTGGGAACCCAAGTATTAAAGAAGGAAAAAATTAAAGAAATCCACATCTCAATACAAAAAATAAACTGAAAAAAAGAACAAAGAACTTCATTCGGACATAATGATACTTGGAAGGGAAATCGTGACGAAAATGTCACAGGGTATCCAAAACCCAAGAACACAAAAGTAAAAGTAAGTAAATATACGTATAAAACTAAATAAAAAAATAAAGAAGACACTAAAAAACCAATAAGTCGTCGCACAAAAAGTCGGAGGTATACAACCTTAAAGATATCAAAAAGAGGACATTAACTGTAGATTAGAATGACGTAACACCAGTCTTTTCTACGAACCTTACTAAAGTTAAAACAACTTAAATGGTTCCGATCTAAATACCGAGTCCTACACTAGATAGGACCTCTTACAAGGCACACACGAACTATTTTTCCACTTTAAGTAGCATAACGCCACTTTACAGGATATCTATAGTTAACCCAGATTGGCCAGATATCATAGCAAATTTCAAACACAAAGGAACAATTAAAAGACAAATCAACTAGATAGGTAACAACACTCACCTTATAATTTTAGAGGGTGATAATAACACAATAACAATTAAAGGGGAAAGTATGAACAATCGTAAACAGAATGTATAACACCACGAGGATACAACCCACGCATATATAAATACTAACAATATAGAAGAAGAACCTAACTAGGAAACTAGTAATACATCGTAGGTAGAAACAGAGAAAGGTGTCGGAAACAAAATTTTAGATAAAATAGACTTTACTCATAACGATGAGGACGAAAGAAAACCAGAGATAAACACACCTTAGAGAAAAAGGTCGGGAAGTGAAAGTCAGACATACACAGGGAACAAAGCTCCACCCAGAGAACATCTGTTGTATATATCCCCAGAACAAAAACATATATAAGTCGGTCATAAACAGAAAACCAATCCCGTAAGTGGGGTAAATACAAATTCCATTAATAACTATTCATACTAGGGTAACGGTAAAGGAAGTGACAAAACCCAAGCTCAAATATGTGGGAAAGACACAAAGGACAGACCTCTTCTAGGAAATTGTAAACAACCTCTCGACCAAACCACCACGACTTAAGAGAGTCGAAAACGAACAGACATTTCGAAAACTAAAGAGGAAGTATAAACTTACTCTAGGAATGACCCATGTCATTAGACCCGACATCCAATAAAATTAGGTTCTTTAAACAACTCTTAAATACATCCCCAATTCTAACGACGTACACAAAATAAAAAATTATTCTCTCCTTTTTTTAGGACAAAACGTTTGAAACGAACGTTACAAGAGATATACGGGTAACCTAATTCGAATAGTTAAGTACAAACGAACGGATATGAGAACCATTAAAAATAGACAAAAAGGACAGTCAATGATTCTCTTTACACAATTTTAGAGTGTTTTACAAACGTAAACAAAGAGTAAAATTAAGACAGTAAAAACCAACATATCCAAAAGTATAATACGTTAAACTAGGTTCGTGGAATTCTTAACAAAATGAAAGGACTTCCCATTTTGAAACAATTTTATACTTTGTAGGGAAAAGTAGAGACCTGGGGAAAATGGAGTTTCAGATTTAACAGATAATCATACTAATACGGTGGAAAGAAATTTAATACGAAAAATCCTATATGTAAAAAGAAATATATAGAAGTATTTGAAAGAGTTAACGAAGGTAAATTTCACACGAAAACACTTGTTGTATATCGTACTAAAAGAACGTCCACAAAAAGTGGTAAAACTAGTAAAACAAACCTAACAAATTATATTAATATGACTTACTTTAATAACTATCTAAAACGAAGTCAAGTCAAGTCAAGTCAGTGAGTCAGCACAGGCTGAGAAACACTGGGGTACTTAACGTCGTACGGTCTGGAGGGACAGGTAGTGGTTGAGGACCTCAAGTGAGTCTGAGTGTAGGTAGCTCAGGCACTACGGTAGGTCGGTTGAGTAGGAGACAGCAGGGGAAGAGGAGGACGGGGGTTAAGGAGGGTCGTAGTCCCAGAAAAGGTTACTCAGTTGAGAAGCGTACTCCACCGGTTTCATGACCTCACAGTCGAAATGGTAGTAAGGAAGGTTTCTTGTGGATACCGACTAGAGGAAATCTTACCTGACCAACCTAGAGGAACGTCAGGTTCCCTGAGAGTTCTCAGAAGAGGTTGTGGTGTCAAGTTTTCGTAGTCAAGAAGTCGTGAGTCGGAAGAAGTGTCAGGTTGAGAGCAGGTATGTGCTGGTGACCTTTTTGGTATCGGAACTGATCTCCCTGGAAACAACCGTTTCATTACAGAGACGAAAACTTATACGATAGATCCAACCAGTATTGAAAGGAAGGTTCCTCATTCACAAAATAAAAAAAAAATAAAAAATAATAATAATAAAAAAATCAAAAAATAAAAAATTTAAAATTTTAGAAATTAAGAATGTACGTAAGGGTTTGTACTTGGGGGGAGGGTGAAGGGAGGGGTATTGTAGAGAGACCCAGTAGGGGTACGTGGTCGGGGTTCGTACGACATAGGACGCGGTCTGTATCTGACCACTAAGTTAAGAATGTACTATCATATGTACAATCTTACGGTAAGAGGGTTTAGTAGGGTGGGAGAGGGAGAGGGAGACTCAGGTTTTCAGGCAATATGTGTCGACACAGAAAAAAGGACAGAACGTATGTCCCAGCAGTAACGGTAGAAGGATTTAAGGTATATATACACAATCATACGAGATAACCATAAAAAGAAAGACCGAATGAAGTGAGACATATTAACCGAGGTCAAAGTAGGTAGAGTACCGACGTTAGTGGTAGACGTCACTAAAACTTCGGGTCTTTTCATTTCAGTCGGTCCCAAAGGTGACAAGGGGGTAGATAAACGGTACTTCACTACCCTGGTCTACGGTACTAGAAGCAAAAGACTTACAACTCGAAATTCGGTTGAAGAAGTGAGAGGAGAAAGTGAAAATAGTTCTCCGAAAAAGATGGTGAATAATAAATGGTATATAAATAGAGTGAATACAATATCAGATATTATAAAAAGAGATGAAAAGACCAAAGAAATCGATTTAGTTAAAATAACAAAATAATTTAACAATAATTAATAAAAGGGAAAAGTAGTACAATCCATATGTGACAACTCTGCCGTTATTTGTAAAATTAAATAATGTCAAATAATCTTAAATAAGGAAATACTGACTAGTTCATAACTTTCTAGAATCCTGAGAACTTAAGATCAAGGAAGGAGGTTGTAGAAGGGATAAAAAAAGTTTATAGGATTAAGATATATATATAAAGTTTAGGGGTTTCGACAGTAATAAAATAAAGACATTAGTTATATGTAAATACGAATTATGTATGAGTGGTAAAGGTAATGAAATGGTAGGAAGTAACTAGAGGTACAAAGGTATATCCTAAAGAAAGGAAAAAGGTTTCCTTGAGGCTAATTGTCATCATAAATTAAGAATTACGTCTACACGATTATTCTTTTTTTTTTAGACCGAAACAGACTTTATGAAAATAAAATTACTAAAAATTTTCTGATGAATGAGTATGCTGTCTTAAGAACAAATCGTTAAAAAAAACCGTGAGATTACTACAGTAAGTTAATGTAAATTAATAATATAGACTGAGTAGAACTAAAACGGAAATAAGAATTAATATGTGGGTAAATAGTGTCATATGAATCTTTACAAAAGAAACACATCAATAGGAAAGACCCTAGATAATGAGAAGAATTTAGAAACCGAACTATAACAGGTAGTTCTGTGACTATATATATATACTCCGAACGTTCGACTACGATCACCATTTCTGGGGTGGACGGTTACGTCCTCTACATTCTCTACACCTAAACTAAAGAGCCAGTCCATCTAAGGGACCTCCTCCTCTGCCATTAGGTGGGGTCATAATGACGGACCTCTTAGGGTACCTGTCTCCTCGGACCGTCCGATATCAGGTATCCCAGTGTGTCTCAAACTGTGCTGACTTCGCTGAATCGAACGTATATATATATATATATATAACGTATATATATATATGTGTGTGTGTGTGTGTGTGTGTGTGTGTGTGTTAGTCATATACAAGTAAACTACGAAGAAGGGTTAACAAAGACCAAGAAAAAGAACCGTAAGTTAATTGCTGAAAAAAAAGAAAAATGATTTAGGTTTATAGATAATACGTAAAATTAAGTAAAATATGAAGGAAAAAAGAGACACGAATTCAGACCCATGAATCTTTACGGAAAAAAAGGTAAGTATTAATACATATAAATAGATACAAATCAACAATTAATGTAGATAACCTGACTAAATAAATGAAGTTTATCACACAAGAACTCAAGATCTGTAAGATAAATTACAAACTTCATAGTATTTATATACATAATTACGAAGTAAAACGTTAGATAAAAGAATTTTTATAATTGAACTTATGGATCTTGAGAACATCGAAAAACGATTATAGAGAAAAATGAAAACAATAACTAGTAAAGTAGAAAAGATTACCACGTGTTTTATTATGTCCTTATACACTTTTTCATATCTCTGTTCAACTCCACTATAAACAAAGGAGATCTTTCCTAAATACAAACGGAGACCGTTTATCAAACCTAGTCAGTCAAGTCAAGTCAAGTCAGTGAGTCAGCACAGGCTAAGAAACGATGAGGTACTTAACGTCGTGGGGTCCGGAGGGACAGGTAGTGGTTGAGGGTCTCAAGGGAGTTTGAATGCAGGTAACTCAGGCACTACGGTAGGTCGGTAGAGTAGGAGACAGCAGGGAAAAAGAAGTACGGGGGTTAGGGAGGGTCGTAGTCTCAGAAGGTTACTCGGTTGAGAAGCGTACTCCACCGGTTTCATGACATCAAAGTCGAAATTGTAGTAAAGAAGGTTTCTTGTAGGTCCCGACTAGAAATCTTATCTGATGAACCTAGAGGAACGTCAGGTCCCCGAGAGTTCTCAGAAGAGGTTGTGGTGTCAAGTTTTCGTGGTTAAGAAACCGGGAGTTGAAAGAAGTTTCAAGTTGAGAGTGTAGGTATGTACAGGTGCCCTTTTTGGTATCGGAACTGATCTGCCTGGAAACAACCGTTTCATTACAGAGACGAAAACTTATACGATAGATCAAACCAGTATTGAAAATAAGGTTCCTCATTCACAGAAAATTAAAGTACCGACGTCAGTGGTAGACGTCACTAAAACTTCGGGGGTTTTTATTTCAGACCGTGACAAAGGTGACAAAGGGGTAGATAAACGGTAGTTCACTACCCTGGTCTACGGTACTAGAAGCAAAAGACTTACGACTCAAAATTCGGTTGAACAAGTGAGAGGAGAGAGTGAAAGTAGTTATCCGAAAAATCAAGGAGAAGTGAAAGACGGTATTACCACCACAGTAGACGTATAGACTCCAATAACTATAAAGAGGGTCGTTAGAACTAAGGTCGAACACGAAGTAGGCTGGGTACTACAGGAGGCGTATATTCAATTTATTCGTCCCACTGTTATACGTCAGAACTGTATGAGGAAAAGGATAAACCTTGGTCAGACAACAAGGTACAGGTCAAGATTGACAACAGAGGACTGGACGTATATCCAAAGAGTTCTCCGTCCAGTCCACCAGACCATAAGGGTAGAAAAAGTTTAAAAGGTGTCAAATAACACTAGGTGTGTTAGTTTCCGAAACCGTATCAGTTATTTCGTCTTTATCTACAAAAAGACCTTGAGAGAACGAAAAAGGTACTAGGTCGCCTACAATCGTTAAACTAGAGACCAAGGACACGGAAAAGACTTTGGTTGAACTTGTAGACCTTCAAGTGTCAAGAACATAACAACTTCGGACCGAACCTCCTAAAACTCGTAATGGAATGATCGGACACTCTACTCACGTTAACACACCATTACACTCGTAACAAACCGTAACGGAAAGAAACACTAACCTTACCTTTGACTGGAAAAGGTCAGGACACCGGTGACGACTCAAAAGGTTTAAACGACGGTATAACTCACGTCGTGAAAGTGTCGTAGTAGAAAGTCCTAAACTTTATCGAGGTGACCTTAAGGTAGTGAAAGTGATCGAAACAAGCATCACTACGAAAGATTCCGGGTGAACTGAAGTGAAAGATCCTACAGACCGAGATCCACTCACTAGTGTGGTAGTACCAATAGACCCATCACTTCTAGAAAAAACGTGTCAAGAAGACACATAAGAACGGTGGAGAAGAATTATAGAAGACGAAGACGACCCAGGTATGGTAAAGACAGGAAATACCTCAGGTAGACACGTACTTTACATCAAACCTATCTACACCAATTTAGGTCCATTCTTACCCACCTCAACTCAACCCAAATCAGAAACATTACCAAATAAATATTAGTCCTGATTGATGATCCAAAATTAAGAAGACCGGAGTGACCTTCGGATACCACTATAGTCCAGAGGAGAAGGAACCAGGAGGAACTAAAGAATTTAGAAGATACATTGTTACCTTCGGATGAGTGTTTTGACTTACCTAAGAGTCGGTGAAATGATGGTAAAGGGAAATCAAGAGACAGAGGACCGAAGTTAGACAAAAACCTAAAAATCAGAAACCTAATCTATGACCTCTCACAACTCCCCTCGAAGGGTCCATCGAGTCGACCATTTCTAAAACGGACGTTACGTCCTCTGGGACCAAGATAAGGACCCAGTCCTTCTAGGTGACTTCTTCCCTATCCGATGGGTGAGGTCATAAGAACCCGAAGGGACGACTGAGTCTATCATTTCATAGACGAACGTTGCACCCTCTGGACCTAAACTAGGGACCCAACCCTTCTAGGGGACCTCTTCCCTTTTCGATGGGTAAGGTCATAAGACCGGACCTCTTAGGGTACCCGTTATCTTGGTCGAGGTACCTCAGCGTCAGACTGTACTTACTTGCTGAAAATGTAGTGTGAATTTCTGATCCAAAAGGGTTCACCACGATCACCATTTCTTGGGTGGATAGTCAAGCCCTCTTCATTATCTGTACTCAAGTTAAGGACCCAGTGCTTCTATGAGACCTCCTCCTTTACTGTTGGGTGTTATCATAAGAACGGACCTCAAGACTACCTGTCACTAGGACCTCCGGATGTCAGGTATCCCAGTGTTTCTCAGTCTGTGATTTAGCTGAATCGCACATCCGTGTGGATCTATTATTACATTAGCACTTTCAGTTCTAATGTATTGGAGGTAGTTAGCACCTTTTAAAGAAAGATTAGTACTCTTTTAAAGAAAGAGGAGAAAAGTGGTAAATACCAGGTAAGTAGGAGAACCTGTTGAGAAGTAACTTAAATCTGAATTTTTTTTTTTCCGTTTTTATTTGAAATGGTAGAGGGTGATGGATAGAGTTATTTGAAAGAACAGTGATCCTTCGTAAACTAAACTTGTCTAAAATCTTTCGATATCGTACACAATCAGTTCATTTCAGTACAATTAGAGAGTCAACCAAGGTTGAGAAACACTGGAGTTCCTGAAACACTGGAGGTAAGAGATAGGTACCTTAAGAAGTCCGTTCTTATGACCTTACCCAACGGTAAGAGAAGAGGTCCCCTAGAAGGACTGGGTCTCTAGTTTGGACCCAGAAGGTGTAACGTCCGTCCAAGAAATGGTAGAATCGGTGGTACCTTCGGGTATTGTATACAACTATATGGTGTAGACTAATTTGATATCTCATTTAATGTAAACGATGATGAATATGATCTTTGAAACTTGGTTTAGAAACTAGAACTCTTATCGTGACCTACTACTATCAAGATATACTTCATTAAGTTAAAAATTGTAAAACTAAAGTTTCAGAAAAAAATCCCTCAAATTAAAAGATCCTAAGTCATCTTACCGAAACCACGGTATGAATTTACGTACAAGATCCGATTTCAATTTTAAGTTTGTTGAATCCTTTTAATTCGTCTTCTTAAAACTGGAAGTCATTCCAAATAACTTGAGGTGTGTACGTCTCGTTCCGTTCGAGGACTAACGTTCTGAAATCTCAAAAGATTACCAGAAAATAGTGACTAATAAAAGACGAACGGTAGAAAATATAGAAAAGGTACGATGAAAAGAGACGAAATATGGAACACCTTAACTGAGAATGTGAGAAGTAGTGAACGTAAAAGAAAAGAAAGATTTACATAAATTGAACTCCATAGTGACTATATATTGTTACCATCGTTAAAGTCCGTATATCACTTTATAAAACTACAAACATATATAACATTTTACTAGTGGTGTCATTCAGTTCGATTTTAAACAGTGAGATGTATCCATGTTAAATTAAAAAAAAAAAAGGACTACTCTTAGTGAACCCAAAAGAACGGAACGTCAAAGGGTAACCAAGTTTGTTACTCCATGACTCTCTTGAACCTTCTTATCTTTTTTCTCCAATTCCACAAAGACGAGTACATAGAACCCTTCATTCAAGTCTCCAAGACCATTATTATATAGGAAGATACTGATATCGAAGTTTAAAAACACTAAGACCATAGTTAAGGAGGGGTAATAGGGAAGGATCACTGTCGAGAGAGCAAAAAACGTATAACAGAGTAACTAACCGACTAATGATCGATGTAGGCATAACTATTAGAAAGTAATTCCTGAGAAGATTGTGTTTCTCTCCCGTGTGTTCTCCTAAGGTCCATTTTTCTTCTAGTTTTACAACTCCCAACTTTCCCGAACCGTATAAGATCTTTCCTCACATTTGGGTTACTCAAACTTGTCACACTCGTTTTCCCCTTCACCGTCCTGTACACGAACTTCCTTGTTTTCCACGTCTTAGTGTGTCTTTGTCTATTTAGTCTTATTTGTTGAACTTAAATTTACATTATCCTTCTGTAAGATCCACTGTTGACCTAACCAATTCCTGTTCTACCTTCGTCCGTCTGGTGAAACTCCTCATGACATTATAAAAGTCTTTAATGTGACAAAACGTTGTACAACGTCTACCTTTACCTCTACTACCTTCCTCTATTTGACGTATCTATTTGGACTTTCCTCTACTTCAGGGTCCAAATAAGTAAATGAATAGGTAAGTTAAATATACAACTAATTTACGAGTTAAATACGATACGGAACACAATTCTATACCGTTACCTACAATGATTTGTTTATTGATGTGTTTATTAATATAATGACGGAACAATAGTTACGATACCTTCTAGAACACTATTCTAGGAAATGAAGGAAATATCTTCATATTTTCTAGAAATGAAATATCTTCAGTTACTATAATACTTTTAAGTATGGTCCCTCAGGATTGGTCGTACCTACTAACCTCTACAGGAGTCACTTCATCGAAAGAATTCTATTCTGGACTTCCTACTCATATTTAATGTTTTCGTCATTTCCCATAGATTTAAACCCAAAGTGGACTTCAAGTGGGATTCTTTTTTTGAAAGTCACGATTGTGTAAACCCCCCCCGTCCACTGACTACGGTGTTTTATTGACATCCCCTCACCCCTTATTCAACCCCTCTCTTCTGTTCGGTTATGTCCTACACCTTAGTTTATCGATAGACACCCGTTGACCCCGGGTTAGGATACCCTCCTTTTCCTTTAAGAACACCTCTTGTACCCAGAATCATAATAGGGTGGTCCTTCACTTTCTCAACCCGACAAGTATTAGTTGAGGGTAGTCAATAACCTGTCTCTGATACAGACCCCATAATTAAGAGGTCTATACCCTCCGTCTCATCTTAAAGGACCAAAACTTCTTTTAGAAGTACACTTCTACGTGTACGACCGTCAACCGTTAGTAAACACACGTTTACTAAATAGATACAATTTTTTATATATACGTTTACATACTGTATGTAAAATCAAGAGTCGAAAAAAAATATCAAAGATTACACATAATGTTTATATCGGTAATGAAATTTTACATAGGTACTAGTAACGTCGAGATAAATGTTATAAGTCCTTAACTTTCGTTGGATTTACAGGTAGTTGTCTCATTACCTATTTATTATACACCATGTATATATGTTACCTTATAATGAGTCGATATTTTTCTTGTTTTATTACAATAAACATCGATGTAACCACCTGGATCTCTAACAGTATGACTCACTGTATTCAGTCTGTCTCTTTCTGTTTATAGTATACTATAACGAATATACATCTTAGATTTGTTTTTTATTTACCATGTTTACTTGAATAAGTGTTTCGTCTTTATCATAGTGTCCACATTTTTTTTTGTTTGTACCCTGGGTCTTCCTTCCCACCCCCCTATTTGACCCTTTAACCCTAACTGTATATGTGTGAAGATACATATTTTACCGATCTTTTTTCTTTTTATTTTAGGTCTCTTCGTACCGATTAAGTGGTTATCGTTGACCGATGTTTCCAACTTTCTGAGTACCTTGGTCTCACCGTTTCTCAAACCCAATCCTGTTCCAAACGATATCAGAACCTCGTTGTTGTTCCGATAGAAAATCTTCCGTTTTATCCATCTCCAAAGTCCTTATTTTACCTTCCGTCGATTATAAGTCTTAGTCTCTTCTATGATAACTTTGTTGATAATTTGGGTTGTTAGACACTCGATGTCTAACCTTTGTGTCACCAATACGTTCTCTATGGTTCTTTGATTTCTAATGGTTCCCTCCGTCCCGTAGACGTGTCCATTTATTGTTTTGGTCCATCAAGTATGACCGTTTTACCCTTGACACGTCCTTCCTCACTTAACAGTAGTCCTTTACTTCTCCGACCTTACCTAAACCTCTCAGTATACCAAGAAGTAGACCCGAAACTCCCTATTCTTTCCGTTTCGTACAAAGGTCTTTCCCCTCCAGTACTTGTTTACAAGACAGTTTCTTTATCTATACCGGAAGGACTGTCAATTTCCGTCGACTTACGTTAGAAGTGATTACTTATTCGTTTATGTATAGAACGTGTGGACGAGAACGACAACGTCTCTGGAAGAAACAAAGTTCCAGTATTAATAGTAATTTTGTACTTCTATAAACCTCGGTCGTTTCTTCTTTCCCTGTTATGTAAGTCTTTTATGGACTAAGATGGGGTATTGAAAATAAACTCTCTCTTTTTGACGTACCGTAATCACAACCGTCTTGAGACCTCTTTCCCCTCGAAGAGTCCAGTATCCTTTGTCATCGTCTCATTCAGACTCTAAAGTGTTTTATAAAAGGACTGTTCACATCACTGGGGTCGGGATGGATGGTTGGTTACATCGTTTATCTATGGGAAGTCGTATGGTCGAGAGTAGTCAAACAACGGGTAGAGATCTAGATAGAATTATAGTCAACTTTCCTCTAGAACCTAAGTAGTGACTATAGAGAGTACCTGTACCCTATATCTCATATCCGTAATACAAACACTACTGACACATTAAAAATCCTTATACATGTCGATGTATACTGTCTCTAGGTCATGGTCACTCGTTTACACCTAAGTAAATAGAGTGTATCTCTTTTCAGACCTCGTAAAAACAACAACAAGTCAGTGATTCAGTTCAGACAACTACCCGTCTCGACACAAGGGAGGGTAACAAACTGGACTCCGGTTTGGTACCACCTTCTATTACTTCTATTACCTCTGGAGGAAGTTTTCCAGGGTACGTGAGTGACGACGTGAGTCACGAGGGTTTGGACATCAGTCGGTGGTGACTGGGTACGGAGACGGCCTCTGAGGACCTGTGGGTGCCCGTTCAGACCTAGTCAGAGAAGACCCCAGTGACGAGGAAAGAGGACCCAGGATTACACGTGTTCCAAACCAAGCACGGGAGGTTCTCAGACAAATCCAAGACCATCGAAACACCACCCCAATTACCGTTGGAAGCGGTTCTCCCGAATACGATATGGGTCCAGATGACGTGGGTCTCGGGGACGGGTACGTCGTCAGGTGATAACTGGGTATGGAGGAGTCCTCTGTGAGTTTGTGTTAGGATTGAGTCAGAAACACCCCAGAACCCAGGACCACGTGTGTTCCAAACAAACTCGGTAGACTCACAGAGACCACCCATACCCCAAATTAAGATTTACGTTAAAACGGGGAGGATGGTAGAACGACCCCGAAGAGGAAACGGGAACCTACACTCAATATAAAAAAACCACCCTGGGTTGTAAGAGGACAGCTACCAACGAGTCGTCACTCAACATTAAAACCTCAAGAGTGTCCTCTTCTACTCACGTACAGGAAGACGAGGTGGTATAAAATAAGATCCTCTTGTCTTCTACACTTTTACGTGTTTGGTCGTGTCCCGGTTGAGAGTCTTCCTGATCTCAGGACTTCCCACCTAAAGGGATGTCTACAGGAATAAACGGAACTTGAAGGTCTACAGGTTCGACCTAAATCTTTTCCGTCTCTTTGGTCTCTAGTTTAACGGTTGTAGGTGACCTACTAGTTTTTTCGTTCTTTCAAGGTCTTTTTATAGATGAAAACGAAATGACTGATACGGTTTCGGAAACTGATACACCTAGTGTTTTTTGAGACATTTTAAGAATTTCTCTACCTTATAGTATGATAGGCTGGACGGAGGACTCTTTAGACATACGTCCAGCTCTTCGTTGTAAATCTTGTCCTGTACCTTGTTGTCTGACCAAGGTTTATCCCTTTCCTCATACAGTTGCGACATATGACAGTGAGAAAAATAAATTGAAAGTAGTAATCGTTACGACCCGACCTACTTCGTGTTCAACCTTAGTTCTAAAGTCCCTCTTTATAGTTATTGGGGTCTATACGTTCACTGTGGTGTGAATATCGTCTTTCGTTTTTGCTCCGAGAACTACTTTCACTTTCTCCTTTCGCTTTTTCAACCGAATTTCGAGTTGTAAGTCTTTTGATTTTAGATCCGTAGACCAGGGTAGTGAAGTACCGTTCATCAACTCCTTTGTCACCTTTGTTACCGACTGAAATAAAAACCCCCAGAGGTTTTAGTACCGTCTACCACTAACGTCGGTACTTTAATTTTCTACAAACGAGGAACCTTCCTTTCAATACCGGTTGGATCCGTCGTATAATTTTTCGTCTCTGTAATGAAACAGGTGTTTCAAGGTAGAACAGTTCCAATACCAAAAAGGTCATCAGTACATACCTACACTCTCAACCTGACATTTCTTTCGACTAGTGACTTCTTAACAATACGAAAACTTGACACCACAACCTCTTCTGTGTACTCTCAGGGAACCTGACGTTCTTCTAGGTAGATCAGGTAAGACTTCCTATAGTCAGGACCAACAAGTAACCATCCTGACTACAACTTCGACTTTGAGGTTATGAAACCGGTGGGTTACGTTTCTCGACTGAGTAAACTTTTCTGGGACAACGACCCTTTCTGACTCCCGTCCTCCTCTTCCCCTACCGTCTCCTACTCTACCAACCTACCGTAGTGACTGAGTTGCCTGTACCCAAACCCACCTGACACCCTCAACCACTACCTGTCCCTCCGGACCGCGTGACGTCAAGTGCCCCAGCGTTTTTCAGCATGTACTGACTCGTTGACTTGACTTGACTTGATCCAAGAGGTTAAATCGATCGGATACGATACCCCTACCCTCGAGGGGAACTTCGAGGTCGGATCGAAGACCTCACCTAGATACTCTAAGACTCCACCACAGTAAAAAAAGGGGTGTAGACTCCTCACGATCCTAGATGACTCTTGTCACGAACCTCCGACTCCCTTGAGGTGTGAGTTTCACTCCAAATGACTTCTCTTATTTATTCTGGTAGAGACATAAAAATCTGGGGACCTTTCCGAGTCCAAACTGTTCTTTGAGTAAGATCGAAAAAAATAAAAAATAAAAAAAAATCAGATCACAATTGATCTCAATTGATAGTTCTCATTTTAGACTCTAAAACAATTGACTTCTGGTCGTTGACTTAAGTTATACCCTGTTTCGATCTGACTTCCAACTCTCTTTCCTAATACTAATGTCTAATTTACTCACGTAAAACGACTGATAAAGTCCTTTAAGTTAAAATTGACGTATAAGATATAAAATAAACCGTTAGGATGGACCCCATGACGTAGATTAAAGGTACCTACCCCCTTCTCTTGTTTTTTCTATCGAAGTTTATGAACTTAGAATATTCGACTCCCTTTTGTCGTCACTTATTTATTAACATACAAATGTTTCAACATTTCTATCAAGTCTCTTCAGGGTACATGGGAAATGGGTCAAATGAGGTTACTAACGAGAATATAACAATGTTATGTCATAGTTTTGATCCTTAAAATACAACCTTGTGACACACACGTCAAAGTACAGTAAAATATTGTACAAATTTAAAAACATTGGTGGTGTTCTAGAAGAAGTACGATAGGAAAATAATAACATGAGAGGGGAGGGACAGGTAGAGCTTTATAGATTGGGGACCCTTGGTGATAAGATAATGGGTAATATATTTACCTTGGTACTTGGAAACTCTAACCCAAATAAGTAACTCGTATTACGGGAATTCTAAGTAAGTGCAACAGGGTACATAATCTTTGTTTTATACCCTTTGTTTTGACTACCTTATCTCTTTTCTGTGACTGTTTAAGTCTTAATACCGATCCCTAAAATTTGGGTATAAAGTAATTAACTAGTCGATCTTATACCTTCTTAAGTTTGGGTGGTAGTGGTTTTCACCCGATGTGAAAGAAAAGTCCGTGGTTATATTGTGTATAACCATTGTGTTATATTGTGTTCTGTCTTATATAAGACCCGGTATTTTGTTGGAAGTTATTTAAATTTTCTTAAATTTATTACGTCAGACACAAGAGACTGGTATCACTTTAGTTTGATCTTTAGATATTGTTTTTCTATTATCCTTTTAGAGGTTTATGAATGTTTTCTTTGTCGTGTAAAGAGTCATTAGAACCGTAGTTTCTCCTTCAAATTTCTCTTCCTTCGAACTTTTTATTTTAATTTGAGTTTCGTTCTTCTTTGACTATTTCTGTTCTCGTCTTTAGTTACTGTAACTTTTGATATATAAATAAAAAATTAGCTACTTTATTTTAATTAAAGTATCTTTTCTAACTACTTCATCTGTTCAAGATCGTTCTTACTGTCACGAGTAATGAGTCAACGAGTCAGTACAGACTGAGACACCTAGGTGCTTGACATCGGGTGACCCGAGGTGACAGGTACCGTAAAAGGTCCGTTCTTATTATCTCGTCCGACGGTAAGACGAGATCCTCTAGAAGGACTGGGTCCCTGACTTGAGTGTAGAAGGAGAAAAGGACGCAACCGTCCGTCTAAGAAATGGGGATCACGGTTTACTTTATGTTTTTACTGTTTCCATTTGTTTTCTCTCTTCTGTACTTAATAGTTATCATCTTTTCTTCGTCCTCTATAGTGATGTCTAAGACATCAGTGAAATTAGGAGTCTTTTCCATGATATAAAGTAAAAAAGGAATAAGGGATATTTTCTTGTATCACTTGAAAAATGAGAAATGGACATTATCCGTAAAACTTTCTCTTAAAGTAGGTATCAACACTACGTGGTGATCAACTGTCCCTTCTGACAAACCCGTACTCTCCATGTCTTCGATGTTAATCAGACTTCGAAAACAGATCTTTAAACATACACAGAGTCATCCTGTGACTTAAACAATAATTATATAACATTATATAATGATAATAGAAAATAACGATGATAGTAATAGTAATAGTAGTAATAATAAAATCTTGTCCAAGAAAAAATAATATTATTTTATAGGGATTACTCAGTTGATTTTACAGTGAATAGAGCATAAGTTGACACATATACACATCCTCATTAAATAACATAAAGATATCTAAGGGAAAGACAACCGAATCTTTCCTACCCATACTTACCTTGATCGGAATTTTTCTGAGACATCTTTCAAAGGGAAACTTCCTCTTTAAAAGAGTTAAAAATTAAAGGAAACGGTGAGTAATCTTTAACCACCCCGTAAAGACAGGATACTCTTCACGACTGTAATTTAAAGACATTTTATAGATCTTTTTGACCATAATGAACTTGGTCCGGGTCAGTCGAGAATTATATTTTTCGAGGAGTCTTGTCCATCCCTTCTTGTCCGAAAGTCATTTTCCTTCACTTTGGTAATAAAAGAGAAAATTTGATCCTCAAAGATTTCTTTATTCTAGTGTTCCAGTCTTTTCTGATGAAACCTTATTTTTCTGTTTAGTGTGTAAATAAAAGGTGTAGGAAATATTGACTATACAGGGTTTAGAGGTCAGGTCCGGTGGAAGTCAGTGGAAGGGACCGGTCATGCACGGTGAGAAGTCGTGATCGGAAGACGATGGGGTGGGGTGGGACGGTGTAAAATGTTTTAAATAGAGTACAAAAACTCGGTGATTCTATTACTATCTCTTATTTGGATTAGTTGGAACAAATCTCTCAGATTAAACACTTTTAAATGGTTTTATGTAATATAGTCGATTCCGATATATATGTTTATGTAAGGTGAGTTTAGTGTTAAATGGATGACATGAATATTACTATCCATAAGTGACAGATCAGTTTCAACTAAAAGTTTGTCTATTCGAAATTAAAGTACCTAAGGGAATTGATCGAAGTGACGAACGAGACAAAGGAACTAAGAAACACATTGTATTACTCATTGAACTATAGACGGAGTATAAATACCTGTGTATTAAGTAGAGTTAAGGTCTACGTCCTCTCAATGAGGACGAACTGAAGGGTTACAGGACAGGTATCGGTGTTAATCTACTAATAAATTGTCGGTCAACTTTAGGGTCGGGTTCGGTAGTTCCGGATCCAGAAATTAACGGATTTGTCAAACAAGATTGTAAACCGTAAGTTTGTAGGACGACCCAGTTCAAATTGACTTTTTTCTACCAAAATGATCGGATTCTTCTAAAATCTCCTATCTTATATTTGTCACTCAATTACTTTATTGTTTTGTAAAGATTCTATAATTAAATGGATTTTATAACCTTGGAACGTACACACACACACACAGACACGTACATACACATGTGATTTTTGTTTCGTTTGTTTGTTTTGATCTAAAATAGGTCCAATTTTAACAACCCCTAAATCTAAGGGAGTTATACTTTTTAGATGAAAATCAGTACTGATTTCAATTACTTCTCCATAACAACAAAAACTAAGTGCGTCAACACAGAGAAACGTTGGGGCACTTGACGTCGTGTGGTCCGAAGGGACAGGAAGTGGTAGAGATCCTCAAAAAAGTTCAAGTACAAGTAATTCAGTCAGTACGATAGATTGGTAGAGTAGGAGACAGCAGGTGAAGAGGAAAACGAAAGTTAGAAAAGGTCGTAATTCCAGAAAAGCATACTCAACCGAGAAACGTACACCACCGGTTTCATATCTTCGAAGTCGAAGTCGTAGCAGGAAGGTCACTTGTAAGTCCCAACTAAAGGAAATCCTAACTGACCAAAATAGAGGAACAATAGGTTCCCTGAGAGTTCTCAGAAGAGGTCGTGGTGTTAAGTTTTACCGTAACTTTGTACATATAATAGTATACACTTTGTCTAATGGACGGGTCCAAACTACGTACTCTGTCCCACGAGTCCCGACCACGTTACCCTACTGGGTCTTCCTACCTTACCCTTCCCTCCACCCTCCCCGTAAGTCCTACCCCCTTTGTACATATGGGTACCGTCTAAGTACAGTTACATACCGTTTTGGTGATGTTATAGCATTAATCGGAGGTTAATTTTATTTATATAAAAAATTTTTCGTAATTAAGAAACCACGAGTCAGAAGAAATATCCGGTTTAAAGTGTAAGTATTTACTGATGACCTTTCTGATATCGAAACTGATATACCTGTAAACAGTCGTTTCACTACAGAGACGGAAAATTATGCGACAGAACCAAACAGTATCGAAAAGAAGGTTCCTCGTTCTTAGAAAATTAAAGTATCGACGTCAATCACAGACGTCACTAAATCCTCGGGTTCTTTTATCAGACAGTAACAAAGGGGTAGATTAACGGTACTTCACTACCCTGACCTACTGTACTAGAATCAAAAGACTTACAACTCAAAATTCGGTCGAAAAAGTGAGCGGAAAAAGTGAAAATAGTTTTCCGAGAAATCAAAAAGAAACGAAAGACGGAAATCCTACCACATTAGACGTATAGATTTTAACGACTATAAAGAGGACAGTTACACTACGTTCGAACTCGAAGTCCGTCTGACCATAAAGCGTACTACATGACACGTATATTCAATTTATTCGTCCTAATGTTATATGTCGGAACTGTATCAGGAAAGGGTCAAAACTTGGACAGGTAACAAAGGACAGGTCAAGATTGACAACGAAGAACTGGACGTATGTCCAAAGAGTCTTCCGTCCATTTTACCGTACTATAATATAGAGGATTGTCGTCGTCTTCCATAATTCTTCTCCACCGTACTTATGTGTCTTGAAATGTTTTTTCTAGAAGTACAGGTTCTATTAGTGCTACCATACTAGTGAGTGGATCTCGGTCTGTAGGACATTACACTTCAGTTCACCCGGAATCTTTCGTAGTGATGCTTGTTTCGATCACCTCCACTACCTTAGGTCAACTCGACAAAGTTTAGGACTTTCTACTACGACACTTTCACGACGTGAGTTATACGTTCGTTTAAACCCTTTGAGTCGCCACCGTGTCCTGACCTTTTTCAGTCTAAAGTAAGGTTGGGGTTTCTTTCCGATACGGTTTCTTACGAGTTTGATGTCGTTTTAACGTGAGTAGAGTGCGATCATTTCTTTACGAGTTTTTAGTGGTTCGGTCCGAAGTCGTCATGCACTTGGCACTTGAAGGTCTACAAGTTCAACCAAAATGATTTCTGTCTCCTTGGTCTCTAGTTTAACGGTTGTAGGTGACCTAGTACCTTTTTCGTTCTCTCAAGGTCTTTATGTAGATAAAGACGAAATAACTGATACGGTTTCGGAAACTGACACACCTAGTGTTATTTGACACCTTTTAAGACTTTCTCTACCCTTATGGTCTGGTGGACTAGACGGAGAACTCTTCGGAGTTCCAGTCCTTCATCCAGTCCTTCGTTGTTAATCTTGACCTGTACCTTGTTGTCTGACCAAAGTTCATCCTTTTCCTCATGCAGTTCCGACATGTAACAGTGGGACGAATAAATTGAAGATACGTCTCATGTAGTACTCTTTACGACCCGACCTTCTTCATGTTCGACCTTAGTTCTAACGACCCTCTTTATAGTTATTGGAGTCTATACGTCTACTGTGGTGGGAATATCGTCTTTCACTCCTTCTTGATTTCTTGGAGAACAACTTTCACTTTCTCCTCTCACTTTTTCGACAGCATTTCGAGTTGTAAGACTTTTGCTTCTAGTACCGTAGACCAGGGTAGTAAAGTACCCTTTATTCTGTCCCTTTGTCACCTTTGTCACAGTCTATGAGGTTTTAGTGACGTCTACCACTGACGCCGGTACTTTAATTTTCTGTGAATGAGGAACCTTCTTTTCAATGCTGGTTGGATCTTTCGTATAACTTTTCGTCTCTGTAATGAAACGGTTGTTTCCAGACAGATCAGTTCCGATACCAAAAAGGTCACCAGAACATACCTACACTCAATCCGACACTTCTTTCGACTCTCGACTTATTAACTACGAAAACTTGACACCACAAACTCTTCTGAGAACTCTCAGAGAACCTGACGTTCCTCAGGTTGGTCAGGTAAGACTTCCTCTAGTCGGGACCCACAAGAAACCTTCCTGCCTACGATTTCGACTTTGAGGTTATGAAACCGGTGGAGTACACTTCTCGTCTCAACTGAGTGACCTTTTCTGAGACTACGACCCTCTCTAACCCCCGTCCTCCTTTTCCCCTACTGTCTCCTACTCTACCGACCTACCGTAGTGACTGAGTTACCTGTACTCAAACCCAGTCGAGGTCCTCAACCACTGCCTGTCCCTCCGGACCGTACGACGCTAAGTACCCCGACGTTTCTGACTCGCTGACTTGACTTGACTTGACTGACTTCTTAAAAGGTCAAAAAACACTAAGTGTATTACAGAAATCACATCGGTTACTTCTTCATCTAAAAAAAAAGATCTTAAGGTAACGAAAAAGATACTAGGTTGCCTACAACCGTTAAAATAGAGACCAAGGAGACGGAAAAGATTTAGGTCGAACTTATAGACCTTCAAGAGACAAGTACATGACAGCTTCGGAAGGAACTTCCTAAAACTTGTAATGGAACTATTGTACATTTACTCAAGTTAACACACCATCAAACTTATAAGAAACAGTAACAGGAAGAAACTCCGACATTACTCTTACTTGTAAAAGGTCAGGATACCGGTGACGACTTAAAAGGTTTAAACGACCGTATAAATTCATGTCATGAAATTGTCGTAACAGAAATTCCTAAAATTTATCGAGTCTACCTAAAGGTAGTGGAAATGATCGAAACAAGTATCAGTCCGAAGGATTCCGGGCGAACTGAAGTGTGAGGTCCTATAGACCGAGATCAACTCACTGATGTGGTAACACCAGTAAACTCAGTAATTCTAGAAAAAACCATCTCAAAACAACACATAATAACGGTGAAGGAGAATTATATAAGACAAAGACAATCTAGGTTTGGAAAAAACAGGAATTAACACGGATAGAAGCGTACTTTATAAGGGAACCATAGAGACTAAAAGACCTTCTCTAGAGATAAGAAAGGGTAAGATAACAAAAGGAGACTAAGAAACGTACGAAGAGAATTCTTACGAAAGAATAGAGAGCAACGACAAGAAGTCTTGAGACGTAAGTCTACTCTTATAGAAAGAAAAAGAGGAAACGGAAAACGAAGAAAAGAGTCGATAAACATTCCAGAGAAGCCTGTTGTTGAAACGGAAAGAAAAAGAACCTCTACTAAAACTAGTAGTGAAGGATATGCTACTATGTTTGGAGGTAGGTATCAAGAAGTACGTCAAACAGATAGGCTAGATTAGGGAACTTAGAATGTAGTCAAGATGACATATTAGTATTCTCTAAACTGTATCCAGTATGGACTTACCCGATCCTCAAAGGGGATGAAAGAAGTTAAGTTCAAACGTAAAACGTTATTCCTCTAGTACTAAACTCGGTCTCAGTCGAGGACCAGAAAAAGAAAAAAAAAAGGACTACCATATCTCGAAGAGGAAATAACCGACGTTTCTTATACTAGTTAGACTAAAGTCATAACTGGTAGACCATTACAGGTACACATCTCAGTAGATAACACAACAGCCTTTTCCCACAAACGATACTAGTCTCACAAGAGAACCGTTTTGAGACAATCGGAAACGGGATGAAGTAAAACATGAGGTTCTGGTCAAGTCAAGTTAAGTCAGTGAGTCAGTACAGACTGTGAAATACTGGGGTACTTGGCGTCGTACGGTCCGGAGGGATAGGTAGTGGTTGAGGGCCTCAGGTGGGTTTGGGTACAGGTAACTCAGTCACTACGGTAACTTGGTAGAGGAGGAGACAGTAGGGGAAGAGGAGGACGGAAGTTAGAAAGGGTCTTAGTCCCAGAAAAGGTTACTGAGTTGAGAAGCGTAGTCCACCGGTTTCATAACCTCGAAGTCGAAGTTGTAGTCAGGGAGGTCACTTGTGGGTCCTGGCTCAAGGGAATCCTACCTGACCAACGTATAGGAACGTCAGGTTCCCTGAGAGTTCTCAGAAGAAGTTGTGGTGTCAAGTTTTCGTAGTTAAGAAGTCACGAGTCGGAAGAAATATCAGGTTGAGTGTGTAGGTATGTACTGGTGACCTTTTTGGTATCGAAACTGATCTACTTGAAAACAACCGTTTCATTACAGAGACGAAAACTTATACGATAGATCCAACCAGTATTGAAAGGAAGGTTCCTCATTTGCAGAAAATTAAAGTACCGACGTTAGTGGTAGACGTCACTAAAACCTCGGGTCTTTTTATTTCAGTCTGTGGGACAGGTGACAAAGGTTTAGACAAACGGTACTTCATTACCCTGGTCTACGGTACTAGAAGTAAAAGACTTACAACTTGAAATTCGGTTGAACAAGTGAGAGGAGAAAGTGAAAGTAGTTCTCCGAGAAATCAAGAAGGAGTGAAAGACGGTATTCCCACTACAGTAGACGTATAGACTCCAATAACTATAAAGAGGGTCGTTAGAACCAAGGTCGGACACAAAGAAGGTCGGGTCGCAAAGAGAAGTACATGAGACGTATACTCAATTTATTCGTCCCACTTTTATATGTCGGAATTGCATGAGGAAAAGGATAAACCTTGGTTAGATAACAAGGTACAGGTCAAGATTGACAACGAAGGACTGGTACGAGTCATTTAGAAATTAGATTAAAAGACGACTACCCACCCCGACACAAGAGAGGGACATAAAACTGGACTCCGGTTTGATGCCATCACTATTACCACTAGAGGAGGTTTTCCTAAATACGGTCGTACGACACGGAGGGTTCAGACGACGTCAGTCCCGAGGACTGGGACACCGTCCGGTGACACCTGGGTGTGGAGACGACTTCTGAGGGTTTGTGTCCGTTCACACCGAGTCAGAGAATACCCCAGTGACAAAGTAAGAGGACCAGGACCACACGTACTCCCAAAAAAACATGGGAGGTTGTCAGAGACAAAGGGATCGGGACACCTTAACGATATTAGTTTAGGATGACTGGAAGTTACAGTCTAAGGGACCCCTCAGGGACAGGGAAACAGTCCAACCTTTCAGACAACACCCCGGATAATAAGACGTCAAACACCTAACGGGTGGGTTGTCGAGATATCACCCCGATTACCGTTAGAGGAGGTTCTCCTGATTACGGTAGGTGGTGTGGACGATCCTGACAACGATAGTCACGGGGACAGGGAAACCGTCCAATGACGACTGGGTACGAAGACGTCTTCTGGGAGTTTGTGAGTGTTCTTCCAGACCGAGTCAGGGAACTTTATTCCGCATATTTTATCCATAGTCAAGTCAACGAGTCAACACAGACTGAGAAACACTTGGGTAACTGACGTCGTGGGGTCCGAAGCGACAGGTAGTGGTTGAGGGTCACGAACAAGGTTGAGCACAGGTAACTCAACTACTACAGTAGGTTGGTTGAGTAAGAGACAACAGGGGAAGAGAAGGACGTGTAATTTTTTATTTGTAAAAGACCATCCTTTGTCATTTGAGTTGTACTTCAATAACGTCAGTGATTCAAAATTCAGAAGGTAATTCATAAGTCAATAGGAATTCTGTCCACAACCGTAATATCCTTGTCGTAGGACCTCTTAATGATAAAAGTACTACTTTCTCACTTATAAATTTACATTGAACTATAGAATTAAGAAATCCTTCACTATAATATAAATAGGATCCTATACCACGTAGTTTACTTTTACAATGTATCAATCTTCAGACATTGTCTGTGAATATTTTCACGACCTGGTGATGGTTTTACTTACATTCTTTTCTATTGTATATTCTTTTCACTTTCTTTCACTTCAACGAGTCAGCACAGGTTGAGAAACGCTGGGTTACCAGACATAGGATGGTCCGAGGAGTCAGGTATCCAAAAAGGTCCGTTCTTATGACCTCACCCAACGGTAAAGGAAGAGGTCCCCTAGAAGGGTTGGGTCCCCAACTTGGGCCCAGAGGTCGTAACGTCCGTCTACGAAATGGGAGATATTACAGTCAATGTGAGTACGACAATAACAACAAGTCAGCGATTCAGTACAGGTTGAGAAACACGGGGGTACCTGGAGTCGTACGGTCTGGGAAGACGACAGGTGAGAGAGGACCTTAAATGAGTTTAAGTATAGGTAACTCAGTCACTACAATAGTTCCGTAGAGTGGGAGACGGTAGAGGAACAGGAAAACGGAAACTAGAAAGGGTTGTAGTCCCAGAAAAGACTACTCAGTCGACAAGTGTAGTTCATCTGTTTAATAATCTTGAAGTCGTAGTCGTTGTCAGGAAGGTTACTTATAAACCTCAAATATAAATCTTACCTGACTAAACTAGAGGAACGGTAGGTTCTAAGAGTTCTCAGAAGAGGTTGTGGTGTAAAGTTTTCGTAGTCAAGAAGTCACGAGTTGTAAGAAATACTAGGTTGAGAGTGTAGGTATGTAGTGATAACCTTTTCGGTATAGAAACTGATATACTCGGAAACAACCGTTTCACTACGGAGACGAAAAAGTATACGACATATCCAAACAGTATCGAAAGAAGGGTTCCTCGTTTATAGAGAATTAAAGTACCGACATCATTGTTTATACGTTACTAAAACCTCGGGTCCTTTTATTTTAGACAGTGACGTACGGGGAAAAGAGGAAGGTAAACGGAATTTCACTACCCTGTCTACGGTACTAGAATCTAAAAAAAAAAAATTACAAGTTAAAGTTTCGTCGAAAAAGTGAGAGAAGAAAGTGGGAGTAGTTTTCCGAGAAAACAAGGAGAAGTAAAAGACGACAATCTCACCATGGTAGACGTATAGACTCCAGTAACTATAGAGAGGACCTTTAGAACTAGGGTCTAACACTAACTAGGTCCGACTGTAAAACGGACTATATAAATAGTACATTCAATTTATTCGTCTCACTGTTATATGTCGGAACATGAGAAAAGGGTTAAAACTCGGTCAATCAACAAGGTATAGACCAAGATTGACAACAAAGAACCGGACGTATGTCCAAAGAGTCCTCTGTCCATTCTACCAGAACATGAGGATAGAGAATTCTCACCCAAGGTATGTCAGTTTCGGAAATCGTATTAGTTACTGTGTCTACAAAAAGACCTTGAGAACGAAAAAGGTACTAGGTTGGTTACAACCATTAAAACAGAGACGAAGGAGACGTAGAAACTTTGGATCAAAGACGTAGAAACTTTGGATCAAAGATGTAGACCTTCAAGAACCAAACGTATGACGACTTCGGATTGAAGCCTCTTCCGTTACCGTGGGGTGAAGTCATGACAACGGACCTTTTAGGGTACCTACCTCCTCGGACCACCCGACGTCAGGTACACCAGTGCTTCTCAGTCTGTGCTGACTGGCTGAAGTAAAAGTTAAAAGTGAAAGTACGTAACCTCTTCCTTTACCGTTGGGTGAGGTCTCAAGAACGGACCTCTTAGAGTCCCTACCCCCTCGGACCACCCGACGACAGAGACCCCAGCGTGTCTCAACCTGTACTGACTTCGTTGAATCGTGGTCGTCGTCGTCTTCGGACTGAACTTCCTAAAACTCGTATTGGAATGATCGTATATTTTCCTTCTGTTTATTCATCTTTTCTTTAGTAACGTTTCAATAAACTTAGATTCAGAGTTTTTTGTATTCTTCCCACTATATTAGGATCGTAGTTGGTCTTACGGTATCGAAAGGAATGTTTTCACCAACCTTTTACTCAGGTCAAAAAAAAGGTGGAAGGTTGGAGTACACTCCCGTTCCTAACCACTTTGACTATGGGGCAAAGGGAACGACTTACCTTTGGACCCTTCTTCAATTAAAATCAAAACAAAGACTAAACAAACAAACAAAAATAAACGAAAGTTGTGAAGGTCGGTCTCACTACTATCACCTCGGATTCATTAAGTTATTTATTACCGACGTGGATCTGATTTGCCCTTTGTAAAAAGAGTCCCTCTAACAAAGTCGAGGGGAAGAGACCATGGATACCAGTACAGTCTACTCAGAATGGTCCTCGTACACGACACTACCTCAATCCTCACATTTGTTAAATAATCCCTTACTGTGAACCCTTAGTTTTTCTCTCCTTCGGTTCACCCTCTTTCTCCGTAGACTGATCTAGTTTAACTTATACTAGGCTATCTTCCGATGTCCTGTTTCTACCGATTAATTTCCTGAGGGTGTACCATATCTTCTCCAGTACGGGGATATGGTGTCCGACCGAATCAGTGACCGACGTCGTTAGAGGTTCGACATTTAGACTCCCCTCGGACTACGTCAATTTGTGGACTTCCGACAGACAAGTACTTTGAGGAACGTCGACTCGTTATACAAAAAAGGACTTCCCTTTAGAGTGGTCCCGGAGTGACACAGACGGTCTCTAATGAACTGGACAGTGGTACACGTACATTTAGGAACGAGGGTGGATGATCCTGGCTGGAAATGAGATTATGGGTTTACGTGACGGTGTCGTAATCGAGAATGAATGAAGAGATTAAGGAAGATGTAAGACCCGTGTCCTTTTAACAGAAAAAAACCAAAAAGGAAGTTAGAACCGATATAGTAGTCTTAAAAATTCACAATTAACATCCGTCTGTCGACAAAGAAAAGTAGAGTTAGACAGAAAAACATAGTGAGTTAAAGAAACGGAGGTTCTGTAGTAAAGGAACTCTGAATGATCCCAGTCAGTCTTGTAAACTCCGTTAATACTGATACATTGACTCTGTTAATCTTTTTTGCTAGAAGATCAACGTTGTCTAAAGTGGACATAAGACAAGGTCAACGACACTCATTACCATATTATGACGGGACGAAGATCGTCTCAGTTGACCGTTGATGTATAAAAAGTAGCTGTCATAATTACTAGTGATACGATCCTCTACCTCCATTTTTCTTTTACCTTTTCTTTAACAAAGACATAAATTCTCCGAGAATCAACTGTATGATTATGTGTTCTCAACTTTTTGTTAATCACGTTTTTATATACCAAATTTGTCAAGGATGAGTTTCACACTTGACACCTGATGGTCGTTACCGGTGTGGTCTTTTGTGTTTTATTTACGTCTAAGAGTTCGGTATGAGGTTTGGATGACTTAGTATTAGACGTGAAATTTTTCTAAGGGTTACTAAGTGTACATGAAATACCAAACCTTTCTTGAACAAATACGTTTTTACGGTAACAACTACCTGAACCCTCCTTTTTTTTTTTGTTTTTGTTTTTTGAGTTGTACTCTTCTTTGGTCCGATAATGTACCAACATACTCTAGAGTGGAATTTACTCTGATCAATAAACTTTGCCTGAAGTCGAACCATCTTGTCTTAAACTTTTTTGTTAAAATTCGAGAAAGTCTCTTTAAATGTTGTAAGTGTTTTTAATAAAATTAACTATAACTGTAAATACAACATACAAAAGGTACGACACCCTTAAAAGTACTTTACGTACTTCAGGAAAACTATTAAGTAATTACTCCTGATCTTACCAGACTTAAATATTATTTAAACTTATACATTATTTAAAAAGATAATATTCTAGGAAATACTGGTTTTACACATCGAAATAATATTTCATCAGAATCATTTAAGATATCGTACACAAAGAGACCTAATATTCCTCCGACTGTAAAAATATTTCACCCAAAAGGGTTGTTATAAAATGTTACAGACAGGGGAAATAAGGAGAGAAGATACTTCACCTTTGACATTGAAGTGTTTCGTCTAAGTGTACGAGACTTTGTCACCTTTACCTCCGAAAGTAATTTTTAATTTTGTAGAGAAAAAAATAAAGTCATTCTAGTCAGGACACACAGGTAACCTCCCTCACTACAACTTCGACTGTGAGGTTATGAAACCGGTGGACTACTCCTCTCGACTGAGTAAACTTTTCTGGAACTACGACCCTTTCTAATTCCCGTCTCCCCCTTCCCCTACTGTCTCCTACTCTACCAACCTACCACAGTGGTTGAGTCACCTGCAACCAAACCCACCTGACGTCCTCAACCACTACCTGTCCCTCCGGACCACACGACGTCAAGTACTCCAGGGTTTCTTAGCCTGTACTGACTCACTGACTTGACTTGACTTGACTTGACTCATAATAATTCTGTCCATTTAATATAAAAGTACTTTACAAAGGTAAAAATTTTTGAGATGACTATCTATGATATTAAAGTCTCTGAGTGAAGTCGAAGGTGAGAAAATAAAGATTAAGGTTCAGTCTCTCTTCCCTGTTTGTTGTAAAGTTGGTTGTACTCACTAAAGTTTAGAGTCACAATACCTCTCTTCCTTTTGTGGAGATCTACGCTGAAGGTCCACTAAACATTTTTAACAGGAATCCCTAAGACTGAGATATCTAACTCAATTTTCTGTATTACCACTACTATGAACTCTCCACGTTAGAGTCAACCCTCCTCACATCAAATGTACCTCACATAATCCTTACTTCTGGAACCAAGTTAAGGTCAAACGAATAAATTTACCAAGAATGGAAGGAAATTTTTATAAATAAATAAACAAAAACCGACGAGACCCAGAAGTTACGACGTGAACGAAGAGAGATCAACGCCGATCATCCCCGACGAGACATCAACGTCACAAGTCCGAAGAGTAACGTCACCGAAGAAGAACGTCTTGTGTCCGAGATCCCGTACGTCCGAAGTCATAAATGTCGAAAACCCAAGATCTTGTGTCGAGTCATCAACACCGTGTGTCCGAATCCACGGGACCCCGTACACCCTAGAAGGACCTGTTCCCTAACTTGGATACAGAGGACGTAACCGTCCACCTAAGAAATGGTGACTGGGTAGTCCCTTCGGGAATGGAGGGAAAAATGTTTTAGTCAAAGGAATAAATGAAGGAATCACTTTCAACGAGTCAGTACTGACTGAGAAACGTTGGTGTGCCTGACATCGGGTGGTCCGAGAAGACAGGTACCCTAAGAGGTCCTTTCTTATGACGTCATCCATCGGTAAGGGAAGAGGTCTCCTAGAAGGACTGGGTCCTTAACTTGGACCCAGAGGACGTAACGTCCGTCTAAGAAATAATAGACTCGATGGTCCCTTCGTCCGTTCAAGTTTATAAGTCATTATGACTTTTTTTTCTGTTATCTAATTAGTAAAATCACCTATTTGTTAGTATCAAGTGAAATTGTTGAAGTAACTCTATATTAAGTGTATGACATTTTAAGTGAGTAAATTTCGGATGTAACATCACCAGAAATCATGTGAATCGTATAATTAAACACATTGGTAGTGGTGTTAAAATTTTGTGAAAGTAGTAGGGGGTTTCCTTGGATCATGGGAAATTATTAATTTTGTATAAAGAAGAGAGAGTCAGGACCGTTTGTGATCAAATGAAGGACCGAGATACCTAAACGGATAAGATCTGTAAAGTATATTTATCTCAGTCTATTGTGTACTAAAAAACACACACTGTCCGAAGAAAGTAAATCGTACAAAAATTCCAAACAGACACACCGTCGTATACAATCATGAAGTAAGGAAGGATAACGATACATTAACTTACCTATTTCGTTAAACGAATAGGTAAGTAAAAAACTACCTGTAAAAAACAGTAAAGGTAAAACACCGATAATATTTATTAAAACGATTCGTAAAACCACATTTCAAAAGACACTTCAGTGTATAAAAGTAAAGAGAATCCTCACTTTAACGACCCAGTATACCATTTAGATGAAAATTGGAAAAATTCCTCGACGGTTTTGATAAAAGGTTTCACAAACGTTGTAAAGTGTAGGAGTGGTCGTCACGTCCTTCCAAGGTTCAAGAGGTGTAGGAATATGGTTATGACAATAAAAGACAGAAAAAATAATGTCGGTAGGATCACCCATACTTCACCAGGGAATAACACCAAAATCAAACGTAAAGGGATTACCGATTACTAATATTCGTAGAAAAGTATACACATATATATGGAACCTCTTTATCGATAACTTCAAGGAACAGGTGATAATATGACCTACCTTTAACTACCCCTCATAATCCTCGGACCAACAGTAACAACGACAATAATACATTGACTTAAGCCAAGTCAAGTCAGTCAAGTCAGCGAGTCAGCACAGACTGAGAAACGTTGGGGTCCTTGGCGTCGTACGGTCCGGAGGGACAGGTAGTGGTTGAGGGCCTCAAGTGAGTTTGAGTACAGGTAACTCAACCACTACGGTAGGTCGGTAGAGTAGGAGCCAACAGGGAAAGAGGGGGACGGGAGTTAGAAAGGGTCGTAGTCCCAGAAAAGTTTACTCAGTCGAGAGGTGTAGACCATCGGTTGCATAACTTCACAGTCGAAGTTGTATTTAGGATGGTTACTTGTGGGTCCTGACTGACCAACCCAGAGGAACGTCAGGTTCCCTAAGAGTTCTCAGAAGAGGTTGTGGTGTCATTACAAGTTATAAAGACATGATAGAAATTTATATAATTCTTGACAGTACCTAATAGGACCACCGAGTCACCATTTGTTAGACGGACGTTACGGACGGTTCCATCCTTTACGTCCAAGGTAGGGAACCAGTCCTTCTAGAGGACCTCTTCCTTTACTGTTTGGTGAGGTCGTAAGAGCGGACCTTTCAGGGTACCTGTCTCCTCGGACCGTCCGACGACAGGTTCCCCAGAGTTACTCAACCTGTGTCGAATTACTGACTTTTTATTGTTGTTTTAGTAAGTGTGTGTGTTTTTCCATCGAATTGAAAGAAATATATTCTTTTTAGTATCTAAAAAACGTCTAAATTAAGAAGGGGATTCTAAAGTCCAGAACAAAGTTCACAAATAAAATAGAGACCACACTCATACATACTTACACACATAGATACACATAGACACGTACTCTAGTAATCTTTGAACGGGAAAACGAATCAAATAACTCAAAATTACTTCTCACTAATAGATGGTTCTTCGATGAGATAGAAAGATAACACAAGGAACCACTTGGTTCACTACGGAACTTTCGACTACAATTACGAATTTCTGAACCGTAAAAGATCAAGACAGACGAATGGTCATCTCGAACCTCTTTGTCGTTTTAACACCTGACTAAGTATGGTAGGTCAGTAAATACCCTTTCTTGACTATCAATATGTTTACTTAATCTTAAAAACGCGATCAGGAACGGTCGAAAAAGAAGAATCAAAAGACTGATAAAGGTAATGGAATCAAAAGACACTATTTACATATGTTACTGAATTAGAATTTATTTAATCTATTTCCTAAGGTATTTTTGATCATTCTCGTTCCTTTTTCATTAATGAATTCTCTTTTAATTTGTTGACGTCTGAATCCTTACCCTCAGTCTATAAGTTCCCATAGATATTATAATTGAATTTTTACACAAACCGATGGATTTTCAGTAGTTTTTTCCACTTTTAGTAAAAATCTTTAGTTTCATAAAATTTCTACGTCAACAAAGTAGACTTAAAGTCAATTCCTGTAAGTCGATAAAGATAAATTAAAATTAGTACTCTGTTCCGAATTAAAAATTTTTAACCAGTCTCTACAAACCTAAAGGTTTATTAACACATTTACTTAGACCATATCGTCCCAAGAAGCACCACAGAACGAAGACATGGACAACGTCATTTACACAAGAATAAAGGGTAGGTCGTAGGTAAAAAATTTCAAATGAACGTAACAGATATGACTTGACACGTTTATTTAATTGAAATAATTTACTCTCTGTGTGTTTTTGTCTTCAAGACTGACTTCATACTGTCCAGATTTTAATAAAAGGAATGAACAGAGTAACTACAACATATTAAGAACACCGAGATCTTCTGTATACATAAATGAATGTATAAACTGTGTAATTAAATTTGAACGATAAATTTTTTCTAGTAAATAAATAAATAAAAACCGACACAACCCATAAACAACGATGGGTGTCTGAAAGAGATCAACGCCACACGTCCGAAGAGTAACACCATCAGAAAAAGTACCACCTCGTGTCCAAGATCCATGTACCCGAGTCGTCAACACCAGTTCCCGAATCAACGGGGTACCGTACACCCTGGAAGGACTTGATCCCTAGTTTGACCTCAGGGGACGTAACGTTCCGCATAAAATTTGGTGACTTGGTGGTCCCTTTGGGATTTGAACGATAAAAATAAACCTTCCTAAGAGGTGAAAGATAAACAGAACAAAGAAAGTAATTCTACCTTTGATGTGGTCCCCTGAACCAAAGGGGGTACTGACTTTCTTGATCGTGACACAATTCAGGACCCAACGAAGACATAACATGCTACTAACTATTCATCTCGTAAGTATCAATAACTATAAAAGTAATCCTACTACTTAAGGTCTTCAATAAAAGGACACACCCTGTAGGAGGAGGGGTAGGATGGGGGTTCAGAGGGTAGGGACAACGAGAATCATCCTTCTCCTATTCCGTCAGGACGTGACTCGTTGACTCGTGGGGTCCATCTCGTACCCTAGTGTCTTCTTTATGATACGTCAAATCAAGTCTCGTTTTACTAAAAGCTAATTAGGTTTGTCTTCCCTTCTTGACAATAGTCAGATTCTCGTTTCCGGTTCAAAGAACAAAGTCACATTTTGTATCATAAAAACGGTGGTTTCAAAATGTTCGTAAGTTGTACACTCACCCAGAAACGGACGCACGAGTCAGTAAGTCAGTTCACACCGACGTAGGAACACCTGACGTCGGGTACTCTGAGACAGGTACCCTAAAAGGTCCGTTCTTATGGTCTCACACAACGGTAAAGAAGGAGGTCCCCTAGAAGGACTGGGTCCCTAACTTGGGCACAGAGAGAGTCCGTAACCGTCTGTCTAAAAAAATGGTGGTTCGGTACTCCCATCGGGTTTACCTAGAAATACGTTTTAATTTACTATCACCTCTACCCGACACAAATAAATAGTGTAAGAGTTCGGGGAGTAACAATTCCGTCACATTTATATACTGAGAATGGATTGTTCATATAAATCTTTCGTACCACTTCTTGATTCATTTCACTTTTACCTCTCCAAAGGATTTCTGTTGACTTTCGGTTACCTTCGATGTGAGAAACTTTAAGAATCAGAGGGTTAAATGATTATACTTCACGTCGTATAAAATTCAAAATTTAAATACAAAAATAAGAACTCTTAGACATGGGAGGAAGTCGGTTTAGGAGTAAATAAACAAACGAGAGTAGAAAGGATCTTGTAGGTATAAAATACCGTTGATTTTACGGACCAATTGGTTTCGATGACTAGGTCCTCCTTCTCAAGGTCGTCCTTCGTAAATATCTGGTCCAATCATTGTCTGTTTTACTCGCTTTCTTCGTCTGACCGACTTGTTGGAAAACCGAACCTGACAACCTTGGTTGTAAGTTTTGGTTAAATGTCGAAACGTTTCAAACCCAAAATTTCGTTAGGAACAGAGGAGTAAGTAATCATTCCAACGTCCTAATCGTTGACCCACTAGGACGGTCCATGTGTACATAGTCAGGGTCTCCGTTCTGAGACACACGACTCTCGTAGGTGGTTATGCTACTTTTTTAATATTGACAATTGTAAAATTGACCGAAGAGAAAGTGAACATTACCGATGATTGACAGAACCAGTTCCCGTAAGATTTCTCATATGCCCGGCTCTAATAAGATTACTAGATAAAGAGTTCACTTACCGTCCTATCGAAAATACCTCGACCCACTTAACTCTATCGGGATCTATTTATTTTTCCTAAATTAAAGTATTATTTGAAGAGAAATTTAAAAATAATAAAAAATAATACCGTTTTATATTTATTGTTTTTTATACGATAGAATCAGTACAAACTCATATGTTAAGTCACCATAATTTCTGTAAGTGTAAGACACGATGGTACTGGTAGTAGATTGAGATCTTGAGAAGTAAAACGTTGTGACTTTGAGACGAGTAAATTGTTGAGAGGAGGGATGGGGTCAGGGACTGTTGGTGCTAAAATGAAGGACATTATGAAAGACGAGATACTTAAAATGATGGAGAATATTTATCTTAGTACACCATAAACAGGAAATCACTGACCGAATGAAGCGAATCGTACTACAGGAGTTCCAAGTGAGTACAGTATCGTACATGGTCTTAAAGGAAGAAAAATTTCCGACATATTATAATGTGACAATGTATATATGATGCCAAGTAGGGAAACAAATAGGTAAGTAAATGGATACCAGGGAACCCAAAAGGTGGAAACCCGATTCCTTTCTCAAAAACGTGGGTTTCACAATTCCAAAGTAGTGTCACAAAGTACCACCTAAACTCCTATCGTTTTAAGTAACTTTTTGAATCTAGACCTATGTGCCATGTCTTTAGTATCTATAATAAATAAAAAGGAAGGTCTTTTGTTTTATAAGGATCTTTAAAAATATTATACGTCTTACAGGTCAGCAAGTTCGAGTCACAAAGACCCAGGAGATTTACACAAATGTTCTGTTTCCACTGACGCCAAGAGAAGACTTACCCCACTACGGACGAGGGAAACGATACTATAAATACCATTCCTGAGACAAAGTCCCTAAGTCCCAAAATACTCCAAGAGGAGCCACCCTACCGAAAATTAACGGACTCAATATAATCAGGAACTCCATTCGGAAAGGAGTTCACAGGTTGGTTCAGGGGACTAGTTTGGAGGAGTTTCGGTGTCATTTTAACCGTACGAATTCATCCCGTCCTTACGATTGTAGGGTCTAGACTCTCTCCATTAAACCAGGTTTTACGTGAGGTCACTACAAATATAAAGTCTATTTCACGAATGTCGTGACAACGACGGGAAAACTGGGGACAAAGGAATAAGGACACGAAGATCCTCTTTCACTATGAATTTTAAGTTTAGAAATGAAAATAATCGAGGGTCTTACTTGATCCTAAAGTTAAGTAAGAATAGAGACCATATTTGTAACAATAGTAAGTATGGAACCTCTATAGAATCTCTTTTGATAATTTATGAAAGGTAGTTCCCTTGTTTACCTTTGAGGAACCTTAGAAAGGAAGGAAGGAAGAAGGAGGAAGAGAGGTAGAAGAGGAGGGAGGGGAGGCAGGAAAGAAGGAAGTAAGGTAGGAAGGAAGTAAGGTGGGGGAAAGAAGAAAGAAGGAAAAAAAAAAGAAAAGTTTAAGTACTCGTATACAAAATGTTTGAGTCTCGTTTCGTAAAAGTGTCATTTTCAAGTGAGAGACGTCACCGACAACAGACAACAGTCCTCCCATACCCCTTCTCCATCGGACACTCCACTCTCACTGCCTTTCCCTTACTCCCGCATACGACTTAAATAGAAAGTCCAACCTGAAAAGACCGGGTATCTCCAATTTTTTCGTGGAAAATTGTATAACGTTCTACGTGAAGAGTCAAGAAAATTTCCGTTTTAGATGTATTCAGAAATCTCTAAACTGAAAATTATTCATCCTAGGGTGAAGGATACCAACCAACATAAGAGGATTAGGAGTAGGGGAGTTTATGTTGTTCACTTTCCCACACTTATTTCTTATCCCTCTCGAAGTCCAGTGAATCGACTACATCGGAGACTTTCATACTATTTTTTAGTATGTAACTTTGACTCCGTCTTTCTGTCGATTCGAAATTATAGACTCTCTTCGGAACGTGTCCAGTAAAATAGATAACTCTTATAATTTTACCGAATCTGTTCATCTAATTTGTCGAGTTATTTTACCTTAAGACGTGTATTAGTTGAAGGAAAGGCGTTATTTTGAATAGACAAAATGACTTAAGTCACTCGATCATTTATCCTTCCGCACCTCACTTGACTTCGTTTTACGGTATCTTTATTAACAGTCGTGGAATATGAGTCCACCACGAAAAGTGTACTCTTCATACTCTACCCCACGGTTGTCGGAGTGGTACTCACACCTAGGATTGTTTTAGGATGGTTGGGTCTCACGGTGTGTTTAGGGTGTTATCGGTCAGTAAAGGTTTCTGTTCCTCGAAACATACTACTTCTCACGGACGTAGAATAACACTGAAAGACTCCCACGAAATAAATAAATATATAAAAAATAATTCACCAAAAAGAACTCATTTCCCTCTTAGTATATACAAGTTGAAGCTAGTCGTCCCTTCAAAGAACATCTTGGTCTTGTTGGGATATAAAAAGATTAACACTTATATATAATAAAATTGTAGACCTACAGTAGAAACGTGTAAATTTAACCAAAATGATAAATATATATTAATTTTTTTTAGGACCCGTTACCTTTTTCGTTTCTTTGTTTTAATTTTTATATTTACCCTTACATCAGTTCCGTATTTCCTTTTTGTTTCTAGTACATTTAGAATAAATATTTTAACTCCTCTTGGTATGGATTATACCCACTCCACTGATACCTGAAAATTTCACGGTGTCTTGACTCATGTAGATCGGACTCTTGTCGAATTTTCATCGCTGAGGTAAATATTCTTTACGAGGAATGTACTTTGGAAGAAATAATAGGTTTAGTCTCACAATGGACCTACAAAGACAGATTTACGGAACGTCCGAAAGTGGACAAGAACCGTGTTACTGTTAAAGACTTTTAACGGTAAGTAAGTACATTTCTTGAGTCGATGAACGATAATCACACACATACACAGGATAAATCAAAGGTTTACTACTAATTATAGGTCTCGTCTTTTCTTTATAAGTCATTACTCAATAAAGACAGATTTATAGATAAGGACTCCACTCAACAAGTCTTTTCACAGAAGGATCTAATAGTTAGAAACGGTTTCTTGTAGTCGACAAAATTGTACCTTACTAAACGTAAAGTATGGTCTTTTGGTCTGTATAATTTTTGACGAAATTTATGAAAAACTCTGACTAAAGAAGGACAATAACAACTTCTGAACGAAAGATACCAGTAAACCATTTATTTATCGAAATTCTTAGACGGACGTTACGTCCTCTGGACCCAAGTTAAGAACCCAGTTCTTCTAGGGGTCCTCTTCCATACCGTTGGGGGAGTTCATAAGAACTACCTTTTAGGGTACTTGTCTCCTCGGACAGTCCGATGTTAAGTACCACAGCGTTTTCAACCTGTACTGAATCACTGATTTGGTGGTGGTTCCCCCTTTGTTTGTTTGTTTGTTTTTTAACTTTATCTGTGATTTAAACTTATTCGTGAGTATCTATAAAATCAATACATAACAATGGATTTTTTAACGGGACTTTTATAAAAAAAATCAAATTTTCTTGTTATCAATAATTTATAGAGAATCGTAAAGGAACCCAGTTGTCGAGTTCTGACCGAATCGACTCACCAAAAAAGAGTCAGAGAGTATTCAAATATGAGTCCCATATCAGTCCGGTGTCAGTTGACTTCCGAAGTGACTACCCTCCCAGTCGGTAAGTGAACCGACCATTCCGGACCGATAATAACCCTTCGGGGTCGTGGAGTACCGTTTCCGTTTCCCGACGGCCCCACAGGAGTGTCGTGCCACTGACCAATAGGTCTCGTTCATTAGGCTCTCTGGTGGGTCCTTCCGTGTTACGAAATATACTGGATTGAAGTCTTTCCTACGACAGTGAAGGAGATATGAGACAACCAAAGTACCGGTTGGGACTAGCTTACTCCCTCTCTTTGTGTGTTCCCGTACTTCTGGTTCGTAACCCCGAAGACCTTTGATACTCCCACCGATGGTAAAATCCGTAAAAGTCATTAATTATATACATATACTACGAGTAGTGTATACAAGAGACTCTTTCTAGAAGTGTACATCATCTGAGTACATTTATATATAACTTTCCGAAGTACTTTTATAGATAAAATTACCAATCAGGTTCTTCTTATTTTTATCTATGAAAGAATGATCATAAATAATAATCTCAGACTCGAACTGAGGTATACATTTAAACTAGATATACTCCTACAAATCCTTTGACCTTCCGACCCTTCGGTGAACACGTCCTGACTTCTTTGTAACCTTTTGAATTGATCTCCTTAGACGGACTGGTTTCTTTATTTATCCCGTGACCCCCTGTCAGACTGTGAAACGAGACATTATCTCAAGGTAGGACTTACAGTGACTTGATAAAAGAAAATAAAAAAATTGGGGGTTACGTTTGTTATATCATCATAATGAAATCCACCGTCAAAGAGTTAATGATCACTCCACCTAGTAAAAAGGTACCTAAATAATCACGATAGATCAAGGAGAAAACACTTTAAAAACTAGTATCTAAAATCGTGTAAAAATATTAAGTTAACGAATAGAAAAATATAACCACAAAGAATAAATACTAAAAACGTTCGAGGAGAAATTTAAGTACTACATAAATATGTTTGTAAAAAATCTACGTGAACAAACAAACATAAAACGATTTTTATTAGGTAAAAATCTAAATAATTGTCTTCTAACATATAAGATAAGGTTAGATAAGATTAGAATTTTTATAAAGGGTAATATAAATAATTCAGATTTTACGAAATATAAAATAACTGAGTGACAACTTTAAATATAGAAGATAGAAAATTTTCGATTAAAACGAAAAGGATCTAAGGAAATAATCGTAAAAAAGATTAGCAACACAATCTAAGACTTACGGAGTCACAATAAAACCGGTACGGATATTGATTTTACAATATATATATAACATGAGTGATTGAAAATAAAGATATACTATCAATTAAAGGTAAAAATTAAAAGAGGAATGTACATTTGAATTTGTATCTTACAAAAACAACTCACCAAAATATTTATCTTACACCAGAGACATTAAATATTATGTACCTTAATCCATCATAAAAGAGACACCTAATTAACTCCCAAACAGAAAAATTTACAGATTGTTTATAAATGTCATACTAACACAAAAGAAGGAATTTTGTAAATAATATCAGAGAGAAGTCAGAGTTTAGTAAGTCATATTTTGGTAGAAGAATTTAAAAGGGTTTATAAAGTATAAGAAACCGTTGAAATCCCCGAAACGAGTACTCTCAAGGATAAGGCCCAAACAGGAGAAAGAAATGGAATTTAACTGATTGTAGATGACAAGGAAGACAAGTCAAATCTTTTAAATCGGACACGTGAAAGAGATTTAATTATTGAAGTTTATAGTAAAAGAGACGTTTCCTAAGAGATTAGAGGGAGTTTTGACATGGTTCGGATGGACGCCGGAGGGAGAAAACTCATACCATGAACGGATAAATTAACAGTAACCCGGTGTCTGGTAAAAGTTCGTCCCCAACATAGGACAAGGAATTATACAGAGGGTAACAAGGGTAACAATCGTTCAACTGACCGTAGATCATCTACCATTCATTTATACACAACTTACTGAGTCCTTCTTTTCTTTGATATGTTTAGTACTTCCTTTCGATTACAATAGTATATTGTACCTCTCGATAACTTTAAGAAGTACAGTCTATAACACGACACAGTACGTTATATTGATTAGAGAGTTTGGGACTTTCTCTTCACCGAGATATTATGTGTGTCCTTCTAACTCTTAATTCCTCCATTTGATAATAACTAGTTTTCACGCGTACACAACTGAATTTCCCCGTTTTACTCTTATTGACTCTTATTAAACTTGTAGTATATCTCATTTCGATCTAGTGACAATCTCACTGTAGTTACTTATAAATTCGTTTCTACCAGTGATAGTTGAAATAGTATGGAGACTTTTTAACGTTTTTTTTTATATCGTTACTTTTTTTACAACTTATTTCTTTTTTTCGATGAGTATCGATCTCGGTTTAGAGTCGTACGAAGTCCCACTGTCCGTAACATTGGGTCCTTTTTATTACAACGACAGCACATGACCGTCTTTGGACCCCTTGTCCACACGTTTACCAAAGGTTTCCATAATCTAGTTTTTCTTCCTGATATCGTGATCTAATCTGACTTAATTGACTGTACTTTTATGTCGGGATAAGGCCTAAGTAGAACTTTCTGGAACCACTTCCTTTTAGGAAGATCCTCCGTATTCGGATAAAATAAGTGACGTGGACTTCACTTACGACCGGTTCACTTTTTGACTAAATCCCGTTAACAACTATTAAGTCAAGAAGGGTCCGCCGACATCACCATATTTTTGTTTGTTTTTGGGCGGACGGTTACGTCCTCATCGTCTCCACTACAGCCCTTCCAAGCTGGGGATCCAGCCCTTCAGGAGGACCTGATCCTTTACCGTTGGGTGAAGTTTCACTCCACTTCAGCGAGTCAACACAGGCTGAGACGGTAGGATACCTACCATCGGATGGTCTGAGGCACCAGGTACCCTAAAAGGTCCGTTCTTATGATCTCACCCGAGGGTAAAGGAAGAGGTCCCCTAGAAGGGTTGGGTCCCTAGTTTGGGCCCAGAGGACGTAACGTCTGTCTGCGAAATAGTAGACTTGGTCCCTGAATTTCTTTATTTTAACCTTCTAACCATTGTTTATACGAAACCCCTTTGTACATATACCCGGAGAGTCTTACGTGTCTCTTACACTCTTTACAAAACAAGATACACTTACGATTGGTTTTCCGTAGGTGACGTCTTCTCTAAGTGATTGTTCATCTGTTTTATTACGGAAGAACCTATAGTCAGTCGGAGAAATGGGTCGGTTGGGTTAAGAACGAGTTACCTGGGTACTTGTTTAACAGGTACTACCATCCTTACTTCCGATACGTCTCTGGGTCGTACTTGCAAGAGAATGATTCCAATTGGAAGAAAGAAGTCTCGTACTGATTCCAAAAGACAAACGGGACGGTACGGCACGGACGCACGAATCAACACAAGCTGAGAAACGTTGGATACCCGATAAGTGTCAGAGGAGACAGGTGCCATAAGAGGTTCGTTCTTATGACCCCGACCAACGGTAAAAGAAGAGGTCCCCTAGTAGAACTAGGTCCTTAACTTGGGCGTAGAGGACTCAGAGGACGTAACGGTCCGTCTACGAAATGTACGACTCGGTAGCTCCTCCAGGAAATTCCGATTGGACCGACGGTGATTAGATATCGGATTAGACGATTGTAACCCTCTAGTTGTGGTTTAAGGGTTGTACCGTGGTAAAGACTCATCGTGGGACGGTGGATCACCGTCTAGTTAATGTGACAGGAAGGTAATACCTTTGTTATAAACAGGAATAACCTTATGCGTTTATAGGACCTGTACTTAAATTGAATGGATTGACCATTATAAAGAAGATTGTAGTGGACACCTACATGTCCCAAGGATTAGATGGTAGTACTATAAGGTATTTCGTAAAGTAGTCTAGTTCTTTATATAAAGTGTCGTTTACACCACGTCGTCCGAGTACGGACCCTTAGCTCACCGGAATAGTATATGGAGTAATAGGTTTTCGTCGACCGGATTGACTTTCTACTTTACCGAATAATTTCTGAGTCAATACCACAGTTAACCCTTTATTGTGATACTTTCCCATTTCAAGGTAAAATGTCTCACCTCAAATACGAAAATTAGTCTCCAACAACGTGTCGTACAAAAAAAAAAAAAAAGAAGGGGTATTAGTCTTAGTTCCTTACCTTCGTTTTGACCAATGAGAGTAATAATATGGATTTTTGGCGAACGTGTAAAAAACGAAGAGAAAGACCGTTGAAACCCGAAAAGACTAAACCTCTAAAATCGTGTGTCCTCACATAACGAAAGTGGTCCCGTAAACTACCGGGGTGGTTTAACCTTCTACTATTAAAGTAAAAACCAAGGGATACGATGTTTAATTTCTTTCTTTTTTCCCTCCACTCGATTTTTCCTCCTTTGGATCCTCAACTAAAACAAAAGATTACCATTCCCCATTTAGACCAATATCGACATGTTATTTCTGTTTCTCTTGATACAGACTTTAAGTGTCCTAGAGATCCCTGGGTGAATCGTAAAGGTGTAGATCTACATTTATAACACCTTTTGATATGGTTCAATATCAACCATTCTACTGACTCCTGAGTCCGAGAAGTCTTTACTTCTAGGGTCAGTGAGATAATTCATCTCTTGGGTCTTGTCAACTCCAAGACCGACTTCAGTTCCCTTTATACCCTTACTATCCACTTTCTACGGTACCTATAGTTGATATTGGAACACTGGTAAATGTCTTTACTCCCGACATCATCAAGACACTTTCAAAAAGTACGAAAAATCTACGTACGTAAATACAAATATACTAAACAAGAGAAGAAAGACGAACAACATATACTTTTGTCAATATATACAATATCCTTCAATTGTATTAAATAACATTTATTATTTATCAACCTTAATAACCTTCATTATTTATTCATATTTAACTAAATTTAACTCCGACGTCTTATAAAAGTCTGTTTATACACTAACTTATACTCCTCATTAATTATGTCGAATACTACCTGTATCACTGATAACCCTGACACACAGAAGGGTAAACCCCCTTCTTATTCTTGCAATGAACATTTTGCCTTCCAACACAGACAAAGACCTCTCCAGTTCACACATCTTCTCTTGTGTACCTTGGATTCATCGGTTCCCACCCTTGACAAAAGTTAATAAACAGAGAGTAGGGACTTATATAGGAAATTATACACAAGACACCACTTGTCGTCCTAAACAAGTTCGTAAAGGGGAAATTTTACTCGTACTCCAATTTAAAGAGCCGTCTCACACGACCTCTCTGTGACGTCCTTCTCGTTCATTAAAGTAAAAGACCTCTCTTCCACCACCATCACCAGAACGCTCCGGTAGGTCACCTCGGACGGGGTCGGTACTAGGGAGACCCCGGACCGTAGAGACGGACCACTAGTGAAAAGACGTCAGGAGAGTTGTCTCTTTAGAATCGAGGGTGTGACAGACGAACGTCGTGAACACTACGTTCGACGACGACGATTCAGCGAAGTCAGTACAGGTTGGGACGTTCCCAGTGTAGGATTCGACGGAGAGGACACTCGGGTGTGTGTCGGATACACACGTCAGTCTCCCGACACCTCAGGTGGGTCTTAACGACGTGGAAGAAGTTCAGGCACGCGAGGACCTGAGAATGACGTCCGGGTGTACCGGTCAAGGAGTAGTAGACGAGAACGTGGACGGAAGGTCGGTCTTAGAGGGCTGGACAAATCCCAATCGACTTGATAACCTGAGACAATAGACCACTGACTTGGTATGGAAGAGGAGATTCCACATACGAGGAAGTACAAGAAGGAAAGAACCCTACGACAAGAAATTAGGATGTCACAGAACATCTGAAGGGAATCTAGAATGTGAATAAGGAAGTGATACCAATCACAAAAATTAAAAAAAAATTTGAAATATGACCTTTAGTGAGTCAGACACACGAAAAAATTTTGAAAAGAGTTCCTTGTCAATTGTTTTCGAACTTTTTACAATAAAAATAGTCATAAGATTACCTTATAATAGAACCTTTTATAATAATATTATTAATAATTACACCAAAGTACATATAAAGACAGTAAAATTTCTGAAGTATTAAAAAGATATAAATCATAAACATAATCAATCTTTTAGTAATATTTTTACATTATCAAGTACAGACCATATCGAAGAAGTAATATATCCACGTGTTTATGTATGTCCTTGTGTGACTACGAAATAGTATCATCCAATCGTCAAACCTTCAACTCTCTAAGATCTAACAGTTATATGACATAAAGGTTTCTATAAAATTCTTTGAAGGTTATACCTTAAAAGAATTTCCTTTGAAAGGGTTCATTCAAATAGGTTCTCTTTTAATTCTTCCTTTTTCCTCCCTCTCCGAATCCATACCACCTTTAACAATTTAAGAGATAGAAAAAAATTGGGGGTTTAGTGGTCGGTTCTTCTGTAGATTAATTTTACGTCTTAAGTGACGTTAGTGATAAAGTCAGACTCAATACGTGTAGAGTCGCACCTTTATTCAGTTTTATAAGGACAATTTTACTGTCAACTTGTTATACTTTTGAATGTCAACTGGTGGACGAGTACATTACTTTAGAGTTAGATAAAACAACATAAAAACAATGGATAAATTAGTTTCTACTATTATACCCTAGTTTCTGTTATATACCTTTTTCTCTCTTTAGTAAAAGACTTTCTAAGTCATACTAAACGGAACTATATAGTTCCTCAGTTGAAACTTCCATCTATAACGGCTCGGTACGAAACCAGAAACTTACATCTTTCTTCTTTTCTTCCTTTCTTCTTTCTTCCTTCTTTTCTTTCATTCCTTTGACGATGAATAAAAAGAATTTTCTTTTGATTTCCTTACTCCTCACAATAAACACTTAATTCACCGGAACACAACTAACAATGAGAGATTTAAACCGGTTTCTTGACACACAGGGTGAATCCCGAAACCTCAAGTTCTACATAGTGATGTTCTTGTTCTTTAAACGACGTGTACTCTACCATATTTACATACTTTATCCCAGGTTGAATATAAACTCCTATAGACTCAATAGTCCTTACGTGTTTACTTTTAATAACTTATAATCAGTTCCGTATCACTCATTGTTTTAATCAAGGTTTTCAAATCTTGACAACCTTGAGTGTTTTAACATGACAGTTTCTTTACCCGTCAAGACGTTGAGAAGTAAGATCTGTAACCTAAACTCTGTCTAATTGTTTCCACAATTAGTGGATCCATTCTCTACACATCTATCCCCTACACTTGTGTATGAGTCACCCTCTCTGTGGTATTTCCTTCCGTTTCCTTTTTTGTTTTTATATATATATATATATATATTTCTTCTTTTCTAAATTGTATATCACAAGAATTGGAACAAGGTGTATAATTCTACTATATAAATATTAAATAAAATGTGTTTAATTTAGTGTAAGTGATATTAGTTGTTGGTAAGATGTATACGTAACTAACTATTTTTACCTACAACGGGTAACTTTCATTGTAATGTTGAATATAAGAAAAGTAGACTTTTTACTAAGTCATTATAAACAGAGGGTACCGTCAAAGTCTCATTTGACCTGAGTCATAATTAATTTACTCTGTCTCTTCAGTATGAAGTCGAAGTGTCGTACACTCTGAGACTGGATATGGAATCGTTTGTACTCAATAGTGTTCTCCACAGTGACGATTAAATCAAGTCTTACACCTAACAGACCTTAAGATTTTATGACGGTCGGTCTCATATTTTTTTCATGTCGGGAAACTTTTTGATTATATCATTGATTTATATGAGATACTGAGTCGTCAAGGTCAGGATGTATATATGGTTTCTGTTCCCTCAAGTACGTTATTGAGTATGTTTTTACAAGTACTCTAGGAATCAGTATTAGCGATCCATCATTTCTTTACAGGTGGCTGTTTGTTCATAAGTAATTGTCTTCTTACCTTTCTGTTTGACACCATTAAGAGTAACATCTACGAAGTCTTATCTGACTATCTATATTTTTGTATCTGTTTATTTAGATTTTTACTTGTAACTTTCTGTTCATTTGGTCAGTATTTTAAACCGTTGGACTTCCTAACACGGATATAATTCACCTTTTCGTCCGTTGTAATTAGATGGTCCCTGTCTTCTCATCCGGACTAAGACTCTCACCCCACCCCTTACTGACCCTTGCCCCTATTTTTTTTGGAACACCCCTGAATCTCAGAAAATATAGAACTAATTTCACAGTCAATGTTCCCACATATGTAAACACGGTTTATTGTCTCAATATCTAAACACAAAACGACGGGTACTCATTATAAGTACTCATAATCATGACAGTTATTTCATGATAATAGGTTTATTTACTTACATACTTACCGATTTAATTACTTATATATCGTAGTTAAAATTTTATAAACGGTTAACATGATGATGATAATGATAACAGGAAATGATGATGATGATGATAACAACAATGGTGATCACAAAAAGATAAATCAGTAATGACAAATCAGTACAGGTTGAGAAAACGTTGGGGTACCTGACATCGGGTGGTCTAAGGAGAGAGATACCGTAAAGGGTCTGTTCTTATAACCTCACCAACGGTAAAGGAAGAGGTCCCCTAGAAGGGGTGGGTCCCTAGTTTGGGTGTAGGGGACGTAACCGTACGTATAAGAAATCGTGACTCGGTAGATCCCCTTTGACTTGTGGTTTACCGATACAGTATAGACGTTTACACCACCTGAATTCCCATGTTTTTTTTTTTTTTTTCATTACACTCAAGATCTCTGAGTGACACCAACTTAGGTCCGAGTTAAGAAACGACCGAGACCTTAAATCCGTTCAGACTGATTCAAGGGATTAGAAGTAGAGGTAAAATTATGTACCCATAATTAACATGGAGGGTGTCAAGACATTCTTAGCTTTGTGAACATTCTATTGGATAGTGTATGTAGTTGGGGTTAGAGGGTCAAGTAGGGTGGGGGAGAGGGAGTACGGATGTACGGGGAAAAAGATACAGAAATAAGGAAGAAACGTTTATCCAAGTAGACTTGATACAGGGTTACTTTTTTTCTTTCCTTTGTAGTATATAATTTGTTACGTATAATAGATAGGAAAAATAAAAGTAGTAATTTTAAGAACGATTAAAAACCGTCCGATACAACTTTCACTTCAAAATTGAATGAAAACCGTAATATGAAAATCAGAACGATTTCATGAAAAATTACAAAAAATGAATTCTGTATTTTTGAGTGAAAGTATAATTAAGTAAAATAGAAATTTAACGATAAATACCAATTAATGAGACCGTTGACGAACCGAAAAGACTTCCAATAACAATGATGTTAGTCGTTCTGATTATATTAGAGGATCCTTTAATTTAGGAAGAACACCATTTTACACTTGAAGAACTCTCGTCCATGTCTCGTCAAACATAGGTACTGATGTCTGTACACATTGTATGTGTCGGATCGTATATCGTTACGAATTATTTATAAACAACTTATGTATGTAATTATACAGACCATTTATTTTTGGATAAGGAATCTAGACTTATACGGGTTTGTACAGGTTTGAATCACTTTTAGGTCGGCCGACGTTAAAGTTTTCAGATGATCATACATATATATAAAGTACCTTACGTGGTTCTAAAAGATTATATCTTCGGACTTATATACTATCTGACGAAGGTCCTTTCGTAAAACGTAGATCCAACATTTACTAAAAGAGACCGACATATCCTGAAACCTCCTTGTGTTCTGTGTCGTCGGAACAAAACCGTACTGACCCCCACTGTCCTCTCTACGTTCATCCTACATTCTTTAGAAAATCTACCTTTTTTTTTTTTTTTGGGTTTTGAAGGAATGTTCACCGTTGTCCGGTTTTTCCCCCAACCTGGTTAAAGACCTGAGGACGTTTAAAGACACTTAAAACGGTCTAATAAAAAGGTGTTCACAACATCAACAAACTTACCTTGAGTTTTAGTTTTGGTGGGTTAGCGGAAAGACTGTGGAAACAAAAAGAAATAAAGAAAGGGATAAAACTACAATTACCGTACTGTAGGATAGGTCACGAAATGAAGATATCGTCTACTATTTTGGGTCTGAATTTTATGTTGGTGACTAATTATACCTTCGCAAGACCTAATTTATAGAACAGTTTTATTCGTTAAAACTTTACAATTAAGGTATCCTCGTAAATCTGGTCCCTCAGTACTCCTTTTGTCTGACTTGACACTCTACACAATTTTATTCTTTTACAAATACAAGTGACTGACCTTTTATCTTACGTTTCCTTTCAAGTGCATTTCATCAAAATGCCTCGTTTATAAACACTCTAAGTAAAAATACGATATTTATCACCTTTATTAATATCTTAGTCTAAGACAGATATGGATAGACGGACCGAAAAGTAAGTCTCTTCATCACGGACGGGTGGGGGTCATCATAAACTCTTACACACCCCCACAAGTGACGTATTTTTTTACTCCGTGATGACCCTAACTACGTGCATATATACAAAAAATATAATATATAGTATGTAATATATAATATCGTACAAAATATATAAATTGAGTTACAATAGAATAAATATTTATACGTATATAATACAAAATATATACGTATTTAATAGGAAACCTTTATGATTATAAGAAGACATTTCTATACCATAATTCCCTTTGTGACAATACGTATTGAAACTTTTAATATAACTTATCTTAGTGTCAAGTCAAATCAGTGAGCACAGGTTGACAAACGCGGTACCTGACGTCGTGCGATCCAGAGGGACAGGTTGTGGTTGAGGGCCTCAAATGAGTTTGAGTACAGGTAACTCAGCCACTACGGTAGGTTGGTAGAGTAGGAGACAGTAGGGGAAGAGGAGGACGGAAGTTAGAAAGGGTCGTAGTCCCAGAAAAGTCTACTCAGGCAAGAAGCGTAGTCTACCGGTTTCAGTACCTCAAAGCCCTAGTCGTAGTCAGGAAGGTCACTTATAAGTCCTGACTAAAGGAAAGTCTACCTGACCAACCAAGAGGAACGTCAGGTTCTTTGAGAGTTCTCAGAAAAGGTTGTGGTGTCAAGTTTTCGTAGTCAAGAAGTCACGAATCGAAAGAAATATCAGGTTGAGAGTGTATTTATCTACTGACGACCTTTTTGGTATCTAAACTGATCTACCTGGAAACACCCGTTTCATTACAGAGACGAAAAATTATACGACTAACAAGTATTAAAAAGAAGGTACCTCATTCGCAGAAAATTAAAGTACCAACGTCAGTGGTAGACTTCACTAAAACATCGGGGGGGTCTTATTTTAGACAGTGACAAAGGTGACAAAGGGGTACATAAACGATACTTCACTACCCTGGTCTACGGTACTAAAATCAAAACACTTAAAACTCAAAATTCGGTTGAAAAAGTGAAAGGAGAAAGTGAAAGTAGTTTTCCGAGAAATCAAGAAGAAACGAAAGACGGTATTTACACCACAGTAGACGTATAGACTCCAATAACTATGTAGTACCCTTTACAACCTGACCTACTTCGTGTTCGACCTTAGTTCTAACGATCCTCTTTATAGTTATTGGAGTCCATCTTAGTGTCCCTTTGATCGTTTGTTCGGATTTAACTTTCAGTAAGATGCTTTGTTGACTGTACAGGAGAAAGTTTTATAGTTAAATTACTTTCCGTCACTTTTTATTCCTGACTACGTCTAACTCTCTCTTATTTTCGATGCACTTTACTCGACCTAAAACCTGGTAAATTTTCTTTATGTTATAACCCTGTTAACCGTTTTTAACTTAAACCTGACACATATTTATTATCATAACATTGTTACGGTTCAAAGAATTTAAACTAGTAACAAAGTACTAAGACATTCTTCTACAGGAACAAGAACTTTTATGTACGACTTCATATATTTTCACTTCTCAGTACCTCTTACGTCGAGAATTTACCAAGTTGTGTAGTTTGTCTTCTTCTTATTCTTATACTATTTATACACGGGTGTAACCACGACGATCGGTATAAGTATACGTATAGATATCGAGATGTGTTTCTTTATTATTAAAGTTGAGATCCACCTTCCAGTCACTATTAAGTAACATGAAAAGAACGTTGGACTTTGTAAAAAAATTTATTTCTAAAAAATAAGACGAAGTTCTACCACCTCATCTTCCTGTACGCAAGTAAAGGAGGATATTCTCGTGGTTTTAGTGTTGGATGACAACTTGTTGGTGGTTGTCTTCCTATGACCTTGGGTAGTTTTTTTTTTTTTAGGGACACAGGTTTCTTTTTCTTCTTCGGTGTTGTTCTACTACCATCCTCCCCATGTTAGTACTATTTTATTTTAGGGTATGGGTGATCCACTCACTGGATGTTTGACCTCTTACTATTATGGTTTCTTCATGAGGATGACAACACTTACAAGACTTAGGGTGTCAAAGGGTCAGACCCTTAGACCGTTTCCCTGACCCCTAGAGGTCCCTTAGATTGGAACTTCCTGTAACCCTAAAGTAATGTCTTGAAGGTGTCCTGACCTCCTTTGTCTCTGAGGTGAGAACCTCCCGTGTTTGTTTAATAACGTACGTGGTTCTGGGTCTCCTTTCCTTATCACCGGGGTGTCCTCTGACTTGTTCTAGATGGTCGATTACAACCTCCTAGTGAATACCTTCACACATAAGTAGAATGGCGTCCCTTTCCCCGTGACCGTCGTCGTTAGGACCTCCCACGGGGTAACCGTATTCAGGAGAACCTCCAGTGGTAATTGGAATGGTATCTGAGACATCTGGAGTCCCTACCCAACGAATTCCAGTTTGTTGGTTGTCCTTCCCTTGTGTTGGAATGAGTAGTCGTTTATTAAACTAATTTCGAACTGACTCGTGTCAGGACGGGTGGTCTCGTTCTGGGTCAAAAAGGGTGACGTTCATCGGAGAATCGGAGTAGGTGGTCTCCAGTCTGAATTCTTCGTTCTTCTTGGTGTTAGGTGTTACCGATGTCACTTTTGGTGTAGTCAAGTCAAGTCAGAGAGTCAGCACAGACTGAGAAACGTTGGGGTACTTAGCGTCGTGTAGTCCGGAGGGACAGGTAGTGGTTGAGGGTCTCAAGTGAGTCTGAGTGCAGGTAGCTCAGTCACTACGGTAGGTCGGTAGAGTAGGAACCAGTAGGGGAAGAGGAGGACGGGGGTAGGGAGGGTCGTAGTCTCAGAAAAGGTTACTCAGTTGAGAAGTGTACTCCACCGGTTTCATGACCTCAAAGTCGAAATCGTAGTAAGGAAGGTTTCTTTAGGGTCCCAACTACAGAAAGTCTTACCTTACCAACCTAGAGGAACGTCAGGTTCCCTGAGAGTTCTCAGAAGAGGTTGTGGTGTCAAGTTTTCGTAGTTAAGAAGCCGAGAGTAGATAGAAGTGTCACATTGAGAGTGTAGGTATATACTGGGGTCCTTTTTGGTATCGGAACTGATCTACCTAGAATCAGTCGTTTCATTACAGAGACGAAAACTTATACGATAGATCCAACCAGTATTGAAAAGAAGGTTTCTCATTCGGAGAAAATTAAAGTACCGACGTTAGTGGTAGATGTCACTAAAACCTCGGGGGTTTTTATTTCAGACTGTGACAAAGGTGACAAAGGGGTAGATAAACGGTACTTCACTACCCTGGTCTACGGTACTAGAAACAAAAGACTTACAACTCGAAGTTCGGTTGAAAAAGTGAGAGGAGAAAGTGAAAGTAGTTCTCCGAAAAATCAAGGAGAAGTGAAAGACGGTATTCCCACCATAGTAGACGTATAGACTCCACTGACTATAAAGAGGACCGTTAGAACTAAGGTCGAACACAAAGAAGGTCGAGTCGCAAAAATAACCACATGAGACGTATATTCAATTTATTCGTCCCACTGTTATATGTCGGAACTGCATGAGGAAAAGGATAAACCTTGGTCAGACAACAAGGTACAGGTCAAGATTGACAACGAAGGACTGGATGTATATCTAAAGAGTTCTCCGTCCAGTCCACCAGACCATAAGGGAAGAGAAAGTCTTAAAAGGTGTCACATAACACTAGGTGTGTCAGTTTCCGAAACCGTATCAGTTATTTCGTCTTTATCTACAAAAAGACCTTGAGAGAACGAAAAAGGTACTAGGTCGTCTACAACCGTTAAAGTAGAGACCAAAGAGACGGGAAAGATTTTGGTCCAACTTGTAGTCCTTCAAGTGTCAAGTGCATAACGACTTCGGACCGAACCTCTTAAAACTCGTAATGAAATGATCGTACTTGTCATACTTTTCCGTTTTACTATCCTATGACTTTCTCCTTGAGGGGTCCAGTCATCCTCGCGTTATACGATGACTTCTAGTCACCTCTTTATTGAGGTCTTTCTTACTTCCCTACCTCGGTTTCGTTTTTGTTATGGGTCGACTCCTACACTGACCATTATCTTCGTTCCAGGCTACGACATTTCTCGTTAAAACGTATCCTTGTACCTCACAGTCCAGGTACTTAGTTCCGTTTAACCCTCACCAGTTTGTTCTCTACCGTTCTCACTTGCAATTGTGTCTTGACATGTTTTTTCTAGAAGTACTGGGTCTATTAGTACTTCCACACTAGTGAGTAGATCTCGGTCTGTAGAACCTTTCACTTCAGTTCACCCGGAATCTTTTGTAGTGATGCTTGTTTCGATCACCTCCACTACCTTAAGGTCAACTCGACAAAGTTTAGGACTTTCTACTACGACACTTTCACGACGTGAGTTATACCGTCGTTTAAACCTTTTGAGTAGTCACCGGTGTCCTGACCTTTTCCAGTCAAAAGTAAGGTCAGGGTTTCTTTCCGTTACGGTTTCTTTTGGTGTAGTGCCTTTCAATTAGTCCTACTTTTTCGTCTCCCAATACAGGGTCTACTTCCTTGTTCTATTTTGTGGTCTTTCTGTTGATTTACTTTCGTTTGAAGTTCTTTTTTTATGTAGACTTATTACTATTACTTCTACTGGGTCCTAGAACCTTTGTCTTACCTTTTCTACGTTCTTTACAAATGATTTCTGGATCTTCTTGATTTCTTGTTTGTTGGTCTCTATTTGTTATGTGATCTTCCTTAGTCGTCATCTTATTGACTCCGCCTTCTTGTCTATTCACTGACCCTCCTGTCTTAACACCTTTAGTGACTGTCTTATCTGGTATCGTTTTTTTACTCTTTTTTTTCTTTTGTCGGATTCTCTGGAGACCCTGTTGTGATTATGCGTGATTGTAAACGTAATATGCTCAAAGTCTTCTTTCCTCTCTCTTTCCTCGGTACTTTTATAAATTTCTCTATTACCGACTTTTGAAGGTATTCTACCCTTTCCTTTATCAATTGGTTCAGGTACTTCACGTCTCAGGGTCCGTCTATTGAGGTTCCTCCTTGTGTGACTCTATATATCATTAGTTTGACTATTTTTAATTTCTGTTTCTATTTTATCATTTTCGTTTTTCCCTTCTGGTATTTATTGTATGTTCCTTTGAGGGTATTCCAATAGTCGACTAAAAAGTTTTCTTTCGGATGTTCGGTCTTCCCTTTCCGTACTGTATAAATTTCACTACTTTTCCTTTGGATGTTAGTTATTATGAGATGGGTCGTTCTGAGAGTAACTATAAACTACTTCTTTATTTTTTGAAGGGTCTGTTCGTTTTCAATTCTCTTAAGTCGTGGTGGCTCGGTTGAAATGTCGTTTACGATTTCTTATAAGGAATCCGTCCTTTGTGTTCTCCTTCTTTTCTGGATATACTTTATTTGTACTTTGTTAATTCTTTTACTATAGCTATTAATGGATGGAATACCTAATTTACATTGTTGGTTTTCTATATCTGACCGACTTGTCTACTTTTATGTAGGGACATACATGAAGGTGAATGGTGTAATGAGATGTATTAGGGGGTTTAACATACATAATAAAATAGTCAAGTCAAGTCAGTGAGTCAGCACAGACTGAGAAACACTGGGTTACTTGATGTCGTACGGTCCGACGGGATAGGTAGTGATTGAGGACCTCAGGTGGGTTTGGGTACAGGTAACTCAGTCACTACGGTAGGTTGGTAGAGTAGTATACAACAGGGAAGAACAAGACGGGAGTCAGAAAGAGTCGTAGCCCCAGAAAAGCTCACTCAGTCGAGAAGCGTAGTCCACCGGTTTCATAACCTCAAAGTTATAGTCAGGAAGGTTACTTGTGAGTCCTGACTAGAGGAAATCCTACCTGACCAACCTAGAGGAACGTCAGGTTCCCTGAGAGTTCTCAGAAGAGGTTGTGGCGTCAAGTTTTGACATTGGATAATATGTCTTACTTCATTCGGTATTTCTTTTTGTTGTTAAGTCATATGATTGTGTATATATACCTTAAATCTTTCTACCATTACTATTGGGACATACGTTCTGTCATTTTCTCTGTCTCTACATATATTGTGAGAAAACCTGAGACACCCTTTCCCTCTCCCACCCTACTAAACCCTCTTACCGTGTCTTCGTACATATTATAGTATATATTTTACTCAGTGGTCGGGTCCAAGTTACGTACTATGACCTACAAACCCCGACCACGTGACCCTCCTGGGTCTCCCAACCATACCCCTCCCTCCTCCCTCCCTCGAAGTCCTACCCCTTGTGCACATATGGACACCGTCTATGTACAACTACATACCGTTTTGGTTATGTTATAACATTTCATTAATTGGAGGTTAACTTTATTTATTTAAATATAAAAATTTTTTTCGTAGTTTCGAAGTCGTGAGTCGAAAGAAACCTCAGATTGAGAGTGTAGGTATGTACTGGTGACCTTTTTAGTATCGGGAATGATCTACCTGGAAACGGCCGTTTCATTACAGAGACGAAAACTTATATGACAGATCCAACCAGTACTGAAAGGAAGGTTCCTCATTCGCAGAAAATTAAAGTACTGACGTTAGTGGTAGACGTCACTAAAAACTCGGGTCTTTTTATTTCAGTCGGTGTCAAAGGTGAGAAAGAGGTAGATAAACGGTACTTCACAACCCTGGTCTACGGTACTAGAAGCAAAAGTCTTACAACTCAAAATTCGGTTGAAAAAGTGAGAGGAGAAAGTAAAAGGAGTTCTTCGAGAAATCAAGAAGTGAAAGACGGTATACTCACCACAGTAGACGTATAGACTCCAATAACTATAAAGAGAGCCGTTAGAACTAAGGTCGAACACGAAGTAGATCGGGTCGCAGAGAGTACTACATGAGACGTATATTCAATTTGTTCGTCCCACTGTTATATGTCGGAACTGCATGAGGAAAAGGATAAACCTTGGTCAGACAACAAGGTACAGGTCAAGATTGACAACGTAGGACTGGATGTATATCTAAAGAGTTCTCCGTCCAGTCCACCAGACCATAAGGGTAGAGAAAGTCTTAAAAGGTGTCAAATAACACTAGGTGTGTCAGTTTCCGAAACCGTATCAGTTATTTCGTCTTTATCTACAAAAAGACCTTGAGAGAACGAAAAAGGTACTAGGTCACCTACAACCGTTAAACTAGAGAGAACGAAAAAGGTACTAGGTCGCCTACAACCGTTAAACTAGAGACGACGAAAAAGATTCTGGTCGAACTTGTAGACCTTCAAGTGACAAGTGCATAACGACTTCGGACCGAACCTCTTAAAACTCGTAATGAAATGAACCTCTTCCTTTACCGTTGGGTGAGGTCATAAGAACGAACCTCTTAGGGTACCTACCTCCTCGGACCACCCGATGTCAGGTGCCCCAGAGTTTCTCAGCCTGTACTGAAGTGAAAGTGAAACTGAAAGTGAAATGATCACACACTCTACTCACGTTAACACACGATCAAACTCGTAAGAAACCGTAACGGAAGGAAATCCTAACCTTACTTTTGACTGGAAAAGGTCAGGACACCGGTGACGATTCTAAAGGTTTAAAGTACAAAGGTAAATACTGAATGTTAACATTAATTTTTTCTTTTAAGTAGACCGATAACTTACACTTTTGACTATTTGTAAAAAATGATAACACTAATACGTTGATAAAAAGTGATTATGGTAACAAAGTACTAACTAATTGTCTTTTATTATCTTAAGATATAGTGATTTTGAAGGTAAATTATCTTTTTGGACGTCAACAAAATTTTTTGGGTCTACATATAATCTTAATAGAACCTAAAAAATTTTTTGTACTTACGGATCCATAACGTAAAAAAAAAGAGATATCAAGGTCCAGATAAAGATCACTTATCGGTACAAATTTTAGTTGACGTGATAAACTACTAGAAAATGAAAATAGACCAAACAAAGTGAAAAAGACAAAGTAAAAGTTACAAGAGTAAAGTAAATCAAATACAAAAGGTAAAAAAGATAGAGAAAGAGAAAAACTTCAAGAAAGACTTCGGAAATAGTTCGTATCATTCTTTCGAAAACATACGTATATATGGTTCACCGTCATTATTGTTTCTTGTGTGGACGGTTACGTCCAATGTATTCTCTGTGTCCAAACTAGGGACTCAATCCTCCTAGGGGACCTCTTCCTTTAACGTTAAGTGAAGTCATAGAACGGACCTCTTAGAGTATCTGTCTTCCCGGACCACCCGATGTCAGGTATCCCAACGTTGCTCAACCTGTACTGACTTCGTTGAGTTCACTTCACTTCACAATCAACAAGTCAACAGAGGTTGAGAAACACTAGGGTACCTAACATCGGTTCGTCCGAGGAGACAGGTACCCTAAAAGGTCCGTTGTTATGACCTCACTCAACGGTAAAGGAAGAGATCCCCTAGAAGGACTGGGTCCCTAACTTGGGCCCAGGGGACTTGATAGTCGTCTAAGAAATGACTGCCTCAATGCTCCCTTCGGAATATATTTAGTATACACATTATATTATACATATAAAATCTTTTGTATTTTAAAACGGATCGATTTTTAAATAATGTAAAACTAAGGTGAACAAACTGAATCACACTTATCTTACGACGACGACGACGACGATTCAGTGAAGTCAGCACAGGTTTACACACACTGGGGTATCTACCGTCGGGTGGTCCGAGGGGGCAGGGATCCTAAGAGGTCCGTTCTTGTGACCTTACCCAACGGTAAAGGAAGAAGTTACGTACTTTCACTTTTCACTTTCCCTTCAGCGAGTCAGCACAGACTGAGAAGTACTGGGGTACCTGACGTCGGATGGTCCGAGGAGGCAGGTACCCTAAAAGGTCCGTTCTCATGACCTCACTCCACGTTAGCGGAAGAGGCCTTATCTTACGATCTGAAGAATAAATATAATTAAGTTTTGAAACTATATCAAGGTACATAAAACCGTAGATCATAATGATGATCTTCAGATCTTTCAAATAATAGAGTCACGATTTTTTTAAACTTACTGCGAACTTTGAGGATTAGGTTAAGACTCTCATATTTCTTTATGATACAACATTTTTTTTTTTNTTTTTTTTTTTTTTTTTTTTTTCATTTCATTACCCTATATTTTTCTTTTCCTTTACACTTTAAAAATTCTTTATAAAAAATCTCCTTATTCTAACCCTTTCTCTTCGAAACTAATTTCCGACAACCCTATGGATTTCACATTTATATGAAGACTTTTCCCTGTTAATGTTACAATGGACACTGTACACTACTAAAATGAATTTGTCCGAAAACCTTACATGACAATTGATCTCGTCACTATAGAAACTCTGAGTCCCCTCACTAAGTGACAAATTTTTTTAAAAAAATATATAGATATACCGTAAAAGTAAATAGTAATTTTAAGTTTAAATTTTATTATTTATACTACCAGAAGGTGAAATTGGTTTTATTGTTGTCGAACAAACTCAAAAAAGTCAAAGATTTTATGACAACCCCTAGCACATCGGATAATTTGGTTAGGTCTAATAACTCACCCCAACTTAAATTCAACTTTAGTTGAATCATGATAAACACATCATCTGTGCTGTTCTGTAAGACTTATCTAAAACCAAGTACTAGTCGCACAATGACAAAACACCACTTATACTCCCTTTCTCAGGATTTTTGTCAAATAAAACATAGTGTTAGAGAGGGAGAGAGAGAGAGAGAGCTAAACATGAGTACACTTGGACACGAGAAACAGAAATACATCACCATTTTCATATGACTGTCGCAGTGACAGTGAAGTACGAAAAACAAAGAATGTCCTCGTGTATATGGTGAAACTGGGGACGGACACGGGAACTCTACACCATCGGAAACGTCACTCCCCATTAACCGTCATCTTGTGTGAAACAAGATATGGCACAATTTTTTACTTGGGGAACAAACCGGTTGGAAGTACTTGAAGGCAAATGAAGTCACCGTTCACTTTGTAAACACATTCTTTCTTTATGACAGAAGTTACCCTTTACGTAAGGTACACACGATATAAAGTATAATACTGTCTAAAAAGAACTCGGATATGATAAGTTATACACTTATCTACTGAAAAAGTCCCCAGTCATAAAACTTCGTTGGTAATAAACGTAAACACTCTTATCAATTATAATTTATAAAAATACCAATTCATGGTAAAAATTGAGATCAAGTGTCATTCTCTGAGGGTGAAAAATATTCTTTTCATAAACTCGTTAAAGGAAAGTTTATTTCTTTTTTAGACAAAAATTCTCCACGTCCTTGTCCCCTTATTCCTACCTTCTACGTCCTCTCTCAGTCACAAGTATAAGAAAGAGTAATTAGACCAGTCAATAAGAAGTGAATGAGAAAGGTGAAATTAGAACGGAAAGAGTCGTTCACTACAGTGTTCCAGGTTTGAAAGTCTCTCTACACGATTACAGTAGAGGTTCACCAGACTGCACTAATAGTAAACCTCTTGTAAACTCGTATCTCGTCTTAAGACCTCTGGTTAAAAACTGTTTCTCTTATCTTCAAAAGATAATTGTCTTCAAAAGACCATTGTCTACAGGGTCTCTTCCCCATTCGACTTCCCAGTCCTACTGTAACTAATCAACAATTATCTATCTTTGTATCTTAAATACTTCCTTCTTATTTTCGTCTTTTACTTACCTGAGTAAGACTATGGTATTTCTCCACATATCTGAGACGATAGTCTTTACGCATTCACACGTACGTACACGGTTAAAATTCTTAGATCTAGGGACTCCTTACAAGTACCTGGGGTACAAACCTTAGAGTCGTCTACTGTCACGGTACATAAATGTCTCCGGAGATCGGATACATAGAGGATCGGAAAGAAAGAATTCTTCGTGGTTACAGAAGGGTCAGTAAAATTCTTCAGTTGGAGATCGGGAAACCTTGAAATAATTCATGTTATTGGGGTAACGGGATTTGTATTCGGGAAACTGTGTAGGGAACTGTCATTAGGTAAGAAACGTCTCGAATCCCCGGGCTCGTCGGTACCTTACAAAAGTAATATCTGGAGACCCGAAGGAGAACAGACCTCGAAATTCATGACTACAAGTCAGTGAATTGTTTCATGTGTAACACTAGGAATCGATTCAAACGTTTCTCCCTCATGTCACAGGACCCGAATGTCAACCAACATAGGTTCCCTAGAACCCAAATTATAGAAGGGAAGAGGAAAAGGGACTATGAAGAAAAGTAAAAGTTAAAGTGAAAGTAAAGAGTAATAGTTAAGGGGGTAAGGGTGATTTTGTAAGATTCGAATAAAAGATTTAACAAAGTTATATTCCAGTCTTTGACCTTAAAGTAACGGGTCTCCCTCGGGTCATAAACACTCCCGTAAGTTGACAATACCCTCCATTCACTGATCACAATGTCTAAGACACACAAAGAGGTTCTCGTAGTAGGTAGAAGAAGGGATCTAAAATTGTTAAGAACACGAGTCTCTATACGGTAAGTTTCACATCGGGTCTTGGTCCCGTCATGTCCGTAGGTGACCTTCCAATAATGTTTACGTTTTAGAACCCAATACGTAGTCTGGTCGGTTTAGTCTTAGACGAGGAATTATTTTGGGTCTTTACTAAGAGTACGTAAAATCTCAAACCCTTCGAGACCAGTTTTTCCTAAATCAGTCAGTTACCAAGACTTAATGAATCGGATACTTCATCCTTTGACTGATCGTGTAAAAAGATGGTGTTTTTATCGATGTATCGAGTCGTAATTTTTAATAAGTCTATTTACTTGAAGAAAGGGGGGTTTTAAATAAACCCATCGATATAACATGAAAAACATGGTTTAACAATCATTCAGTTCATATAAAATAGGGAATCGGTATTTAGAAATTCTTCACTCCTAGACTTTTTAGTCTGAAATTATATTTAAGACTCCATGTAACCCAGTACTACCCATGGACGTGATACAAACCCAGAAGTATATGTATCAGATTTGTTTTTGTTGGACTGTCCTTATAGTACATGATATAAAGGGTTCATTTTTTTTTTTTTTTGTTTTTTTTTGTTTTTTTGTTGTCCGCAGGGTGACTCTGATACATACGTCAGTGTCGTGGCGTAAGTCTCTCGGGCGTGAGTCCCAAGTCAAGTCAAGTCAAGCCAAGTCAGCGAGTCAGCACAGACTGGGAAACGCTGGGGTACTTAACGTCGTACGGTCCGGAGGGACAGGTAGTGGTTGAGGGTCTCAAATGAGTCTGAGTGTAGGTAGCTCAGTCACTACGGTAGGTCGGTAGAGTAGGAGACAGTAGGGGAAAAGTAAGACGGGGGTTAGGGAGGGTCGTAGTCTCAGAAAAGGTTACTCAGTTGAGAAGTGTACTCCACCGGTTTCATGACCTCAAAGTCTAAGTCGTAGTAGGGAAGGTTTCTTTAGAGTCCTGACTAGAGGAAATCTTACCTGACCAACCTAGAGGAACGTCAGGTTCCCTGAGAGTTCTCAGAAGAGGTTGTGGTGTCAAGTTTTCGTAGTCAAGTAGTCGTGAGTCGAAAGAAGTGTCGGGTTGAGTGTAGGTATGTACTGGTGACCTTTTTGGTATCGGAACTGATCTACCTGGAAACAACCGTTTCATTACAGAGACGAAAACTTATACGATAGATCCAACCAGTATTGAAAGGAAGGTTCCTCATTCTCAGAAAATTAAAGAAATAATAAAAAAATTTTATATTTAAATAAATAAAATTAACCTCCAATTAATGAAATGTTATAACATAACCAAAGCGACGTTAGTGGTAGACGTCACTAAAACCTCGGGTCTTTTTATTTCAGACTGTGACAAAGGTGACAAAGGGGTAGATAAAGGGTACTTCACCACCCTGGTCTACGGTACTAGAAGCAAAAGACTTACAACTCGAAATGCGGTTGAAAAAGTGGGAGGAGAAAGTGAAAGTAGTTCTCCGAAAAGTCAAGGAGAAGTGAAAGACGGTATTCCCACCACAGTAGACGTATAGTCTCCAATAACTAATAAGAGGGTCGTTAGAACTAAGGTCGAACACGAAGAAGGTCGGGTCGCAAAGAGTACTACATGAGACGTATATTCAATTTATTCGTCCCACTGTTATATGTCGGAACCGTATGAGGAAAAGGATAAACCTTAGTCGGACAACAAGGTACAGGTCAAGATTGACAACGAAGGACTGGACGTATGTCCAAAGAGTTCTCCGTCCAGTCCACCAGACCATCAGGGTAGAGAAAGTCTTAAAAGGTGTCTCAGTGAAGAATACTTGAAGAAGGAGAAAGGTGATAAAACGTATTTTCTGTTAAGGTTTTCAATTCTTCTGAATTAAGATTCGGTAATAGATCTCGGTCAAAGAGTTAGAGTCACGAGAAATGAAAACTCTGATCTCTTAAGAGGTAACACCCCCGACAGGACACTGTACTTGGATAAAACCCTACAAACCGTAATGGGAACTGGAGATGGGTGTTCTACGGTCGTCGTTCAACGGGAGAAGAACGATGTGGACTAGAAGGGACGGGGACGGTGGATTGAGAAGGTGGAGAAGATAACGAGACGGGAGGGGAGGTGTGAGACGGGGATGAAAAAGGGAGTTACACCTTAGATTTTTATAGAGGTCTGCCACGTCACACAGGTGACCCCCGTTTTAGTGGAGATCAACACGTGGTGACCAGATCTTTATATACAGGAAGATAAATAAGAATCAAAATTAGACTAAAAGAGATAGTACATTGAGAAAAAATACTCAGATGGAGTAAGACCTATTAATTTCTAAGGTCCATTCCTTCCGAAATTTGGAGGGTGTCAACTACGGTCGAACAAAAGAGATGAAAGGGTCAGAAGGTATGAAAGTGTTTTACTGTAAGTCGAAGACGAACTAATAGGATTGTCCACACGAGTGTCAAAAACTCATAAAAATAAGAAGGTACCAACGTAATATTCGTGAAGGACATCCTTCCGTCTCTACGGTACGTTACCTTCGTCTAATCGGGTCACCTCCTTGTACGTCCGGAAGGTCGGGTGTACGAAGACGTGTGAAGAATGGACACACTAGAACCCATTCAATGGAGGTGAAACGAAAGAGACACTTTACCTAAGGATGGACTATCCCAATAACACTCTTAACTTAATTTACAAGGTAACAATGAACTTGTCACAGATTGTGTCTCTTACAGTTGTTTACAAACATTGATAATAAGGAAACCCGTAATGAATATGGAGTCCCAGAACAGTTCTTGTCTTCTTCCCGGTCCGAGAGTGAGTATTTGTGTATGAGACAGTAAAACTTTAAAATCAGTCTCGTTTCAAAATCGGATATAAAATGTATAAGTTTAACACATTGTAAAAACGGATCTAATAAAGATGGTGTCTGAAAAGGTGTATACTCCACTCTTATAGTGATTTTATGACGCTTGACAAACAATTGTGACCGATGAGAAGTAGTTAATTAGTTTTGAATTTTGTACTTGTTTTGACTAGTCACACTCTTTCCCAATGGAAACCACGTACCTCTATCCCAATTTGACTTTACTCGGACCACTCTTAAGACCCTATTAAACTCAAGTCACAAACCTCCACCAATATACTCACTCTGACTAGTCAAACACTTTTAGGTAACTCGACAAGTGACTACTAAATCCGTACAAAGAAATCGATAAATATGAATTCACTTTAAAGTTTGTATGTCGTGTCTAGTTAATATCTTTTTATTTTCAAGTAAGATGGAGATTGTTACAACAAAAACTTTTTCCATCTCTGAGACCCTCAATTTTATACAAATTGTAAAACAAAGTAATACCAAGGACTTAATAAGTTTACCAAAAGAATCCCTTCGAACTAGGAGTTTGAGACGGACACGAACACAATATTTATACCCCACCTCATACTTTTCTTCAATAATATACCAACAAATACAAGTGTATCGGTTTGTACTTGGACTAAAAAGAGAAAAAAATTTGAGTCTGTATTATAACTCTTCACCATGAACCTACTGAAGTTGATATAAAAATCAATGAGTATGATAACAATTACACTCTTTATATTTTGATTTAATGTCCAGGGGGATAAAAGTAATACCTTGTTAAAATATCAGCAGTTTTTTCAACACAAAGTGTGAAGGGTGTATGTGGTCCGATACAACCATGATTTCAAATATTCAAAAAGGAAGCTAAAAAAGAATCATCGACTTTTCAACTATATCATTACTAAAACAACGTTTCAATATTTTTATTTATCTCGCGTGTTTCGTTTCTGTTCCTGTAAATTTAGTGTCTTTTTCTACTTTGAATCCAATACTGACACGTACCATTTATCTCCTCGGTAACCACTTCAGTGGTGTAATACGGGTTTGGAGAAAGTTCGGCTCAGAACTGTAAACAGTGGGGTAAAAGGTGGGTCTCGACGACATTTTCTCTGTCAGACTGACTTCCACAAAGTATGAAAAATAAAGATTACGGGATAGAGGATATCTTCACGGTTATTCGTCTCTTTATTATCATTCCGAGTTCTCGTGTCCCGTCCACCTCCCTCTCCAACTCTTTGTCTCGTCAATGTGGAACTAATTTGGAAGTCATTCTGTTCATCGTGTTTTCGTCAAATCGTTTTTAACAAATACTTTTGAATCATCTTATATTGTCGTAGAAATTTACTTATTTTAAGAGATCTTACTAAATCTTTTACATTATACTAAGTATTAAGGTCCTTTTTTTTAGTAATAAGATCTCGTATTTTTGTTAATCTTTAAAGGATTATCATTATATCTTTATAGAAACCAGGAAAATTTAATACGAACTTAAATTGTCATCTTCTAAATTTTTAAACAAATGGACTCGGATAGAAATGTTGTAATTCTTTGTATATAACCCAACCAATCTTTTTTTTATTCTTGTTTGGAAAACCGGTTGGGTTATAATTAAAGTACGTCCTCTTTTTTTTGTAGTATTTAAAATTCCTTTTAAGTGAAACTCCGAGTCTGCACCAGTGTTCACTGGAAGGTGAAGAGAAAGATTTATACAATGCAAACAAAGGGTATTTTCTTTTCATCGAACCGGACTCCCCAACAGTACCCAGATCAGTCAATTATTACGGATATTGATTGAAGAGACGAATTTTAACACTACGGAAAAGGGGTAAGACACACACCATCCGGTCCGAAGAAGTTTAAAAAAAAAAAAAAAAAGTGTCTCTGTCCATCTCTTTGACATGTACAAACGGAACCCAAGTGTCGGATTCTTTGTCGAAACAGGGATCCCATCTTTCATCTTAAGACCACTGTCGTTACCCTTGAGAACAAAGGAGACAAGTGAATCTCAGAAACATTCTAAGAGTAATTTACGATAATTCTTCATAATTATGTTTTGCAGTCATGTCTTAAGGTCCCTCTCAGTTTGTCGTCTTACTTGTCGTTCCTTTTATATTCTGTTGGGTTCTTCGACTTTAGTCTGTAGGGGTCGAGTTACTTAGAGACTACCGTCTGTCCAGAACTCTCAGACTCAGACTGACCGATATTTTTCCTAGTCCTGGTGGTTGATGATGAATACGTAACTAGGGTATCTAGGAGGGTGTGCACCCTCTCTACGAACACATAATCTTTGTTCACTATATGTAAATAGGTATGTTGTTTCATACCGTTGGTATTCTTACCCGTGGTTTTGGGGTTTACTTACTTTTGTCAGTGTACCCATTCCTCCAAAATTTCCCCCATAGAAATTATTGATTTGGGTACTGTTTAATGAGAGACCACCTTCAATACGGTACACACGGTAAACCCTCTACTAAAGTTTACTATAAGGGTCCTTACGAGAGAAGTCTACGTAATCAAGACGGTTAAGAAGGTAGAATCTCAAAGAATTCGGAATTTTAACAATAATTATGAGATATAGGTCAATAGTCGAAAATATGTGAACGTTAAATAAGAGAGTTCTATCTCCGGTTGTGTTTCGTTCATTTCACCTGAACTCTGATTGACAGGAGGGTTCCAGTTCGTCTAACGAGTCACTCAACGACTGTCGAAATCCCATCGAGTTGGTCGTCAGTCAGTCGGGGACCTTGATAGGAGTGTTTCGACTTATTGGAGACAGAATTGGACGGTTTTACAAAAGTCGAGTCACGATAGGAATGACCTTGAGATAGTAATACGATATAAATCTAGTACTTTCAACATTAATCGAAACAAGACGGAGTTTAAGTCGGAGTCTAGGTCGGAGTGTACGTCATATTTTCCATTATTTTATCTATCCGTCTATATTTTTGGACTTATTCGTAGAATACATCCTTTCAAAGTACCAAGAGTTTAACTACTTTCTTGGTTTTCTTCCCTTACAAGGACCGAAGTTTTCGTGATCTTCGGTCAATTCTTCGTTATAGATCCATACCGGTTGAAGGATGTGTTACAAACGAGTAGGGGGTAGAGAGGGAGTAGGGGGATCAGGACAGATCACTACTCTGATAAGTCATTGAACCACTATAAATCACCATCGAAAAAAAAAAAATTAGTACCGTAGAATATAGAGAAATCCCTCCATGAAAACAAATTTTCATCTCAAAAGTTTAAGGTAACAAGTTATAGAGACATAATAGGTAAGATCTATGACAAACCCTACACTCGGGAGGTAAAAACAGTGTGTGTTGGTACACATAAACGTCCTCGCCTACGATGAATACTTTTTTTCTTGACCGTCCTTTTATGGTTTTGTGTTTCAGGTGTCACAGTTTTAGCAGTAATACTCAACTACTTAGGGGAGAATGAGAGATTGAACCAATATTCGAAGAATTTCCACTATAGAAGATAACAGAGAAAGTGTCCAAAATTAATTTGTACCCGATCGACACCTAATAATTGTTTATTCAGTAATTTCTCTACGTGAATCTTTTTTTATATACGAAAGAGTTCTAGGTCAAATTTAGAAAGATTTATAAGATATAATGTGATAACTGGTTCAAAAAAACTGTAATACATTCTGAAATCCCTTTGAAAATATAAACAGTCAAACAAGTTACCTGTGTTTAAGTTTATTTTCTTTACTTACTTATGCACATTTCTTAAAAGTTTCTTTCTTCATACTTAAAACACATAGATCTTTATATTCCTTCCTCTTTTCCGTTTGTTTCTTTCCCCTCGGTCTTCTTTCTATACTTGTATAGAACTACTCTACCCTATATTATGTATTGTCACTTGAACTTTCGTCCTTAACAATATCAATGACACAGAAGTCTTTACTCGAGAAAGAACGTAAAGAACTTAAAGTACTCAAAACCCTCTACTTCACCCACCCCTTCCCGAGGAGTAGGTAGAATTTCCTCCCAGGATACTTATTTTTCTCGTTTCCCATAGTACGTTTGTTCTTCACCAGATCTATAGTCCGTCTATATCCATGAAATAGAGAGGAGAAGACAACCCAAACATATATCACTCTATTCGATCTACGTTCCCTTATAGACTCAGGTTTTTAAGTTTATTATATAGACACATCGAGAATTGTCAAATAAACGGATCAAAACATAATTACAAGTATAAATTAGACGGATTGAGAAACTTCACCCCTACTAGTTGAAATCAAAAGTCTACTCATTTGGTTCACGTTCTTTTCAGTCCTTTGAACTAACTGGTTGAAGAGTCGATCAATTTTCGTTCTATTCTAAATTTGGCTTTGGGTAGAGGGTCAAATTAGTAGTAAATTCAAGAGTGAGGGACAGGACATTTCTCAGAATTGTCTGAACTTCCCTTTGGTCTCTAATTTCTACGAACGTTAAAGGTTATCCTGAGTCTCTTTCATCAATAATCCAACCACGTTTACATTAACGTCAAAACCTGGTACTTAAAATTTAGTAATATTGATCCGAGTGTGTGTAGAAATAATTAGTCCTATCCTTGTTAATGTTAGTTGTGTAAAAACGGTTTCCCTTTATGCAAACAAATAAAAACACGGCATTTTTAAGTACGAAACCCTAAGTTGTTTACCAACCTTTCGTAAAAGACGGAGGACGACCAACACTTTTACAAAAGGTACGTTTTTCAGTAACTCTACGAACTTCTTCACCATCAACCAACCCCTCTCTATCCACTTATACCACCCACTCCGTTTACAACGTCGGGTCAAACAAGTTGAAAACCAACACGTTGGACACCTAGTCCGTAACAGTACCTCTTAACTCCGAAAGACAACTGGTTACGGCCGACGTTCACAACGTCAAAAACCATGTAGAATAGTTACGCGACTCGTATGATGATTCTACATTACCAAAGTGACCCTAAGTGTTTCGATATCACCTAGTCTTTCCGTCGTCTAACGGTTTGTCACCGGTACTGGAGAAAACCACGTTGAAACCGAAACCCTTCACGAAAACTCGAAGAAGAGTTAGGTCTGTTGTTCAACCAGGAGTGACCAACAGCATATCTTAGGTGAAAAGTAACGTACAGTGTTAGGTTAGTTATTTATCAAGTAACAACAATGTATCTTTTTCTCTTCTACTGTGAAGTTTTGCCGATAAAAAAAAAATAGAAACTAGTCAAGTACTCTGTGAGTAAATAACTCGAAAAAGAAAAGAAAGGTTAAACGAAGTTTACGACTTACTGGTATCCTACCAGTTATAACTCAAGAAGTGGTTTAAGAGTACATCAACATTCTTTTAGTCGAAACTACTAGGAGAACTAACCAGGAACAGTTGAAGGTTACCGGTCGGTGACGAGAGGAATAGAAGTTCCTAGAGTAAAGGAAATGTTTTGAAGAACTTGGTGGTGACGTGATATGTAAACAATAGTCAAGGACCCGGTTTAACGAACTTAAAAGAAAAAAAAAGGGGATTGTAGTATAAGGATCAGATTTTAGTTATATTTTATTTGTCGTTCATTATGTAATAATCTTTTTTTATGTATTTCACTCTTTACACGTAATTTTACTATACATTGTATCGGTATAAATAAATTCTTCCATAAGGTTATAGTTTGCCTTTTAAAGTTGTCACATTTTGACCCTATGAAAACGTGGTTGGATTAAATTAGGTATCGATTTTAAAGTAGACGTAAAAAATGTTGATCACACACATTTTAAGGTCACGATCGTCACAGTCAAAGGTGAAAACCTAGTAGAAGTCCTCCATTTTTGTGAGGGAAAAAAACGGTGACTAATCTTTTGTACCCTAAATTCGACAGTTTCATTAATATTTCCCTTGAGTTCGTGGAACTATTCAACTCCCATTTTATTTCTGAAATTTCCTACCGATGAGTAAAGGGACTACTGACCACCGTCAAAACGGTAACAGAGATCTCCTTCAGTACGTTTCAAGATCACATGTAAAGAAGTACGATTAACTCACCCGAGTATAATAATATAATTTATACGTAAAATAACCCCTTCTACTCTCCGAACCGAACATAAAAGGAAAGGACTTGGAACGTACATGAAACAATCGAATCTACAACTTATACCAAGTTGTAGAAGACATTCCTCTTCTCTTCCTTTTTTTTTCTTATATACTTTCTAAATTAATGTAAGTAAAATACCTCGAATCAAAATTGAAAATTTAAGTAACCAAAATAAATCTATTTATTAACCAAAAATTTTTACATTACATTTTTGAATTGAGATATTCTAATATTGTTTTTCAGGTCAATATTTAGAAATATGATAAGTATTGTTCACCGTAAAAAAAAGTAAGTGTTCTCTCGAAGTAAACACAAGGGTTTCAACTCAAAAAATATAAGTCTTGGTCCGTAAACTTCCTAAACTGTAAAATGTCGACTACTGTCTTTTACCTTTTTTTCGTGTTCGAAAAAGGAGGGGAGAAGACGAAGGTATTAAGATAGGACCGAGTTTTGTAAAAAAAAAGGAGGGGAATTTTAAAGGTTTTGACAAATATAACAACACTATTGTGGTTTCAGTCACTCATAATCTGACCTTTCTTAGGAAGAATTCTTTTACAACTTTTACACTTACCCTCCTTTTGCCCATCTACCTCTTGTTTGTGAGTCCTGTGAGAAAGAAACTGTTCCACAGTCAAGTCGACAGAGACATGGTAAATTTTCTTATCCTTCAGTTAGTCCGGTATGAAAGGGTGAGGTTGAGTCTAAAGTTATGACACGTGAAAAAGAAATTTCTCCATACTCCAAATAAAAATTCTTCTGAGAAAGATTTATATACATCTTTAAAGGTATACAATACATATTTTAACGTAATACATTTTATATACTTCTTTTATTTCTAATTTTACTTTTTGTTTTGTTTTTGGGTTCTCTTGTGTTCTTGTGAAGATCGTCTTGAGACTTCTTTTAGTGAAAATTTTTACACCCTCCAAAAGGTTTTCAGAGTAATAGTCCGGATTTTGTTTTTTACTCTAATTTAGAACGTTAGTAATACTTGTACTCGAAAGTAAGAAAGAAAAACTGTGTTTTAAGAGTGTCCACCAAGATTAATCTGTATTCATCACTGTCACCGGTCAAACTGATTTAGGTCTAGGATCGGTTCTCATTACCTTTTTTCAGAGTCGAGCGGACGAATCTTTTGCCTTAGATATAACTCTGTCAAGTTCCTTTACTGTGGGTGCTGTTCTACATTTTTGGTACCGACCTCAGGGAAACACAAAAGAAGGAAATCCCTCGGTTTGTGGTATTTTGTGGATTACGGTACAAAGAACGATGGGTATAATTTAAGGTTCAAAGAATTTCTTCCGAACACAAGGAGATTCTGTTTGAGACAGGTGAAACGGTAGAACATCCTTTTCATGTTCCGTACATACAATTTATATAACAGTCAGTAAAAATAGGAAAACAAACGGTACCAACTTATCGATCAACTATTAAGACAGTTTAGTAAAGAATTTATTAAATAACAAAAGTAATTTTGAGAGGTAGTGGAAATCAAATCAACTCGGTATGTCCTTTCCTTTTTTCAGAGAAACCTTTATCAAAAGTTTTTAGTCATCCACGTATTTTGAACTTAGTAAATCGAATGTTCAAAACACTACTATTTTAAAGAGGAATCAGTATGAGAGAAAGAATAATCAATTGTGATCACAGGATTCTTTGATTGTGTGAGTAGGAACCGATCCTTTATAGAAAATTTTCAGGGTGTCCATAAATAACCATTAAGTCTCATTAAAAAATTAGAAGAATTCGTCCTGGTAACTTATGTTACCACGGTCATGAGATCCTATAGGTCAGGTGCCCTACCTACTCCAAACTTTAAGTTCAGAGGAACTGTTCCCTGATACAGATGGACTTTCTTTGACATCTAAAAGACTATACGTCTTCGCCTCGAAGGACGTAAGGTAAGTATTCAGTAAGAACCTTTAGGTCGGTTTTATAAAAAAATTTTTTCTTTTACTAATGAATGATTATATTAATGAAAGGGAGGATGAGAGATTTATAGAATCATATACTAAAACTTAGTTACTTAGACTTAATAGAAGTATAAAAAAAAGGAAGTTTATACCATTCCGTACTACTCGGTCAGTGTCTGTTGAGTGAAACACTAAAGAATTCGTACTGTGAGTTCGAGTGACTTTGTGTCCAAAAGAACCAACTAAGTTACATGTGACTATTCCATCTAATTTTTGACCCCTCACTTCAATGTCCTTCTTTATGAGTCTCTGCGGATATATGGTGGTAAAAGGTGTACCACCTTTTATACGAAAACTAATTTGTTAAGAGTTTCGTCGACCACTATCCAGCAAAGAAAGACATGTGGACAGGGGTTCTATGTCTCACTTTCCCGTCGTCCCGAAGAGTACACTGTGTCACCATTTCTTAAACGGACGGTTACGTCCTCTATGTTCTCTACGCCCAAGCTAAGACCCCGACGTTTCTTGGGTACCTCATCCTTTACCGTTGGGTGAGGTCATAAAAACGTACCTTTTAAGGCATCTGTCTCCTCGGACCGTCCTTTGTCAGTCACCCAAATGTTTTTCAACCTCTACTGATTGACTCATGTATTCGTTTTATCGGAAATTTCGTGACGGAAAATACTTTGTATAGAATTAAAACATTTAAAACTACTATTAATAATAATGATAAAAATAAAATAGAGTATGTTTTGATACGAACTTAAGTATCATAAGTGTTAAGGACCTATAGAACCTTCTTTCTAAAGAGGACTCAGTTGTTCTGATTTACACACTTCCTTTCGTTTAGTTCTGTCGTTAAACATTTGTCGTACGTAAACACTTAAAATGAAAAGTCGTTAAGTTGGACTAGAGTTGACTTATGACGAACTTCGAAAAAAGTCGAGGACGGTAAACGTCTACATTTTATAAAAAAAGTATAGTCACGTTTTTATCGACGAGAAATAACCACTATTCTAAAGATTACTGTAACTAAAACACGTCTCTTTCGGGATCTTACAGTCAGGGTGGGAAAATTGATTAATCAGTGTTTTATCTATAAGGACAGAATAACGAAACCCCCTTCACAAACTAGAATCGTCCCCTAGATGACTATTCCTCTCCCCAGACCTCTCTTCATAGTCTTAATTTTCTATCTTGTATGATAGGTAAAACGAATATAGTGGTGGTTAGATTCCTTAGGGATCTCCGGACCCCAACAACATTTTCTAAGACGACGAATAAAGGGTTCCGAAAAGGTTAAGTTCCCTTTACTATATATATCTTGATCAACAGAACCCTAAAATAGTTCTAAATTTCTTATTAAAAGGTTCACTCCAAGTTCTAATCTGTGAAAATCTTTCCTTAGTAAAAAAAAAAATTCGTTTGAATAACGAATTGAGGATAGATGGAGAAGTCCGACGTTAACCATAAGTTAAGTGGAACCTTCTTTAAAGTCCATACATAAGTTAAACGGAGGAAGAGTACACAAAGTGAGTTTGGACGGAAATGGTTCAGGCTCTTTCAAAGTCCGTCGACCAAAATATCATTCTTTAGAACCTATCCTTAGAATCCTTGGATTTACGTGGAACCGGTATAATAAAAGAAAGATGAAAGAATGGGGGAGAAAGAGAAATAGGAAAAGAGACTAACAATAAAAGACGAACAAACAAACAAAAAAAAAAAAATTAAAGTACAATGAGAACAATAATAATAATGACAGAGAGATGTCTTATCGCCGTCGTTTTTTTTTTTTTTTTTTTAGGAACTGACACACAGGTGGAAGAAGAGGAAGTAATGGGACGGTTCTCCCCGTCCCGGGACGTCAAGAACATTGATCGTCCTGGATGACCGTATTAGTTGGTCAGATTCTTCTATCTGGTCAGGAAAAGTTTGGGAATCGAAGGGGATCCATGTTCACTATAAGGAAGAAAATGGACACCTCGATGGATAATTTCGGTAGTGTATAACAAAAATCTCAGTATTATAACGTTGAAAATTTAAAGTCAAAAGAAAAATTTTCAAGTCAAAAGAGAAGAAATCACGATCTTTGTCGGGTGACCCCGGAGATAAAAGAACAACTGTAAGGATGACAGAGTTCACTCCTCCACCCCTCCCCTGAAGTTCAACCACGACATTAGGATCTCGATGAAGTCTAAAATGGGTACATCAATATGACTAACCAAAGAAGTAGTCGTTGGTACCCGAAGGGACCATAGAGTCCCCATTTTTTCTTTTGTCTTTTGTTGAGTGGACGGTTACGTCTTCTGTGTCAAAGTTAGTGACCCAGTCCTTCTACGGGACCTTTTCCTTTACCGTTATGTGAGGTCATAAGAACGGACCCTTTAGGGTACACCCGATGTCAGGTATTGTAACGCTTTCTCAGCCTGTGCTGAATCGTTGATTTGTTGTACAATTGGAACCTAAAAGAGGGAGTTCATACAGTACTCGAGTGAATTTTTTAGATAATCGTAGTGGAGAAAAATAAAAAAAGGGAATTTTCGTAATTTTGCCTGGCAAGTGACACTTAATTATATCGTCAATTGTTCTATCCTAGGGGGTCGTGTTGGTCATCCAGTCGCAAGAACAACGAGAGGACCCTCTACTGTTTCACTTTTTTTTTAATCCACCTAAGACGTATTCAAAGTGGAGACGAGGAGTAAAAAGGGAAACATTAGTACCGTCACCCATCACTAATAGAGTTTCAAGAAGGTCAAAATTACCCTATACTTTAATGTCAAAAGTTCATATTTGGAAAGGAAACTTACAGGGAGTTTTCTACTTTACTATAGTTATAAAGTTGTATTTTTAACATAAAACCCTATGTTATCGTTGTGTGAAAAATTTGGTGACACATTTATGAAGATGATCATCCTACAAACATTATCACTTCTTATTTTAGGTACCTTAACCTTCCCTCGTCGACCGTTCAGTCACAAGAGAACCAGGGTCCTCAGTATAAATAACTCTACTCTACTCACCTCTCTGGACCACTAATGTGTATAGTTATATGACGTTTCTATTTTGATCAGTCCAATATCATATTCCCCTTGTCATCTTACATAGAGAGTAGACAAACACTATAAACATATCATATGAGTAGGTGACACTCCATACTCATAAGAAGTCCCTTCTTAATCGACTAATGATTTGATTGAAGGTCTGAAATACGACCCTCGGGTCGGGACAGTCACATCCTTCACTAAATCCCTCACTAGTCGTGTCAGAGGATTACGATATCACCTTTTCAGGGACGATGGGTTGACCCTCCTCTTACGGTCCCGAATCCCCTCGTCCCTATCCTGGTAATGGACTCCTACTCACCGATCTTTGTGGTCCACACGTATAGGAGGACCAGTGAGAAGGAGAGAGGATTGTCATCCGTTCAAAGTAGGAACACGCATTAGAGAGTAGACCGGTGACTCAGTTTCAGTGTTAATTTGTAAATTTGGAAGATCTCTTTTCCCGTTCTCCTTTCACTCAGGAAGAAGACATAAGAGAGAGAAGGGATAACTTTTTATGTAATTTTATTATCGAGGAGAAGAATCTTCTTTTCCTCTTTTATGTACTTTAGAATTGTAAATTCTCACGACTACATAAAGTGGGGTTGTAAATCAGACTGTCAATTGTGTCTTTAGATCATTCTTCCCTCTCACCTCTTAGTGTAGGGAACCAAAAGTTTATTAGACCAAAACATTAAGAACCTCTAAAACTCTTTACTTGTAGTTTAGTTGTGACTTACAACACCTTCCTGTTAATACTAAGAAGGAGAACTTATAAAGTAACTTTGACTTGTGACTTTGAGTGGTGGTGGTGTGCGTAGGTAAGACACGAGGAGGTTTGTAAAGTCTATAGACGTTCCTTCCGAACCCGGGTTATCCGAGAACGTCGAAACATGAAGATTAAGGAACTTATAAAGGACTCTCTCTTCTTTAAGTAGTCAAGAACAACTTATTCACGCACCGATTTACGAGTGACTTTCTTGACTTAAGGGGTGAACGACGGTTCACTAGTCGTTTGTTTACTATCCGTCTCTAATCAAACTGAACTCTGGGAAATTTGTGTTTTCTACATTGTTGGACCACACCTTTACTACGTTGTTAAGATACGGTTTTTTNTATCCGAGAACGTCGAAACATGAAGATTAAGGAACTTATAAAGGACTCTCTCTTCTTTAAAGTAGTTAAGAACAACTTATTCACGCACCGATTTACGAGTGACTTTCTTGACTTAAGGGGTGAACGACGGTTCACTAGTCGTTTGTTTACTATCCGTCTCTAATCAAACTGAACTCTGGGAAAGTTGTGTTTTCTACATTGTTGGACCACACCTTTACTACGTTGTTAAGATACGGTTTTTTTTTTTTTTTGTTTTTGATTGTTTGTTTGTTTTCTTTTTTGATTTTACGTCTCCGTAGTACAGATCACTTGGTAAAAAGTTGCGTATTTAAGAGACATAACACATGATTTTCCGAACTCTGTTTTATAGAAGTATTTTTAATTTCGAACCTTTCGATAAAAGGGGTCCTTAAAAGGTAGTCGAAAGAAGGATCCCAAGTGATCGTGGTATGTACGTTACACGTATACCTTTAGATATATAAGAAAGACCTGACAAAAAAAGGTTAATCTACCGACAGACCTCTCGATGTACATTAGAATTATTACGAGTCCAAAATGTATTCGGTAAAATTATCTCTTTCTGAGAAACTTCCATTCGTTCTCCCTATTATTGACAACCGTCATAACAACAAGACCTTTAAAGTTAAGAAAGTATCCTTTGACTTTTATGTATCTCCTAATTTCACTTATGTTATGTGTCTACTTTTCGGGGTGAACATTCGACCGAAAAGAGTTTATTAAAGAGATGCAACTGAGAAGATTGTTAACAGGGTGAATCAAAATCCGGGAAGTATGATATGTCATCTCGTAACAAATTTTCTGTGAAATCGGACTATTTAGCTCACAACTCTATCTCGTAACACATACTACTTGAAGGAACTTCATAAGTGTTCATGAGACAACTTGTAAGTGAGGACCGGTTCATAAAAAGTTCATGAGATCAGGAAATGAAGCTACAGTCCTGGGGTCTAAAGGGACGGTAGAGTCATCTCTTGTGGTATGTGTCTCTGGTCTATTCACTAGGTTTCTGGTTCGTACATACGACAAAGTCAAGTCAAGTCAAGTCAGCGAGTCAGTACAGGTTGAGAAACGTTGGGGTACTTAGCGTCGTGTGGTCCGGAGGGACAGGTAGCGATAGAGGACCTCAAGTGAGTCTGACTGCTGGTAGCTCAGGTACTACGATAGGTCGATAGAGTAGGACCCAGTAGGGGAAGAGGAGGACGGGGGTTAGGGAGGGTCGTAGTCCCAGAAAAGGTTACTCAGTTGAGAAGCGCACTCCAACGGTTTCATGACCTCGAAGTCGAAATCGTAGTAAGGAAGGTTTCTTTAGGGTCCCAACTAGAGGAAGTCTTACCTGACCAACCTAGAGGAACGTCAGGTTCCCTGAGAGTTCTTAGAAGAGGTTGTGGTGTCAAGTTTTCGTAGTTAAGAAGTCACGAGTCGGAAGAAGTGTAAGGTTGAGAGGGTAGGTATGTACTGGTGACCTTTTTGGTATCGGAACTGATCTGCCTTGAAACAGCAGTTTCATTACAGAGACGAAAACTTATATGACAGATTCCACCAGTATTGAAAAGAAGGTTCCTCATACGACAAATGTCATCCCGTTAGAAATTTGGCGACCAAGAACCAGGAATTTAGATCACCCGAGGTACAAGTTACCTTATCACGTAGTAATCACTAAAGAGTTTAAAGTCTAAAAGAAAGAAATAAAAAATTTAGAAAAATTAAACAAAAATTAACACCTTGTCAACGAAATGTTGTAACATAACCGAAAACGGTATGTTGTAGTACTTAGTCGGTGTTTATGTGTATACAGAGGAGGGAAAACTTAAAAGGGGATGGGGGTAGGGGCTGGGGTAGGGTGGGAAGATCCGACAATGTTTCGTGACCCAAGGAAACACACTATAGTTGTCAACAAACTTAGGGTACTCTTCATATTTTGGGTCCTTAACGTGAACTTTATCTTAGTACCCAGGAGTCGAACCCTCCTAAAATTTTCACTAGATTCTGATACGAAACATTTACAATTATATGTATTCTTTAAGGGCTCTTAGTACAAATCCATGTCTATGAACGTGTGAATTGTGGGGTTACATAAAGGTACTATATACGACAATAATTAGACTCCTCTGGTTAATATAAATAAAATATCAAAAGTAGATACGGAACCTAATAGAGAAAGGAGAACTTAATTAAATAAACAAGTCAAACTCGGAGAGAACCTCTGACCAAAGAAGTTACCTAATGAGACCGTACAGTTAAATGTAAACGTTTACTACCAAACGAAATAACTATATTCATTAGCTTTGTACATATGTACTGTGTATACTCCTTTTATAACATGAGACTCTCATTAACGTTCAAGAGTCCGAGACTTTTCTCCGTCCATCCTACCCTCCCTCGTCCTTTCCTCACCCATACGTCGTTCTAACCAAACGAAACTTTGCCTCCTTCACGGTCCCTTCTCGAGAGAACAAGAAACATCATTGTCTTTGAACGGATGATATGACGAATGTAGGTAATAGGGGTTAGTCAAGTCAAGTCAGCGAGTCAGCACAGACTGAGAAACGCTGGGGTACTTAGCGTCGTGTGGTCCGAAGGGACAGGTAGTGGTAGAGGGCCTCAAGTGAGTCTGAGTGCAGGTAGCTCAGGCACTACGGTAGGTCGGTAGAGTAGGAGTCAGCAGGGGAAGAAGAGGACGGGGGTTAGGGAGGGTCGTAGTCTCAGAAAAGGTTACTCAGTTGAGAAGAGTACTCCACCGGTTTCATGACCTCGAAGTCGAAATCGTAGTAAGGAAGGTTTCTTTAGGGTCCCAACTAGAGGAAGTCTTACCTGACCAACCTAGAGGAACGTCAGGTTCCCTGAGAGCTCAGAAGAGGTTGTGGTTTCGTGTTTTCGTAGTTAAGAAGACACGAGTCGGAAGAAGTGTCAGGTTGAGAGTGTAGGTACGTACTGGTGACCTTTTTGGTATCGGAACTGATCTACCTGGAAACAACCGTTTCATTACAGAGACGAAAACTTGTATGACAGATCCAACCAGTATTGAAAAGAAGGTTCCTTATTCGAAGAAAAATAAAGTACCCACGTTAGTGGTAGATGTCACTAAAATCTCGGGGGTTTTTATTTCAGACTGTGACTAAGGTGACAAAGGGGTAGATAAAGGGTACTTCACTACCCTGGCCTATGGTACTAGAAGTAAAAGACTTACAACTCGAAATTCGGTTGAAAAAGTGGGAGGAGAAAGTGAAAGTAGTTCTCCGAAAAATCGAGGAGAAGTGAAAGACGGTATTCCCACCACAGTAGACGTATAGACTCCAATAATTATAAAGAGGGCCGTTAGAACTAAGGTCGAACACGAAGAAGGTCAGGTCGTAAAGAGTACTACATGAGACGTATATTCAATTTATTCGTCCCACTGTTATATGTCGGAACTGTATGAGGAAAAGGATAAACTTTGGTCAGACAACAAGGTACAGGTCAAGATTGACAACGAAGGACTGGACGTATGTCTGAAGAGTTCTCCGTCCAGTCCACCAGACCATAAGGACAGAGAAAGTCTTAAAAGGTGTCAAATAACACTAGGTGTGTCAGTTTCCGAACCGTATCAGTTATTTCGTCTTTATCTACAAAAAGACCTTGAGAGAACGAAAAAGGTACTAGGTCGCCTACAACCGTTAAACTTGAGACCAAGGAGACGGAAAGGATTTTGGTCGAACTTGCAGTCCCTCAAGTGCCAAGTACATAAGGATTTCGGACCGAACCACTTAAAACTCGTAATGAAATCATCGTACACTCTACTCACGTTAACACTCCATCAAACTCGTAAGAAACCGCAACGGAAAGAAACCATAACCTTACTTTTGACTGGAAAAGGTCAGGACACCGGTGACGACTCAAAAGGTTTAAACGACGGTATAACTCACGTCGTGAAAGTGTCGTAGTAGAAGTCCTAAACTTTGTCGAGGTGACCTTAAGGTAGTGGAGGTGATCGAAACAAGTATCACTACGAAAGATTCCGGGTGAACTGAAGTGTAAGGTTCTNCAAGTGCCAAGTACATAAGGATTTCGGACCGAACCACTTAAAACTCGTAATGAAATCATCGTACACTCTACTCACGTTAACACTCCATCAAACTCGTAAGAAACCGCAACGGAAAGAAACCATAACCTTACTTTTGACTGGAAAAGGTCAGGACACCGGTGACGACTCAAAAGGTTTAAACGACGGTATAACTCACGTCTTGAAAGTGTCGTAGTAGAAGTCCTAAACTTTGTCGAGGTGACCTTAAGGTAGTGGAGGTGATCGAAACAAGTATCACTACGAAAGATTCCGGGTGAACTGAAGTGTAAGGTTCTACAGACCGATATCTACTCACTAGTATGGTAGTACTAATAGACCCAGCACTTCTAGAAAAAACATGTCAAGAAGACACATAAGGACGGTGGAGAAGAATTATAGAAGACGAAGACAATCCAGGTCTGCTAAAGACAGGAAATAGCTCGGGTAGAAACGTACTTCACAAGGGAACCATAGAGATTAAAAGAATTTCTCTAGAGATCAGAAAGGGTAAGACAACAAAAGGAGACAAAGAAACGTAACTAGTGACTTCTTCCGAAAGAATAGAGAAGAACGATGAGAGACCTTGAGACGTAAGTCTGCGAATATAGAAAGGAAAAGAGGAAACGAAAAGTGGAGAGAAGAAAAGTGTCGATACACATTCCGGAGGGGTCTGTCGGTAAAACGAAAAAACGTAAAGAAAAGGTACCCCTACCAGAACTACGAACAGAGGACATGTTACAGTGCTCGCAGTAAGGTATCAAGTAGTCCGTGAGATAGATAGTCTAGATCCGGGAGTTTAGATAAAGAGTGAAGGTGACATATTAGTATTACCTAAATTAACCCCAGTATGGACATACCAGATCGAAAAAAGGGATAAAAGAAGTTAAACTCAGACTTAAACCCTTATTCCACAAGTACTAGACTCGGTGTCAGTCGAGGACCAGAACAAAAACAACTGACATATCTCGAAGAGGTAGAAACCGACGTTTCTTATATTAGTTAGCATAAACCCACAACTGGTAGACCACTACAGGTACACATCTCAGAAGAGAACACAACAACCTTCTCCCACAAACGATACTGGTCACGTAAAAGAACCCTTTTGAGAAATTCAGAAACGGGACGAAGTAAGGAGTAAGGTTCCGGTTTAAACAGACAACGAGGTCCATAAAGAACTGAAGGATGAAAACGTAAGATCAGGGGATATTACTTTTCCTGTAGAAAAAACCCACAATCAAGGTTGTCCAGAACAGCCAGAAGTATCTTAGTAAGTTGGAGTCGGAGAAGTAGTAATGACCAACCCCGTATCTGAACCTAATGACTCTATAACTTACCAAACGGAACCTTTCCTTGTCTATAGTAAGACAGCAAAAACTCTAACGTAGATTCATGACTTAAAACCTGAGAAAACAACTGGTACTAACGATGAGGTAAAGAAGACTCCCTAAGGACGGGTGTCATCATCTATATTACCAGTAGACTCAATTTAAGTGGGTAAGGTCAGGTAAAATCAAGCGACTAAGGATCAAACAGCTGTAAGTGGGAACGGTAGAGAACAAACTGGTAAAGGTTAAACGGAACAAAGTACCTGGACTCTAAGGTCCAAGGATGCGTTATAGGGGTTATGTGGATACCATAACGACGACCCGTCTAGGGGTGGAAATAAGTCTTTCTGACAGAAACCGACAACGGACTCCCGTTTACGAAATCAACAGTCGATGGGACTTCTAGTTTAACGGGGTGGTGATTGTATGAGGTGACGAGAATAGTGTCAGACGGAGACTTCGAAGTCATAGTCCACTCATATTTCAAGACTACTCTTCAAAATGATAAAATTTTTTTATAAATATAGATTTGGACACAACAGGACACCCGAAGTAGTAAATCCAAAGATGTAGACGAAACATTTAGAAGACCTATAAAGAGTAAGAAACTCGACTAACCACATTGGGAGAGTTAAAAGGTGATGACGGAATTTAAATAAGAGGAGTATAAAAGAAAAAGATGTCTTTAAACGTTCCCTTCTCTGTTTACACACACGAGTCATCGGTGGAAGTTACACTTTGACAGTTGACCACAACTATATAAGGAAAGGAGTTTTATTAAAGACTCGGTGATCCTAAAGGGTGACACTTGACGTTAAGTTACCGTAACGGCTAAGTCGACGACGATGATTCAACGAAGTCAGTACAGGCTGAGACACGATGGAGTATCTACCGTCGGACGGTCCGAGGCGACAGTGACCCTGAGAGGTCCGTTCTTCTGACCTCACCCAACGGTAAAGGAAGAGGTTACGTACTTTTACTTTTCACTTTTACTTCAACGAGTCAGCACAGGCTGAGAATCGCTGGGGTACTTGACGTCGGGTGGTCCGAGGAGACAGGTACCCTAAAAGGTTCGTTCTCACGACCTCACCCCACGGTAAGTTTAGTTTACTATCGAAGAAGATTATGGTATCAGGTCGTTATTATTAGATGATTAATAATACAGAGTGGGGTTAAGAATTCGAGAGTCCAGTACAACCCTGATACACCGGTTCGGTTCGATCAATGTGAAAGTTTAATGAACTAAAAGAATGTAAAATAGTCCTTCTTAACCCCCCACCACGATATCCAAATCTTAAATAGACCGTCATCGGTAACTTTATAGACTACATTCTCTTCAGTGCATAATTCATTGACACCTATAGTATTCCTAGAAGGGACCACCAAGTATACTATATCTTAGACGGACGTTACGTCCTCTGGGTTCAAGTTATGAACCCAACCCTTCTATGGGACCTCTTCCCTTATTGTTGGGTGAGGTCATAAGAACGGACCTCTTAAGGTACCTGTGTTCTCGGACCACCCGATGACAGGTACCCCAACGTTTCTCAACCTGTGTTGACTCGCTGATTATGAAAGTAAAGTGAAAAACGATAGTATTTCTGAGATTATTTTATTACTCTACCCTCTTAGTATTACAAAAATAAAACTGTCACTATAATCTTTTCAAAGTGAGGCTAAGGAGAAGTTCGTAAGAAACTCGAAATGTCACAGACAACCGAAAGAAGTAACTCGTCTTATTGTAATAACTATTAAATACACACTCTTTTCAGAGATTCGAAAACCTTCAAGTAGCAAATTTGAGTACGTTTCTCTTTCTTCGTCTTATATTATTATATTAATACTATGTCTTATATTATTATTCGTAAATAATTTAATACAACGGTATAAGATATGATATAATACATCATTTTATATTTATCATTTATATATCACGTTATATCCTATTATATTATTACGTCTTGTAATCATCTTTACATCGTATCTTTAAGGTCAAGTTATAATTCGTTAAAATAATAAAATCCCGACGAACATTGACATTTTATGAAAATTACAAAGATTTGAAGTTAAAAGTTATATTAAAAAGAAGGAGTAAGACGTAGTAATTTAACACCTTTTACTTAGGGTAACGTACTCATCAAGATGGGTCATTAAAGTCTTGTTAATACTAAGACATCACGACGGTTAAGAAGATGAGAAAAGACATTGATTATAATATCGAACTTTCTACTATTGTTCTTCGTGGGTTGTTGTACCTCACGACGACGACGATGACAAACCAGTGATTCAGTACAGGTTGAGACTGTGGTACCTGATATCGGGTGGTCCGAGGAGGTTTGTACCCTAAAGGGTCCGTTCTTATGACCTCACCCAACGATAAAGGAAGAGGTCGACTAGAAGAGATGGGTCCTTGACTTGGGTCCAGAGGACGAACCGTCCATCTAAAAAATGGTGATTGGGTAGACCCTTCGGTTTTAGTACCCTATGTGTACCAATTTAGGTAAAGTGTCTCAGGCAACGAACGGTGACTGACTACGCACCTCAAAGGTAAAAAGACCGTACACTTAGTAAGTAAAAGAGAGGAAACAAACGTGAATCAGAAGGGACCCTTGAACAGAAATACAAAGGATCTTGTCGTGACTAGGAAAACATTACAGAAACTATCATCGTACCTCGAAGGTAATATTGAAGTACAAGAAGGGGTGGGGTGGGGGGGTGGGGGTGGAGTCGTTAAGAGGTAGAAAACCGAAAATTTAATTTACACAACAAGAACCACCTACTACTTGATCTTCGTACCTCTAATCCGATAGTAATCGAAGTATGTATCATGGTACTTTAAACAACAGTAAGTCCTCTGTACGAAACAGGGACCCGTAAAGACTTAGACATGACTTAGTACCTGATGTTAGTATCCGGTATATTTCACCTAGAGTGGTTCTTCGACCGATTAGAGGATTCTCACTTTTCCTTCGAAGCTAATTTCCTTTCACGTCAACACCTCCGACCTCTCCTCGGATTACAACTGTAAACTCCGACGAGGACCGTTACGTCCTACTTTTCCTAGTAACGTGAAATAAGAGTAATGGAGACCAGCTGAACGTTTAACTAATCTACCGGGAATTTAATCAAAACTCTAGTTCTACCGGAAAGTCACCTTACATTGGACGACTAGAGACCACCGGAACCGGACGTCACCGAACTTTGTCACGAAGTCAAGGACCGGTCTTTAACTCCATCCCAGTACCGTGACTCTCGTGACTTAGGATCGGGGACCTGGTCACCAGTCACTCTTCCGGGACCGGGCAACAGAAATCTCTTTTCTTAAGGGTGTTTCTGTCTTCATCACTTCATTCATTTCACAAACGATCCCCCTTTTTCTTATGGACAACTATCTGTGTCTACCCGAGTCTCTCTCAACGACTCAATGTGGGAGCACCGTCAAATTAAATACCCCGTAAAGAAGGTCATAAGGACACCAGTTAGTAAAACTAAACGGACCAAGACTCCGGTGTAAACCATATGTAGTCCTTGGAGGGTATACGCGTACAAGTAGAGAATCGCGTCTACTCTCTACTAAAATATCACTTCTTCATTATCCCTTAACAGTAGTCCATTATACTTGACTATGGGGAGGCAAAAACTGGAGGTTACTTTGAAAGACACGTCCACATCAACATAAGGAGTGAGGAATTGAAGTTCTCACTTCTTATACACCAGAAAATAGAGTAGACGTGTCCCGGGTCAGTGAAAGTAGTAGAACACAGATACCTCAAAGACGATAATAACTCAAAGACAGGTGTCCTCTTTTCAACAAGTCCCGGGTAGATAGAGGACGGAGTGACCCTGAAAGCTTCTAGAACGTTTACTATTGAGTGAGTATGCTACTTAATCTATTAATAAACTGAATTAAAATTGGTAAAAGTTAACTCAAGTCAAGTAAAGTCAACGAGTCAATACAGACTGATAAGTACTCGCGTACCTGACACCGTGTGGTTCGAAGGGTCATGTAGTTGTTGAGGGTTCGAATAAGTTTCAGTACAGGTAACTCAACCACTACGGTATGTTGATAGAGTAGGAGGCGGCAGGGGAAGAGGAGGGTGGAAGTTAGTAAGGGTCGTAGTCCCCGAAAAGTTTACTCAGTCGTGAAACATAGTCTACCGGTCTCATGACCTTAAAGTCGAAATTGTTGTTAGGAAGGTTACTTGTGGGTCCTGACTAGAGGAAGTCCTACCTGACCAACCTGGAGGAACGTCAGGTTCCCTGAGAGTTCACAGAAGAGGTTGTGGTGTCAAGTTTTCGTAATTAAGAAGACGCGAGTCGAAAGAAGTATCAGGTTGAGAGTGTAGGTATGTACTGGTGACCTTTTTTGTATCGGAACTGATCTACCTGGAAACAACCGTTTCATTACAGAGACGAAAACTTATACGATAGATCCAACCAGTATTGAAAGGAAGGTTCCTCATTCGTAGAAAATTAAAGTACCGACTTTAGTGGTAGACGTCACTAAAACCTCGAGGGGTTTTATTTCAGTCAGTGACAAAGGTGACAAAGGGGTAGAGAAAGGGTACTTCACTACCCTGGTCTACGGTACTAGAATCAAAAGACTTACAACTCGAAATTCGGTTTAAAAAGTGAGAGGAGAAAGTGTAAGTAGTTCTCCGAGAAATCAAGAAGAAGTGAAAGATGGTATTCCCACCACAGTAGACGTATAGACTCCAATAACTATAAAGAGGACCGTTAGANTAGACTCCAATAACTATAAAGAGGACCGTTAGAACTAAGGTCGAACACGAAGGAGGTCGGGTCGCAAAGAGTACTACATGAGACATATATTCAATTTGTTCGTCCTACTGTCATGTGTCGGAACTACATGAGGAAAAGGATAAACTTTGGTCAGACAACAAGACACAGGTCAAGATTGACAACGAAGGACTGGACGTATGTCCAAAGAGGTCTCCGTCCAGCCCACCAGACCATAAGGGTAGAGAACTTCTTAAAAGGTGTCAAATAACACTAGGTGTGTCAGTTTTCGAAACCGTATCAGTTATTTCGTCTTTATCTACAAAAAGACCTTGAGAGAACGAAAAAGGTACTAGGTCACCTACAACCGTTAAACTAGAGAGAACGAAAAAGGTACTAGGTCGCCTACAACCGTTAAACTAGAGACCAAGGAGACGGAAAAGATTTTGATCAAACTTGTAGACCTTCAAGTGCCAAGTACATAATGACTTCGGACCGAACCTCTTAAAACTCGTAATGAAATGATCGTACATTCTACTCACGGTGACACACCATCAAACTCGTAAGAAAACGTAACGGAAAGAAACCCTGACCTTACTTTTGACTGGAAAAGATCAGGACACCGGTGACGACTCAAAAGGTTTAAACGACGGTATAACTCACGTCGTGAAAGTGTCGTAGCAGAAGGTCCTAAACTTTGTCGAGGTGACCTTAAGGTTGTGGAGGTGATCGAAACAAGCATCACTACGAAAGGATCCGGGTGAACTGAAGTGTAAGGTCCTACAGACAAAGATCCACTCACTAGTGTGGTAGCACTAATAGAACCAGTACTTCGAGAAAAACATGTCAAGAAGACACGTAAGAACGGTGGAGAAGAATTATAGAAGACGAAGACAATTCAGGGATGGTAAAGACAAGAAATAGCTCGGGTAGAAACGTACTTCACAAGGGGACCATAGAGATTAAAAGAACTTCTCTAGAGATCAGAAAGGGTAAGACAACAAAATGAGATAAAGAAACGTAACTAGCGACTCCTTCCGAAAGAATAGAGAAGAACGATAAGAGACCTTGAGACGTAAGTCTACGAATATAGAAACCGTTTAACCTTCACCAGTTTGTCCTCTACCACTCTCACTTGTAACTGTGAAATCCTTAGTCGTTTATTTTACCTGACCTTACCCACTTAAATTGAGTCCACTGGTAATATAGATGATAACACCCGTTCTTAGAGAAGCTTCTTTACCCTATCGATAATATCAGTTGTTTTCTCAGGTTTTACGTCATGAACCTATGTTAGAGTTTTTTACCGTCTTACTAGAGACAAACAAAAGTTCTGTTTGGTAAGTTATATTGTCATTAGGTTCAGATACAGGACTGTTGGTGAAATACTCCTATCTTATCTAAACATTGTATGCACCCTACACTCCAGATTTACTCACTGTACCACTTTGTTGAGTGTTAAAAGGGTGAAGAATACAGGTATTGTTTTCACCGACGAGATGTCAGACGGGGGACCTGAGAGATTGTAGTTTCCGTTCTCCATCAAACCCCACTGAGTACTTTACAAGTGGTACAGGAGTTACTATTTCTATCCTGAAGTCGGAGTTTTAAGTAGTACTGGAGTCAGTGAGAGTAATAAGGTCGTAGACTTTTAATCATCTTACTACCTATACTGATTGACTTCTGACATGTCTGAAATCGATAGGTCCTTTGAATCTCTTCCATTTTGATCGTAGATACTGAGATTTACCACTCCTCCATTTTATACTTTGTAAAAGTCGTATTGTACTTTGTACAGGTAATTCTTATGTAAAGTATTTATGATAAGACGGACTCTTCCAAAACTACATAAAGGACCTAATCAAAACAACCTATAAACTCATATAACCGTTGTTAAATAATTTAGAAACCTATAAAATAAAATAAAAATAAATAAAAAAAAATTTAAAATTTTAGAAATTAAGAATGTACGTAAGGGTTTGTACTTGGGGGGAGGGTGGAGGGAGAGGTGTTGTAGAGAGACCCAGTAGGGGTACGTGGTCGGGGTTCGTTCGACGTGGGATGCAGTCTGTACCTGACCGCTAAGTTAAGAATGTACTGTCATATGTACAATCTTAAGGGTAAGAGGGTTTAGTAGGGTGGGAGAGGGAGAGGGAGACTCAGGTTTTCAGACCATATGTGTAGACACAG
>SJYO01045292.1:41697699-41799713 GCA_006410555.1 Capra ibex
GTCTTCGAAAATTAAAATTAATCTAGGGTAAACAAATAAAAACGAAAATAAAGGTCTTAAGACCCTCCACCTAGTATCTCCTAGGACGACACTAAATACAGACTCTCACAAAACGGATACAAGAGGAGATCCTCAAAATATCAAAGACTAGAATGTAAATCTAGAAATTAGGTAAAACTAGACCTCTCAATTCACCATTTCCAAAGTAGTACGAAACAACAATAACAACAATTCAGTACAGGCTGAGAAACCCTCAAGTACCTGAAGTCGTGTAGTCCGAGGAGACAGGAGGTGATAGAGGACCTCAAACTAGTCTAAGTACGAGTAACTCAGTCACTACGGTAGATTGATAGTACGAATTTAGAATCATTGAGTTGTATAAAAATTTAATTTTACACAATAAAAGATCGGTTTTTTATCACAGGAAATTCGTTTGACTAGTCACCATATCTCCTCATCGAACACAGAAAGTCGTTGATTTAAAGAAAAGAAATATTATAGACACGACCTACATTGTATAACAGTCAATTATTGTACTAAAACGATTCCATACCACACGGGACTTTGAAGAGTGAAGAGAGTTGAAGTCGTACAAGAAAAACTCCCGAAGAAAAAAACAATATACATTACTCTGTGAGGTATGCTCTGTAAACCTCAAAAAGTTGGTAACTGAGTAATTTATTATCCGTACCCTCTCTAGTCTAGGGTCTGTGTCAACTTTCCAGTGAATGACTAAAAATAAATAAATAAAAAACATCCGATAAAAACTACAAAGACGAGACACCTGTTTTGTCTTTGGTTGTTTCAGTCACTCACTAAGTGAGTGAAGAACCCGACAGTGGACGGTGGGACAGTGGAAACTGTCACAAGTATGTGTACCTCTGTACAGAGAGATCGAGGGTCCACCAAAAGGTTCCCCTCCAGGAGTCAAATCATAGAAAAGTCCGTTAGAAATTTTCTTTTCCTTTTTAGTTTAATATTCTCTATGAGGTGAACCCCGTATAATTGAGGTTCACTCCCCTTACATTCATTTAGACACGAAGGGAAGGAGGTGGGTTCCGAGGTTCCATTTTATAACAGATATAAATTTACTTTTACTTCCACCCAAAAGGAAAGGAAGGACAAGACTCTGTTAATCTATTTTGAGGGACTCCCGGACGGTTAGTTGTCCTGTCAGTCAAACCTCTATGATGAACATGATACTATCACCATAAACGTTCAGACCGACCTAGACTAAACCTCTGTCGACCCGACACCCACCAGTTTGAAGGGAGGAAAAACTTTAGAATAGTAACAGTCGGACCGACTCTATTTCGAGTAAGGATTGAAGAACTTCAACACCTATATTTGAGTGTTCCCTAAAAAAAAAAAAAAAACACCATTTCTCAAGAGACCGGGAAATAAACATGACCAAAGAGTTTTCGGACCAGGATGTTCTCTCCACCGATGTAATGAGACCCTTTCTTTCTTTACTGTTCATCAAGAAATTGAAAAAAAATATATGTTATTCTAACTTTTGTTACCAGTAAATTCTAGATTTCAGAGTACTATATCTTCCGATGTGTTTAATAAAGTGGTAAAACCTCGAAAAGGATTCTAATGAACACATTAAAAAGTGAAGTAAAGGTTTTAATGTATTACAATTTACTACCTACACTTTATCATCAAGATGTCGGTATCCAAATAAATTTCCAACACACACTTACGTACACACATACATATATATACTTGTATATATCTCTAGATATCTATATCTAACGACGATTCAGCGAAGTCAACACAGGCTGAGACACGCTGAGGTATCTACCACCGGGTGGTCCGAGGTGGCAGGGACCCTAAGAGGTCCGTTCTTGTGACTTTACCCAACGGTAAAGGAAGAGGTTACGTACTTTTACTTTTCACTTTCACTTCAGCGAGTCAGCACGGGCTGAGAATCTCTGGGGTACTTAACGTCGGATGGTCCGAGGAGGTAGGTACCCTAAAAGGTCCGTTCTCATGATCTCGCCCAACGACAACGGTATCTATATCTAATCTTGGTGTAAAAAATAAAAATAAAAATCTTTTAGACTGTATGATGTTATAAAACTCACAATTCTAGAATTTGATGTTAGATAAGTACCTACATAAGACATTTGAAGCAACCTATATTTCGTAAACTCCACCAAAATCTAGACCCGGGAAGTAACAAATAATTTCTTATTTGTATTTCGGAAATCCTTGGTAAAGACTCCTTGTCGATCACACTAAATTTCTTATCTTTAACCTCCGGTCTAGACTAAACTATAGTATTTTGTTATTTAGAGACTAAAAAAACATTATCGTTTACAGATTTTAATGAAAATTTAAACCTACCATTCATCTTGTGACGTAGTATATAATCCCTTGTAAATATAAAAAACGATCGTAAACACTCCGTTTATACTGAACGTTTTTCATTCACTTTACCAAATCTTTAATTTAATAAACGGAGATCCGTTGGTATGAGATGTTGTAGGGGAATCTTATTCCAATTGAAGAAGGTGCACTCTCTGAGTTACGGTCGGAAAGGAATATGGTGGTAATCCAACGGGTCTTAAGAGGAGTCTTCTATAGGTCCTAAAGTGGGAACGAGGTTTATAGTTTCGTGAACCTCACGATAATTTTTCTGACTTCGGTCGGGTTTTCAGGATCAGTGAGCTATGTTTCAGTCTTCCCTTATACACTGTTTATAAGAGCCGTCAATGAAAGTGAGTGTCAAAGTTGTATTACGGGGTAAGACGAAGAAACAAAATAAAACTAGGTTTTGTTAAATCTTTATTGACCCACATACAAAATAAATATGATCACCTCTCACAGTCATTTATTTACTTATTTCCACAAGAACCTTAGTAGTATTATACGGTCTGTAAGACATTCGAGGAAAAGATTATATTTATAAAATAAATTAGGAGAAGTAATCGTAGATGTGAAATGTCTAGTCCCTTGACAGGGAGTCTCACAGAAAGGGTTCAAGTATATTAAACTAATTACCGTTTTTACCTTAAGTTTGGATCCGAAGAAGTCAAGACTCAGACGAGTTAATATACCCCGAACGGTTTTTAGAATTCTCGGGTTTCAAAGTACTATTAAAACTTGTTAAAGGAATTCACAGACATACGGACGGTTGGAGGAACTCTACAAAAACGGTGAACCAAAATTTACCTCTCTTCCTTCTATTTGATTTTTTATTTTAAAAATCTCTCTACAAGTTGTAGAGAAACTTTTTTACGTAAATCTATTATCTTTTTTTACGTAAATTTAACATACAGACACCGATAATATCGACAATCGGATAGTCGATCTTTCAGACGTGAACTTTGATTTCTTTGAAACGAAAATTTAGTTTTCGTCTAACTGACGTGGAAAAATGGGATGTACCGTATACACTTGTACTCAGGTGTTTTCAATGTTATTCTACTCTTTAAATCCATAGACTGGTGGCTATCCATGACCTCCTTGTCTTTACATTTTATACGAACGTTATATACGAAACCCATTCTTTTCAAAAAGTAAAATTTTTGAATGTGTCTTTAAAATTTAAACTATATTAGTGTACACGGTATGTTGACAGGTTTCGTTCATATTTCGATTGACTTTTATTTCCTCTTTATTTATGTATTATGAACATACATTAAACGTAAGAAACTCTTTGTAGAATGGATTTTACTAAATCTGGACAATCTAAAAAATTTACGACACGTGTAGTGAGGAAATCATTTATAAAAAAAATTAGACATAGTGACTACAGATGATTCACGAGAAAACACAAACCGTACGTCAAATAGTTTTCGGGACGTTAACAGAATGGAGGACGAGAAGGAAGACGACGTAGACCCCCTCCAAGAGATAAAATGAAGACAAATATATCGGAACAAAGAGAGTTCATTCAACAGAAGGAATGAGAAGGACAGAAAATATGGGAATTAAGATAACATTCGTATCGGTATTCGAGGAAAGTCCAACTACGATCGAAAATTAATTAACAATCAAGACGGAAAGGGGAATCTAAAGGAGAAGAATTTACGACTTTAACAGAATATATGAACAAGATACGGACAATATCGATAGGAGTTCCCAGATCTCACTCCCTAATAGAAACGGTAATGAATGATTGTTGATACCGATCATCTATATACAATATTAATCTTTGTTAAACTGAGTTGTACTTAATTTTGAAAGATTACCTGTATTTCAAAGTTACTTTGAAAGTTCAAAGGTACTCTCCCCTTTTCTACACAACTCTTCGTCACTCACACAGACTCTCACTTACTTGTGAATCCTGTCTTACTCCTTTTAACTGAACGTTAACTGTTGAATATCTCCGGATCCACAGTCACCATAATAATGTACCTATAAGGTCCTTTCTTTTTTATTTTCTCCTTCTCATTTTAGTCAAGGTAGAATGAAAAACACTTTGACGTCGGAAGTGAGGGGAGTCTGATAGCAGATTACGTTTCAGTATCAGAGTTGTCATGGAATCTTTAACAGATGATGAATATTTAACGTTTCTGCCACTTACCTCTACGAAAATGAAATGTAAACAATAAAATCACTCATCTAATAACGGGGTTTATCACCTTTGGTTTATTTTGAACGGTGGTCAATCGAGTAAAATGAAGTTAGACAAAGAAGGGAGTGACTTTTATACTAAGAAACTATATAGTTGAAAAATGAAGTTTTTATTAATAATTGAAATCGTAAATCTTTTTTTACAAAATCTTAAACGACCCGACACCACCATATAAGGGAAGTGAAGGGTATCTTATTTAATTTCTATTTTATCGTACAAGTTTTCGTCTCTGTAACGAAACGGCTGATTCCAGGTAGATCAGTTCCGATACCAAAAAGGACCAGTACATACCTACACTCTCAACCTGACACTTCTTCCGACTCACGGCTTCTTAACTACGCAAACTTGACACCACAACCTCTTCTGAGAACTCTCAGGGAACCTGACGTTCCTCTAGGTTGGTCAGGTAAGACTTCCTCTAGTTGGGACCCTAAACAAACCTACCTTACTACGATTTCGACTTTGAGGTCATGAAACCGGTGGAGTACACTTCTCAACCGAGTAACCTTTTCTGAAACTACGACCCTCCCTAACCCCCGTCCTCTTCTTTCCCTGCTGTCTCCTACTCTACCGACCTACCGTAGTGACTGAGTTATCTGTGCTCAGACTCACTTGAGGCCCTCAACCACTACCTGTCCCTCCGGACCACACGACGCCAAGTACCCCAGCGTCTCTCAGCCTGTGCTGACTCGCTGACTTGACTTGACTTGACTTGACTACCTACGTAACACTATAGAGACGTAGTTCCGTATACACCAGAGAACCGGACAGACGTACGGACTCGACGACCGACGTTCACATGTCCAAGACCACCGAAGGAAATATCCTTACTTTCATCCATCTTCTTCCTGTAAAACTCAGATTGAGTGACACTTATATCTATGTTGGTGGATTTCTTCGTAAGTTACTTATATCTTTCACACGACATCGAAAATTTACGTTCTTTAATTCATACCAAGGTGTCTTTTTCTGTCCGTCACATTACTAGAGAGGGTCGATTCATACAATCGATGGTATAATGAGACGTTTGAAAGTCAAGGAACATTTTACGTAGGTTCATTTTCCCAGATTTTTGAAACTGATCACGGATTGAGATTTATGATCATACATACACACATACATATTTAAGTAAGTAAGTAAAGGATTTTACAACCAAACCAACTCTTTTTAGAAACACGAAGAAATTCAGGAACGATAAGTATATAAATGGACGGACACACTCCTACATTTTTTAAACAAAGACTGAATAACAGTCAGGAACTAACGGGATATTCTCTAAATGTCCGAGACCTTTTATCACTTCAAAGTGACACAAAGATCTTTTATATAAAAGTAACGAGTATGACATCCTTTTTTCCTGAGAATTCGATCTACAAGACTGAACATTAATTTTCTAGGTACCTAATAAGGAGGACAGACTCCTACAAAGATAGGAACACTGTGGTAAGACAGACAGAAAAGTCTCACTTAATCAAGTCTTTCACAAGGAAGTCAAGTCGAGTCAGCGAGTCAGTACAGACTGAGAAACGTTGGGGTACTTAGTGTCGTGCGGTCCGGAGGGACAGATAGTGGTTGAGGACCTCAAGTGAGTTTGAGTGTAGGTAGCTCAGTCACTACGGTAGGTCGGTAGAGTAGGAGACAGTAGGGGAAGAGGAGGACAGGGGTTAGGGAGGGTCTTAGTCTCAGAAAAGGTTACTCAGTTGAGAAGCGTACTCCACCGGTTCGATAACCTCAAAGTCGAAGTCGTAGTCAGGAAGGTTACTTGTGGGTCCTGACTAGAGGAAGTCTTACCTGGTCAACCTAGAAGAACGGTAGGTTTCCTGAGAGTTCTTAGAAGAGGTTGTGGTGTCAAGTTTTCGTAGTTAAGAAACCGCGAGTCGGAAGAAGTGTCCGGTTGAGAGTGTAGGTATGTACTGGTGACCCTTTTGGTATCGGAACTGATCTACCTGGAAACAACCGTTTCATTACAGAGACGAAAACTTATACGATAGATCAAACCAGTATTGAAAAGAAGGTTCCTCATTCGTAGAAAATTAAAGTACAGACTTTAGTGGTAGACGTCACTAAAACCTCGGGGGTTTTTAGTTCAGACTGTGACAAAGGTGGGAAAGGGGTAGATAAAGAGTACTTCACTACCCTGGTCTACGGTACTAGAATCAAAAGACTTACACCTTGAAATTCGGTTGTAAAAGTGAGAGGAGAAAGTGAAAGTCGTTCTCCAAGAAATCAAGAAGAAGTCAAAGACGGTATTCCCACCACAGTAGACGTATAGACTCCAATAACTATAAAGAGGGCCGTTAGAACTAAGGTCGAACACGAAGAAGGTCGGGTCGTATGGAATGAATTTAGGTAGGTATTAACAGTTCTCATAACGTCAAAGTCAACGTCAATTTAACATCAACATTTTTACTACAAATCCAGCTGAAACATTTTTTGTAAATTTAATCGTAGGAGTCAAGTACAGTGGAACGGACTCTACAAGTGTTTCGGAGAGTCGAACTTTTCTAGACCCGGTAGTACACGTAGGGTTTTGTAAGTCCCATTGTTACTACGATTGCTAGGACTCCGTCTCGGACCCCACAGTCCTCGGTTCAGTATAAAGTCCACGGACGGTGGAGACGGGAATGACACTACGGTTTCCCTATTAAAGTGGGAGGACCGATACCAAAAGAATAGACATCGGACCGTTATGGTTGTATATAGGGAACCATGGGTTGACGTTAGAACAGTATGTCTAAGAGGAGGAACTCTAACAAAATTAATAAATTTGTACTTTTCTATTCAGGTATATATCTGTAAGTCCCCAGGACTTTTTATAAAATTCCCATTAAAATAACAGGAACATGTCGAAGTAGAAAAAAATCTTGACCTTATTTTTTAGTCGAGAATTAAAAAGGTAAAAATTTTACACACTTAGGAAAACCAAAGTTTACATTATTCAGTTTCGTAACTTCGGATTTTTTTTTTTTTTTTTTTTTTTTGTCTTTTTTTCAGGTACTTCGATAATTTTACACCAATATAAAAGAGTTTCCAGTTTCAACCGTCAGAATACGATGTAACAACGTTTAGAAACTCGTCAATAATAGGGGAAGAATACTTGATTGTTACCCGGTACAGACACTATACTGTAATCAATAATTATAAAATAAAAAACTATAAATTCTCTTTTAACAATGATTGTCCTTTAACATACACGTATAAGAATTCGAGACTATAAATGATCATAGGTAATCAGTGAACACCGAATACTTGTGAACTTTACACTGATCAGGTTTACTCTACCTCTACTGATATGTAGTTTAAGTTTTAAAATCATAATTTGTTTTCATTTTATACAGTAATTATTAAAATTATACAACTAGTGTACAACTTTATTCTCCTAAACCCCTTGTGACTGGATTTTATTATAAAATAATTTTAATTAAAGTGAATTTTTGAAAACTAATGATCTTTTACATTTAAATGTATACCCCAAATGTAATAACAAAGACGATCTGTTATGACAAGAGTTCTCGAACAGTTCCCCGGTCCGTTATTTATTTCGTAGAACCTTTGTAGTAGACCAAGTTTTTCATTGTCTCGAGAACTGGTAGGTGTTCGAGGCACTCCCAGTTCTACTGAGTCCTCGGGTACCTAGGTCCGAGACGTACGTAAAGAAGGTACCCTCACCAAGAGCACCATTCGGCCAGGAGACACGGGTTACGACTGGTCATAATGTACTTTTGGAAAAAGTCAAAGATGTCAAATACTGGTCTCACTCGTAGTAAGAACAAAAGGAGGATGAGTTGTCTTAGAGTAAATTTCCTTACATAACCTTTTACTTTAACGAACACAGACCACTACTGACGGTTTGAAAGTAAACTTTTTAAGTTTATCGGTAAATTTAGTACTAGAAAATAACAGGATTCTCTTTGTACGGTAAGAATAAACTTCAAACAAAATCCCACACTTTAAGATATCTGACCATTCGTGATTCTCCTTCTCGGGTACTCACTTAAAACACTCGAAAAGAAGACAATCACTCACCCGTCTTAAGTAATCTATCTTTCTTGGTTTATTAGGAGTTTGGTCTTTCAAAACTTACAAGGAAGGGAAGTACATACTGTAAGAAGAAGAGTTGTTTTTCAATAGGAACAACGATTTTATTTCAGACGGGATGTTCGAAACCGAGTATAACAGTGACGGTACTGAGGACATGTTCGTGTTAAAAACGAACAGACTTGGTGACACTGTTGTAAAAGAGAAAAGGTGGTGCAGAGGGAAATTATCGTCGGACTCACTAAAAAGTTTTAAAATTTGGTATAACGGGGTCAATTTTGGGAAGTCGTGAAGTAATACAGTAATTTTCTTTTTGGTTCGGTAGGATATCCGAGGACCCCTAGACGTATGAGACAGGGAACGAACAGAGGTCATAGTAAAGAGGAAATAGTGTTCCGTCCTTGGTGTGTTCGGGTAAGGTGTAAGGGTCTTCTCTGGTTCGAGTAAGGACGGAAAACCGGAAATGTCAACGACAAAAGAAAGGGATGGACGAATGGAGCCAAAAAATGTACCAAAAGTGGAAAGACAGAACGTCCAACGTCGAGGTCATAGTGGAGGGTTCTTTCCATGAGGTACTGTTAGGTACGTTTTATCAGTAGGTCAGTTAAAGACCGGTAGTGATACAAAGAATACACTAAACTAGATCAACCGAATAAATAAAAAACCAAACGAGCGACAAGGGATGGTAGGAGTATTTGTGAGGTCGGGTGAATTTCTTTTTAGGATCCGTAAAATAGACGGAACAAGAGATTGTACAATAGTCGTGTTCTTGTCAAAGACCCATATGTTATATGAAGGTCACCAATAAATACTTTACTTCTTTTCATAGTTAACGTTTTGATAAAACTTTATCGAACTGAACGAAGGTATAGGTGTTCAAACAGAATCATCAATCTTCTACAGGACGAAGTTGTAAAAAATAAAGTAGTGTTCAACTACTCGAAAAAGAATCTCTTCTGGAGTACAGATTTCTAAAGTTACACATCGTTAAAACGAGTTAAAGTTTGCAGGTTAAACTCTTTGTCCACTACGTAACGACTTTCCTCCTGTCTCTGATTACGAGAGGACTAAAAATGGAAGGTCAACTGTAGGAGTCCTAGACAAAGAGACGTCACACGAACCCGAATAGACGGACCCTAAATGTCAGAGATGTTTACACCCAGTTCTGGTGACTCCCAATACGAGATTATAAAAATAGACTGAAACTTACTCTCGTTTTCACATTTGCAAGACTAAACACCGAATAGGGTATGTGAATTGACTATCGGGACGGAGAGCAACGGTAAATCTACCATTTAACGTTTTATGTAGAATCCCAGTCCCGTGGGACCACTCATTCGTCACTTAAGTCAAAATAGAAGAGACGAGACTTACACAAACCAATTATCTTCCGAGACTCAGGAGAAGAACGAATGAGGGAAGTTCTCTTTCTTTTTAATGTCAATTCTTTCGTCCACTCAGAAACTAATTTCTTTACGGAGTAAACTGTACTTGTGAAACTTACTTTCAAATATATAGTTGATGAAATAATCAGAAGGGTTAATTATTTTTTTACGTAAAGTTAGTAAAATTCCCTAAAGAAGTCACTTTAAAAAACAAACAAACAAACAAATCTCGTCTCTTAAGACATCAACCTTATCAGTTGGGCAACAATGTAAGACACTTAAGTTTAGATCCATACATTGTTCTCGTAATGAGAAATTCTAGTGGACCTTTGTCTTTTGTCCTCTATATTTTCCTTTCAACGTGTTTAGTTGGTTGAGATAAACGTATCAGAAAAAAAAAATTGAGCCACTATATATATTTTACATCATGAAATTAAGATTTAAATGAAAACTTAACGATAACATCAGAAACATTTTCGTAGAAACAAGATAAAGACGTCTTAGTAAAAGAGGGACTTAATCATTTGGAAGAAAAGTCTGTACGGACATTACAAATCACTTAAGTGTTTCGTCCGAACTGACATATCTCTCTCGTCAATGAGTATTTTAGATTCGTAAGTGTTTAGAACGTTTATTTTTACTTCAACCGTAAAAACTCCAATGAAGTTTCTGTCGACCTCTTCTCCGCTTAAAATTTTAAGTCTAAGGATCTACCTCCGACACTTAGTCTAAAGATTCTTCTCTTTGTTCTAAAAATTGAAGTCTTACATCGGGTTTATTCATTGTAGTAAGAATTTTACCTCCCTCTCTTACATTTTTTCATGGAACAAAATCCGTTGGACAACTAATCCGTATTTCTTTTGAAAATCAAATAAATATCTGAAGACCTTTATAAGTTACGTCGACTCCTTAAGTCGATGAAGAGTTAATTTTTTTAGGTATTTTTATTTATAAACAGGTTTTCTTTTCTCTACAGGAGGGTTTGTATAGTTAGAAGGTTTACAGAAGATGAAGATTCCATAAAACAAAAATTACACGTGATTTTTACCTCGACCTAAGGTACGACATTGATCTAAGTGTCTGGTTTTTGTCTTTGTTTTTGTTTGGTTATTTATTCTCTTTTTTATACACATAAACACTAATAAAGTATATAGTCAAATTATTGTCTTATTTTGACTTCGTAAGAGAATTTCGAATAGAAACCGAAGTTAGGGTAGAACGTGAGAACCTTTCAGATCAGACGGGGCACCACTTCTTGTGAGATCGTTGGAGTCTAACTGAACTCCATCTAAGTGAGAAAGGGGTGTTTGTGGGGTTTTACACGTAGACTTTTTTTTTTTTTTTTTTTTTTGGATACTGTCCCTGACTCAGGGTCTCTATAAGCGTCCTTGAGATGTTTTAGACAACGTGTTATACACCAGTCTGGGTCGACCCGTGGGCTGGCCGGAACCGACGGTAGGGAGACCGACCTGAGAAGGGGTTCCATCCCGAGTGGGAGTGTACTTTAACGGTTGGTCCCGGGTGCACCCATCTCTTGATTAAATCGGAGGACCTGTGAACTACTTACTTCTTAAAGGAGAACCCGGATTTAATATCCCGAGCAGTCTCAACGAGAAAGCACTAGACAATAAACCTCCATTAAAAGGTTTTCCCGACCTTGTGTCCCGACACTCGATCTTATCCTAAGTGGTTCGTGTCGACGGTGTGTGACCGGTCGTGTAGGGTGACACGGGTTGGAGAGGAGATAAGAGGAGCGGAGGTGGGAAGGAAGGGGTCCCTCCTCCGGGTCAGTTGTCTCGAACAGAATTGAATCTAGAAATGAAAGGAAGAATTAATTTGGTGTTCTTACCGTAGACGGGTGAAAAAGACGTAGGCCCAAAGATCTTTAAATTGTAGAACAGGATTGTACGAACGTTTGTCTACTCGTCCGAAAGGGGAGTAGGGGGTTACACCTACTAATGTTGGAAGACAGTTTAAGGTGGATGGGAGGGAGGGGACAACCGACCTTCTATTCGAAGACTAGAAGAGAACCGAAAAACTTGACGACCTTCGACACATTTGTGTTCGACATCCAATCAGTCTAAGACAAACTGGGTCCCGGACGACTCACGTTTCTCTAATGTAAACTTTTGAGGGAACAGATTAATTCGCTACCATTGGATAATACCCCACCAACGACTACTCCAGTTCATCGTTCTCCAAAGTCCGACTGGACGACGTCGACCAGTAAACGACTATTTATTTCTTGTCGATCAAAAATCACCCGGTGTAAGAGATGGAACTCTCGAGAGTAAAGTACTTTGTAAACTTAAAACAAGAAAAAGTCTTAAAGTGTATATGTAAATTCGTGAAATCTCTTAAACGTTGTCGTGTTCACTGTTCCTCACAAGTCACTACCGTCGAGAAGGAGAGACCACCGAGTCTACCACTTCTTAGACGGACGTTACACCCTCTGGACCCAAGGAAGGGACCCAACTCTTCTATGGTACTTCTTCCCTTACCGTTGGGTACGGTCATGAGTCCGGACCTCTTAAGGTACCTGTCTCCTCGGACCGTCCGATGTCAGGTACCCCAGTGTTTCTCAACCGGTACTGACTCACCAATTGTATGTGTGTGTGTGTGTGTGTGTGTGTATACGAAAAAAAGTAGAAACGTGTAACCACGGGGTAGGTCACCAAGTGTTTGATCACACGACCCAAAGATCGAGATAAACCTAGTGACCGAAGAACGTTTAGGGTTTTCCATCTACTCCTGGTGAAGTTTGTGACTGTTACCTACCCGATACCACCGTTTCAGTTCTCTCCTTCGGGGTTCTTTATGTAGTATTCTGGACCTGGTCTGACACATCTCATTATTACTAATAAATGACTCGTGGTTGGTACGTCGGTGGACAAAGTGCTAAAGAGTATACAGAGGTCTGGAATGGTACTGGAAGTCTTATCCACTAAAATGAGGATAAAGAGACACTCTTAAGGATTCCGTTCATCTTAAATCGTTCAAAGTATTCCCGTGTTTTAGTGGGTCACTTTCCACACCCTATATTAGGGTTTATCGAAGTATGAATTCCGAGTGGACAAGGTCCCTTGACACGTTAAAAGAACACCTTAATCTTCACAGACCTCCAGTGACCTACTCCCCTTTTAAACTACTTACGTCTAAGACGACCATTCATCTACTATTTTCACTTCTATTCTTGAAACCTTGATATTTGGGACCTTTTAAATAGTTTCTTTGGGAGGGCAATCGATAGTTCGGGAGTCTATCTAAATAGTGGTTTAAAGAACACCCATAGATAACAAAGAGATGGTCGTAGATGAAGGACTCAAGACCTTTTCGTATACGTTTTAAGGAGACCCTATGGTAACGAGGAGGTTTTAAAACGATTTCAGAAATCAATCCCAGACTCAGGGATCCTACGTAGTACTAACGTAAACCTGGTTAGTCTTTGTTACTTTATTCTACGTACAAAAAATAACACCTTTCAGTATCTTATTTGTATCAACAGTAAAGGGAGGTAGGAACTCAGTTCTTCCTGTCCGACCCCAATGGAACGGTAGGGAGATGGCTTATCCCTGTAGACCTACATAGACTCTTTGTCTTTCTTTGACCCAGAACCATTATACCAACCTTAGGACTAGTTCGACAAACACTAGAGGGAGACACGACGTGAAATCTCTAAATTCTTACAAAATATATAAAAGTTTCATTTCTGAAGTTCCCCAAATCACTATAAAAGAACGGTTTAGGTACGTAAGTGGGTAGACCAATACCTTGTTCTCATATCATTGCAGAGTGACAGAGGTTTCGACTTTTTCTGTTACCGTTGGGTGAGGTCATGAGAACGGACCTCTCAGGGTACCTACTTCCTCGGACCATCCGACGTCAGGTACCCCAGTGATGCTCAGTCTGTACTGATTCACTGAAGTGAAAGTACGAAACCTCTTCCCTTACCGTCGGGTGAGGTCACAAGAACGTACCTCTTAGGGTCCCTGTTCCCTCGGACCACCCGACGACAGATACCCCAACGTGTCTCACCTTGTGTCGACTTCACTGAATCGTCGTCGTCATCAGAAGAAACGGTACCTTAGTGTAGTGAAGACTTAATCTTTCTCCCGTAACCTTTCCTCTCCGGTGCATAAAAGTAGTTGCACAAAAAAAGAAACACTCGTTTCAACCTACCACGCTGCTAAAATTTTGGCGTAGAGAACGTTTTAGAAAGTTGGACAGGGTGTCAAGTAAAAAGTAGGAAGAGTATTAAACTTATATAGTTTTCGACCACTTATGAAAACAATTAATAGGAGGTATTTTATTACGTTTCAGAGAGTATTTTTGTAAAAGACTACGGAATGTTGAAATGAAGTCTGTCAAGGAATGTTATCACATGTATGTCAAGAGAGTTACGAGATAGAAGTCGGGGTATACATTTTGTTAAAACGTACAAGGGATTTTTGACATCGTTTGGGTGTTAAGAGTACTTTAATAACTTTATTACTTTTTAGAGAAAACAAAAGTGTCCCAAAGTCTCAAATATCCCGGGAATTAGGTTAAACTAACCACAGGAATGTCTTATGAAAATACATTAAATAGAGTAAAACAGGAGTAAAGTTGGGATATACCAACTATAGTAATAGGTATAAAACACTAAACAGATTTATGGTGGGATGTCTTTGTGTGTATGAGGTGGTTGGAGGTTACCACCCTAACATAAAATGTGAGTTCACAAGATTAGATTCAAGTCTGAAAAGTACCAAGGGTCATCAGATAACCATGAACCTTTAGAGACTTATCTCTCCTCCTCAAACTTTAATCTTAAGGTGGTATAACGAAGAAAAGAGATCCAATTTCTTCACTCGAACTAAGAGGTTTATCGACTCTTTCTGAAAATTACGAAGACAAGTATCAATAGGGAAACCCCTTGGTGTCTTTAGAACTAAAAGGACTAGTAAACAGGAGGTAACCCGGGTTTACAAATTTCCTGTAATAAAAATATACGGTTACTAACATCATAAACATACACGTTTAGTTCATTAATGAATTGATGGGTTTAACACGTACGTTGATTCCATTAATACTTGAATCTTTTGACGATATTCTTAGACTGGGACCTTTTTGATACTATCGGCTTTTACTCACAACCTCACCTTTAAAGAACGTTCCGACTAAAACAACAACAGTAACAAATAACCTTTTTATTCTACTAATTTAACGAACGAAACGGAGTCAAAACTGTAGACTTCTTACTTCTATTATTACAAACGTGATAGATGAAGGTTTTCCATTAAAGGTACACTCCCTTTAACCCTGTTACGTACGTTTTCTAGACCTTTTTTTACTGTTCTACAAATTTTTCCTCTATAATAAAAATTCGTGTGATTATTGGGGATGAAACTTTAGTCACCTTTAAGTATAAAAATGTACTGAGAAACCAAGTAGTCAGGTTTATCTACAGTACAACATTAATTTATTTTACGTTTTTTAATAGAGTTCAACATATTTTTATTTTATTTTAACAATAAGAGATGGAGATCTAACGTTTTGTTAAAGAGTACACCGAAAGGATTGTTGATGAACACCATGTACCTCTTTCTTTCTAATTAGTACCAATAATTTATACCCTCTTTGACTTCGAACTATTTAAATTTCACTTTTAGATTGTTGTCCCACAGACTGAGGCTAATTATTAATGACGGTCTCTCTGGTGTCATGGAACTGTGACCATCAATATTTGTACTTATCCAGTTCGACAATTTACTCAAATCTTTATATAGACGAAGGGTTATTAAAGTACTTACATTAGTGAACATAATCCAACTGAACGTCTAATGATGGTGTAATATACGTTCTTTTCCTGAACGATCCTTTCGACTACTACACGAATTCTTCAACTTCCGAAAATTTTAAGTGAATTCTCTTGTCTATTTAGTCATCCAACACTAATATGAAACAAACAACTTTGTTTCACCACCTCTGACCTAAGTTAAGACACTCGTCAATCGAACTCAGGGACCGAGTGTCTCTTCTTTGAGTAGTCTCAAAGGATATTAAGTGGGTCGGAAAGGAAGGTTTACAAGTAATGTTACTCGAGTAATGATATTAACAATCTTATAGTAGACTATTTTTGTACGTACGAATCTATTTCAAGTGTTTGTAAGTGGAATCCAACGGTTCGGAGACTCAACGATACAAGATTTCTCGTACTTTCTACCTACCTCAAACTTCACGGGTCTAGGATTACTGTAAACTTCCACTAAGACTCTCAGTCACCACCCAAACCTCGTAGATAATAACAAACTGGGGTGTAAAACAACAGATTGGTAGAAGGAGACAATCGTAACTACAGAGGTCTCTCTGTTCTCTACTGACAAAGTTTACTCCGACAAAGTTTCTTATTCCCGATGGTTCAGTAGATAGACATGGGTTTCTGAACCGTCCATCATCTTAGTGGTGGAGGAAAATCTCACTGCCACACAGAGTTTAAGACAAATAACATTTTAAAAAACACACATTTTGTGTTTCTTTTACACAAATAATATTTTTTATTTTTTAACTGAAATAATATTTTATTTCAGTAGTCATACTAAATGTAAAGAAAGGTTGAAATCTTCTCCTATCTATGTAATAGATAATAATAAGATGAGGTGGTAAATGGAGTAAATTTGTATTAGTTTGTTCAAACATACGTATGGATGGTAAAGAGTTCGTAAATGGTCCACGGATAAGGGTACGTCTTCTTTGTCTCTAGTTTAACGGTTGTAGGCGACTTAGTAGTTTTTTCGTTCTTTAAAACTCTTTTTGTATATAAAGACGAAATAACTGACACGGTTTCGGAAATTAACACACCTAGTGTTATTTGACACCTTTTAAGACTCTCTCTACCCTGGTGGACTGGACGGAGAACTCTTTGGATATACGTCCAGTCCTTCGTTGTCACTCTTCACCTGTACCTTGTTGTCTGACCAAAGGTTTATCCTTTTCCTCATGCAGTTCGGACATATAACAGTGGGACGAATAAATTGAATATATGTCTCATGTAGTACTCTTTACGACCCGACCTTCTTCGTGTTTGACCTTAGTTCTAACGACCCTCTTTATAGTTATTGGAGTCTATACGTCCACTGTGGTGAGAATACCGTCTTTGACTTCTCCTTGATTTTCAGAGAACTATTTTCACTTTCTCCTCTCACCTTTTCAACCGAATTTCGAGTTGTAAGTCTTTTGATTCTAGTACCGTAGACCACGGTAGTGAAGTACCCTTTCTCTACCCCTTTGTCACCTTTGTCACAGTCTGAAAAAAACCCCCCCGCCCTCCGAGGTTTTAGTGACGTCCACCACTAACCTCGGTACTTTAATTTTCTGTGAATGAGGAACCTTCCTTTCAATACTGGTTGGATCTATCGTATAAGTTTTCGTCTCTGTAATGAAACGGTTGTTTCCAGGTAGATCAGTTCCGATACCAAAAGGGGTCACCAGTACACACCTACACTCTCAACCTGACACTTATTTCGACTCACGGTTTCTTAACTACGAAAACTTGACACCACAACCTCTTCTGAGAACTCTCAGGGAACCTGACGTTCCTCTAGGTTGGTCAGGTAGGACTTCCTCTAGGTAGGACCCACAAGTAACCTTCCTGACTACGACTTCGACTTTGAGGTTATGAAACCGGTGGAGTACCCTTCTCAACTGAATAACCTTTTCTGAGACTACGACCTTCCCTAACCCCCGTCCTCCTCTTCTCCTGCTATCTCCTACTCTACCAACTACCGTAGTGGCTGAGCTACCTTTACTCAAACTCACTTGAGGTCCTCAACCACTACCTGCCCCTCCGGACCGCACGACGCTAAGTACCCCAACGTTTCTCAGCCTGTGCTTGCTCACTGACTTGTCTTGACTTGATAGGGGAACGATTCGTACTAGATACGGAATAGATTTAATCGGAGACAATGTATGACACTTAATCCGTAATGAGAAAAGGATTCAAGTGTCTATTCCTTTACCTCCGACTTTCTCGAATTCATTGAACGGATTTGAATGTGTCCGACTGAATAGACATCAAAAAACTCGTGTAGAGACATGAGACTCTTAAGTAACAACTACTGAGATCCTACCTTTACGGTTACTGTTCTGAGTATATAAATTTGTCTAAAGGTATTTTTTTACTTTATTACGGTAAACGTCGTTGTACCTACATGGATCTCTAATAATACGATTCACTTCAGTCTGTCTCTGTCTGTTGATAGTGTACTATAGTGAATATACATCGTAGATTAATCTTTACTACGTTTACTTGAATAAATGTTTTGTCTTTGTTTGAGTGTCTAGAACTTTAGTTTGTACTAACGGTTTCCTTTTTTGGACCCCCCTTAACTATTTAACCCTCTGACTCTAATTGTTTATATGCGATGATATATATACTGTCTATTGATTAATTATCCCTGGATGATATATCGTGTCCCTTGAGATAAGTACAAGACATTATTGGATATACCCTTTTCTCAGATTTTTATTACCTTTATATGTATATGTGTATACATATTGACTAAGCGAAACGATACGTGGACTTTTATTGTGTCGTAACATTCAGTTATATGAGGATATATATATATCCTCATATATACTTCACTTCACTTTCACTTTCACTTCACTTCACTTCACTTCACTTCACTTTCAGCGAGTCAACACAGACTGAGAAACGATGGGGTACCTGAATATGTCAGGTACCTTAAGAGATCCGGTCTTGTGTTCTCACCCATCGAAAAGGGAAGAGATCTCCTAAAAGGGTTGGGTCCCTGACTTAGGTCCAGGGGACGTAATGTTCGTCTAAGAAATGGTCGACTCGGTGTTCCCTATCAATGCGTATTTTTTTTATCTAAATTGAGGAAGAATAGATATAAACAGGTAGTCTAATTCTATATTTGACATACAACGGGAGAGAAACTTTTTAATATAAGTACAGTAATCGAAAAGGTGTCTTCTTACATTGTAATTACTACTGTTAACGATTGTAAAAATGTCATGGTTACTCTATAGTAAATCTCGTGTGTCAACACTGTCACTTTCTTATGACATTGTCGACCCTTTAAAGTTGAGAAAATCCTTTATTCTAAAAACAAGTGACTCATTCTGATATAGTTCTCCAACTTATTCGAAAGGGTCCTACCTTGTCTCTTGAACTATATCTTCTAAAAGGACTTGTCAAAGGGACGGATAGTTCTTATTTAAAATAAAAGTGACTTCTCTATGTTTCAAGATGGAAAAGGTAAGGATAAATCTCTAATTGAGTCTAATCACATTGTCTGTGTCCATAGATAGTTCCAAATCGATACACGACCCCTAAGCCCTATGACCCTGTCAGAAAGTCCAATTTCGTTTGGGTCTCCCGTCTACCTTAAACTCTCGAACACGACTCTATTCCGAGGGTCCTTTCAAAGTCGACCCCGCTCCCTTTCCTTTAAGTCAGATCTAAACATGTATTTGTGGAATTAAAGGGATTATAACGAAAAGAGGTAAATTTGACACATATTGTTGGTCAACTACTTATAATTCTTCATTTCTAAGAAGTGGGGAGGGGGGTCGTCGTAGTTACCACTCTCTTCCAGTGACAAGGGACCACCGAACGACACACCGTAGTGTTCCCAGAACTGATCAAGATTCCACCATGACCTCAGGGCGGTTCGAGCACCAAGTAACGTTAATCGGTAGGTCTCAATACGACAGGTTTAGTCCACACTGATCGGTGTCCACCGATTTAAGAACCTTCCACCGATCTTACTCAACTTTACAAGTCACCCATGTTTTATGTACGACTTAAAGTTTCTGAATTATACCTTTTTATTGTATTATAAATAATTGTTGAAATATAACTAATGTCACCACTTTTCTCTCGTACAACCTACATAACCGAATACATTTTAGATAGTGATTTCAATTATAATATGCAAAGAACAATGGAAAAGAATTACACTGGTACTCTTGTAAATTTTAATGTGTAAACCGAGTATATAGAGATATCCTATTACGAATATCTCTCGAAAAGATGAGAGTAACTATATCAAGGAAAAGTTCTATAAATGAATCTCCTCTCGTAAATACAAAATATTATTTATTACGAGGTTTATCGTATCATTGTAAAACTAGGTCACCTAAAAGGGAGAATGAGAACTGGTTGACGGTGGGTCTTTAAACATTTCGTGAATCTTATATGACATATTCAACAGTTATTTAACGTATTTGGTGTTTCTTATAAACCTTTTTTATCACTTTCGTTTGAAATATTAAATCTTTTGACTACTCCCTGTTTTAATCGTCTGTTAATTTTTTTATAAAGAAATTTGTGTTGAAGTATATAAAAAGTTGAGATTTAAAATGAACTTTTTATTGACTTACACCCTAAAAAGATTACAACGTTAGAGATATTGTAACAAGTAAAGTTTCATGTAAATTGAATTTACTAATACTAATCTCCAAATCATAAGGTTTTTGTAAAGAGAGTCCCCTGTCTACGAGACCCGGATACGTAAGAGGACACGTAGTAAGTAACAAAGGACTTGACATTTTTCTCCCTTCCCTTATTATGTTTAAAATATATAAAAAACTTAATTTAAATAAAACGAAAACTGTTATTAAAGGGATGTTATAATACAACCAAAGACAGTATGTAGTTGTACTTAGTCAGTATCCTTAACCTTATGTATACAAGGGAGGGAGAACTTGAAGGGAGGGTGAAGGGTGGGATAAGGTATGGAGTTGCAACGGTGTCTCGTGACCGAAACTCGAGGGACACAGTGTGTCATTTATGGGTGACCGATAGACAAAATGTATACCATTATATATACAAAGTTACGGTTAGAGAGGTAAACATGGTACTAGAGGAAGGGGATGACATAGGTGTTCAGATAAGTAATACAGACACAAAGGTAACGAGGGGACGTATATCCAAGTAGTCATGATAGAAAGATCTAAGGTATATATACACATGATATAAACGAAAATAGAAAGACTGAATGAAGTGAGGTATATTATCCGAGATCCAAGTAGATAGAGTAATCTTATCTGAGTCTACGTAAGAAAAATACCGGTTCATTATAAGGTAACATGTATAGATGGTGTGAAGAAATAGGTAAGATACAGTCACCTGTAGATCCGACGAAGGTCCAGGATAAATAACGTTTATCACGACGTTATTCGTAACCCCATGTACACAGAAAAACTTAATACCAAAGGAGTGCCCAATACGGGTCATGACCCTAACGACCCAGAATACCATCAAAACTCTCCCTTTCAATGTAGGTCAATTTGTATCTCAAAGTTTTTTATCGATCTTCTCTGTTCTTTCGGAAGAAGTTGTTTGTCACAAATTATTGTCTTCTTTTATCGTTTTCCCCTTTCTGATCTCTTGAGAAATCCTTTTAACTTTCGTAGTTCCCTCGTAAACAGGGTTTCTACCCTGTGTTAATTTCTACTTTTACCATCTCTTGATCATCTACGACTTCTCTAGTTCTTCTTTACCTCACTTATGTACCTTCTTGACATATTTTTTCCAGAATTACTCGGTCCAATGATACTACCACACCAATCAGTGGTTCTCGGTCTGTAAGACCTCTCATTTCAGTTCACCCGAAATCCTTCGTGACGACAATCATTTCGATCACCTACACTACCTTAAGGTCATCTTGATGAGTTTTTGGATTTCCTTTTACAGTAGTTTCAAAACGTAAGTTATACAGTCGTTTGGACCTTCTGGGTCGTCACCAGTGTCCTGACCTTTTCCAGTTAGGAGTAGGGTCAAAGATTCATCCCATCACGACTCTTTACACGTAGTCTGTTAACTTGAGTAGAACGATCATTCCAGTACGAATTTTAGAACATACAATCCGAAGTCGTAATATGTTTGGTTCTTGAAGGTCTACAGGTTCGACCCAAATCTTCTCCTTCTCCTTTGTCTAGTTTAACGGTAAACGACCTAATATCTTTTTCGTTCTTTTAAAGTCTTTTTGTAGATAGAGACAAAGTAGTCGATGTGATTTCGGAAACTGACATATCTAGAGAGAGAATCTCTCTACCCTTATAGTCTGGTAGAATGGACAGAAGACTCTTTTGACGTACTTCCAGTTCTTTGTTGTCCATCTTGGGACATACCATGTTAACAAACCAAGTTATAGCTCTTTCATCTTGTCACGACAGACGAGAGTGGGACAAACAAATTGGATATCGTATAGTACCCCAAAGGGGCCACCGAGTCTCCAATTTCGTAGACGGAGGTTACGTCCTCTGGGTCCAAACTAGGGACCCAGTCCTTCTAGGGGACCTCTTCCTTTACCATTGGGTGAAGTCATAAGAACGGACCTCTTAGGGTACCTGTCTCCTCGGACCGTCCGATGTCAGGTGCCCCAACGTTTCTCAACCTGTGCTAGCTCGCTGAAGTGAGGTGAAGTGAAGTATCGTATAGTACTCTTTGCGACCCGAACGACTCAATCTTCGATCTTAGTTCAACCCGTACTCTTTGTAGTTGTCGAAGTCTATACGTCTATTATGGTGAGATACCGTCTTTCGTTTCTCCTTAATTTCTCGGAGAACTACTCCCACTTCACCCTCTCACTTACTCGGTCGAATTCTGATTTATACTTTTTTTGATTCTAGTACCGTAGACCGGGGTAATGAAGTACCGTATGTCTTCTCCTTTTCCACCTTCGTTACTGTCTAAAAGGGAAGGACCCGAGGTTTTAGTGACTCCTACCACTAACGTTGGTACTTTAGTCTTCTGTTTACGAAGAACCGTCCTTTCCCTACTGTTTGGATCTGTCGTACAACTTTTCGTCTCTGTAATGAGACGGTTGTTTCTAGACATATCAGTTTCGATACCAGAAGAGTCACCAGTGTATACCGACACTCTCGACCTGGTGTTACTTCCGTCTAGTGGTTTCTTAACTATGAAAAGTTGGCACCACAACCTCTTCTGCGGACTCCCAGCATACCTGTCTTTCCACTAGTTTGGTCAGTTAGAGTTCCCTCTAGTCTGGACTTATAAGTGACCTACCTGACTGCGACTTCGAGGTCATAAAACTAGTAGACTACCCTTATCGACTGAGTAACCTTTTCAAAGACTACGACCCTTTCTAACTCCCGTCTTCCTCTTCTCCCGTAGTCTCCTACTCTACCGACCTGCTGTAGTGACTACGTTGTTTGTACTTGAACTCGTTTGAGATCCTCTACTACTCCCTGTTCCTCCGAACCGTACGACGTCAGGTACCCCAACGTTTCACAGTCTGTACTGACTTGTTGACTTGTTGTTGTTGTACCATCAAAATAAGGATCAAAAAAATTCCTTAGGGTATGACAAGACGTATAACCAACATAGTTAAATGTAAGGGTGGTGGTTATGTTCTCCTAAGGGGAAAGAGGTGTATGAGAGGTCGTAAATAACAAACATCTAAAAAAACTACTACCGGTAAGATTGACAACACTCCACTATGGAGAAGAATCAAAACTAAACTTTGTGGAGTAAATGACATGTTCTGTACAGAACAGATAGACCTCTGTAACTACGACTGTCTCCCTCTACCAATCTCTTGTCTTACACAAAAGTAATGAGATCATCCACCCAGTTTCTTCTAGAACGACATACAGGCTCCAATCTCAAATGACGGACATAAAGGAGGTTCTCGAAAGATCAAAGACCGGAATGGAACTTTAGAAATTAGGTAAAACTCAAATAAAAACACAAACGACAATCTTCACAAGAAAGTAAGAAAATGTACATCGAGAGGTCAAAAGGGTCGTGGTGTATAACTTTTCCGACAGAAAAGAGGTGACATATAAGAATGAAGAAAACAGTTTCTATTCGAAGGTGTCTACGTACCTGTATAGAGACCCGAAAGATAGAACAAGGTGACCAGATATAAAGACGAAAAGACGGTCATGGTGTGACAGAACTACTGACATCCGAAACATGATATCAGACTTCAGTCCTTCAAACTGGAGAGATCAAGGTAAAAAGAAAGAGTTCTAACGAAACCGGTAAGTCCCAGAAAATTCAAAAGTATGTTTAATACTTTAACAAACAAGATACTTTTTATGGTAACCATCAAACTGTCCCTAACGTAACTTAGATATCCAATACGTATGATAACAGTAAAAGTGTTATTACTAAGAAGGTTAGGTTCTTGTACCGTATAGAGAGGTAGACAAACACAGTAGAAACTAGAGATAGTAGTCACAGAATATCAAAAGACGGATGATAAAACAGAGAAATCCATCCAAATAAGGTTTCATAAAATAAGAAGAATAACGTTACTACTTATCCAAACAAAGGAATTGAAGAGAAAGACTAAAAAGTAACAATTATATATCCTTACGTTCTCTAAAGACACGTAATTAAAATATAGGACGATAAAATGATATAATTAACCAATCAAACTTATTAAAAGACCACCTTAGAAATCCCAAAAGATATATATAACATAGTACAGTAGATGTCACTCTCAAAACGAAGAAAAGACTAGATCTATAGTAAAAGAAGAGACTAACGGTATCGATCATGAAAGGTTTGATACAACTTATTATCACCGTACTCACCCGTGGGAAAAGAACAAGGGCTTGGATCTCCTTTACGAAAGTCAAAAAGTGACAACTCTTATACAAACGACATCCAAATAGTATTTATCAGAAATAATATAACTCTATCCAAGGAAAATATGTATGAAAGACCTCAAAAATAAAAAATAGTATTTACCCATAACTTAAAACAACTTTCGAAAGAGACGTAGATAACTTTACTAGTATACTAAAAACGGATAGTTAAACAACTATACCACATAGTGTAACGAACTAAACGTATATAACTTCTTAGGAACGTGGGGACCCTATTTATAGTGTACTAGTATCACATATTAAAACCCAACACCCTAAGACGAACAATCTTAAACAACTTCTAAAAATGTAAATACAAGTAGTCACTGTAACCGTACATTAAAAGAAAAAACACACAGTAGAAACAGACCAAAACCATTGCTCCACTATCACCGGGGTATCTTACTCAATCCCTCAAAAGGGAGGAGACTTTAAAAGACCTTATCAAACTCATCATGTCCACAATTGAGAAGTAATTTGAAAACCGTCTTAAACAGATACTCCAGTAGACCGGGACTCGAAAACAAATAACTTTCTAAAAACTAGTGTCAAAGCTAAAACCAAGAACGCCAACCAGACAAGTACGAAGAATAAAGAAGGACCAAGTCAAAACCTTCCAATATGAAGAGGTTCTGGAATAGGTAAAGAAGGTCTAACAGGTCAATTAACCGTATATCAACGAGTACTATTAGATAATACTAGGAAACATTCAGACGAAACAGTCAACATTGAAGAAGGAAAGATAAAGAGTAAAATAACTAAGTTTAGAAGAGGGAAAAAAAGAACTGTTCAGACCTATCATGAAACAGTTAAAACAAATAGAAGAGTTTCCTGGGCGAAAAACAAAATAACTAGAAACGATAACAAAGGAGGTAAATAAAAAGTAAATAAAGAAAAGACTAGAAATACTAAAAAAAGGAAGATGATTGAAACAAAAAACAACAACAAGAACAAGAAGAAAAAGATCAACGAGATTTACATTCCAATCCAACAAATATATAAAAAGAGTACCGAACACCATCAGAATATAACTTTATTTGTAGGGACAATCCTGACGAAAACGACGTAGGGTATCCAAAACCCAACAACACAAAAGTAAAAGTAAAGAAAGATCTATACAAAACTAGGGGAAGAACTTCAGAAGTAACAAGACAACCAATAAATCTCTATACAACAAATCGGAGGTAAACAAACACAAAACACACACACACACACACACACACACACACACACACACACATCAACCATAGATCAGAGTATGACGACACCAGTCTTTTATACCAACTATGTTAAAGTCAAAAGAATTTACATGGTTCCGAACTAAACACGGTGTTCTACATCGGATAGGACCTCTGACAAGGTACACATGAACTCTTCTTTCACGTAAAAAGACGTAAACCTACCTCACAGGACTTCTATAGCTAATCCAGGTAGATCAGGTTGTACTCTAAATTCCAAACACAAAAGAAAAGTTAAAAGAGAGACCTTTAGACAGGTAACCATAGTCACCCCACAATTTTAGGGGATGATAATAACATAATGACAGTTAAAGGGGAAAATACCAACAATCGTAAACAGAATACATAACTCCACGAGGATACAACCATCATGTTTATAAATATTAACAACATAGAAGAACCTAACTAGGGAACTATTAAAACATCACAGGAAGAAATAAGAACATGGTCAAAAATAAAATTTTATATAAAACAGGTATTCATAACGATGAATACGAAATAAAAATAAAAGTAAACGTACCTTATAGAAAAGGGTAGGGAACTGAAAGTCAAACACTCACAAGGATCCGGACTTCACCAGAGAACATCCGTTGTATATGTGTCTAGGACAAAGACATGGGTAAGTAAGTCAGAGACAGAAAACCAACCCAGTAAATTAGGTAAATGTAAATTCTATCAATAAATATACATACAAGTATAACGGTAAAATAATTAGTAAATCCTAAACAAAACACTCAGAAAATGAAGTGAACACAAAGGATGGTCTCTTGAAGGTAATCTTCAAGGTACCACGACTTAAGACAAACGAAAGTAAACAGATATTTCCAAAACTAAAGTGGTAGTGTAGACTTACTAAAGGATCGACCCATCTCATTAGATTCAACATCTAATAAGTAGTGAAATTTATATAGGACGGTAATGGCAGATCGGAAATGTAAAAGACAACTTTTTAGTCGTTAAATCGAATACACCTAAAGAAACATAAAATAAAAAAACGAAAAGGGAACGACTAAAATTTTAAAAAAGAAACACAAATTAAAAACAATCAAACTAATTATACATAGACTACTCAAAGAGAAACCCAACTAGGACATACCCTGAGTCGAAGGACTTAAACATATCAATGAAGGAAAACGAATAATTCCTCCAAACGTTGATATTAGAGGAGTTTGTAAAAAAGTATGGGAAAGAAAAGGATAAGAAAACTCTAGGGATATTAAGTTTACAACCACGTAAATTGTAACAGGGTCTACAGAGACTCTACCAGGAGTTAAGATAAGTAAAAAAAGGGGAATAAGACACGGAGTCGTCAATACAGATAGTAAGATATAAGGTCGAATGAATTATAAGAAAACTGAGACAATAAGACGTGGTTAAGGAAAATCTCGTAAAATTTAAAGTCACTAACACGACAATTGTGAAGAAAAAATAAAGATGATCAAGTCAAGTCAGCGAGTCAGCACAGGCTGAGAAACGCTGGGGTACTTAGCGTCGTGTGCTCCGGAGGTACAGGTAGTGGTATAGGGTCTCAAGTGAGTCTGAGTGCAGGTAACTCAGTCACTACGGTAGGTCGGTAGAGTAGGAGACAACCGGGGAAGAGGAGGACGGGGATAGGGAGGGTCGTAGTCTCAGTAAAGGTTACTCAGTTGAGAAGAGTACTCCACCGGTTTCATGACCTCAAAGTCGAAATCGTAGTAAGGGAGGTTTCTTTAGAGTCCCGACTAGAGGAAGTCTCACCTGACCAACCTAGAGGAACGTCAGGTTCCCTGAGAGTTCTCAGAAGAGGTTGTGGTATCAAGTTTTCGTAGTTAAGAAGCCACGAGACGTAAGAAGTGTCAGACTGAGAGTGTAGGTATGTACTGGTGTCCTTTTTGGTATCGGAACTGATCTACCTGGAATCAGTTGTTTCATTACAGAGACGAAAAATTATACGATAGATCCAACCAGTATTGAAAAGAAGGTTCCTCATTCGCAGAAAATTAAAGTACCGACGTTAGTGGTAGACGTCACTAAAACCTCGGGGGGTTTTATTTCAGACTGTGACAAAGGTGACAAAGGGGTAGAGAAAGGGTACTTCACTACCCTGGTCTACGGTACTAGAAGCAAAAGACTTACAACTCGAAATTCGGTTGAAAACGTGAGAGGAGAAAGTGACAGTAGTTCTCCGATAAATCAAGGAGAAGTCAAAGATGGTATTCCCACCACAGTAGAAGTATAGACTCCAATAACTATAAAGAGGACCGTTAGAACTAAGGTCGAACACAAAGAAGGTCAGGTCGCAAAGAGTACTATATGAGANCCTACGGTACTAGAAGCAAAAGACTTACAACTCGAAATTCGGTTGAAAAAGTGAGAGGAGAAAGTGACAGTAGTTCTCCGATAAATCAAGGAGAAGTCAAAGACGGTATTCCCACCACAGTAGAAGTATAGACTCCAATAACTATAAAGAGGACCGTTAGAACTAAGGTCGAACACAAAGAAGGTCAGGTCGCAAAGAGTACTATATGAGACGCATCTTCAATTCATTCGTCTCGCTGTTATATGTCGGAACTGTATGAGGATTAGGATAAACTTTGGCCAGACAACAAGGTACAGGACAAGATTGACAACGAAGGACTGGACGTATGTCCAAAGAGTTCTCCGTATAGTCCACCAGACCATAATGGTAGAGAAAGTCTTAAAAGGTGTCAAATGATACTAGGTGTGTCAGTTTCTGAACCCGTATCAGTTATTTCGTCTTTATCTACAAAAAGACCTTGAGAGAACGAAAAAAGTACTAGGTCGCTTACAACCGTTAAACTAGAGACCAAGGAGACGGATAAGATTTTGGTCGAACTTGTAGTCCCTCAAGTGTCAAGTACATAACGACTTCGGACCGAACCTCTTAAAACTCGTAATGAAATGATCGTACACTCTACTCACGTTAACACGCCATCAAACTCGTAAGGAAACGTAACGGAAAGAAACCCTGACCTTACTTTTGACTGGAAAAGGTCAGGACACCGGTGACGACTCAAAAGGTTTAAACGACGGTATAACTCACGTCGTGAAAGTGTCGTAGTAGAAGGTCCTAAACTTTGTCGAATTGACCTTAGGGTAGTGGAGGTGATCGAACAAGTATCACTACGAAAGATTCCGGGTGAACTGAAGTGTAAGGTCCTACAGACCGAGATCTACTCACTAGTCTGGTAGTACTAATAGACCCAGCACTTCAGGGAAAAACATGTCATGAAGGAACATAAGAACGGTGGAGAAGAATTATAGAAGACGAAGACAATCCAGGGATGGTAAAGACATGAAATAACTCGGGTAGAAACGTACTTTACAAGGGAACCATAGAGATTAAAAGAACTTCTCTAGAGATCGGAAAGAGTAAGACAACAAAAGGAGATAAAGAAACGTAGCTAACGACTTCTTCCGAAAGAATAGAGAAGAACTTTAAGAGACCTTGACGTAAGTCTACGAATATAGAAAGGAAAAGAGGAAACGAAAAGTGGAGAGAAGAAAAGTGTAGATAAACATTCCGGAGGGGTCTGTCGGTAAAACGAAAAAACGTAAAGAAAAGGTACCCCTACCAGAACTACGGACAGAGGACATGTTACAGTGCTTGCAGTAAGGTATCAAGTAGTCCGTGAGATAGATAGTCTAGATCCGGGAGTTTAGATAAAGAGTGAAGGTGACATATTAGTATTCCCTAAACTAAGTGGTATGAACTTACCAGATAGCCAAAAGGGATGAAAGAAGTTAAACTCAGACTTAAACCCTTATTCCTCAAGTACTAGACTCGGTGTCAGTCGAGGACCAGTACAAAAACAACTAACATATCTCGAAGAGGTAGAAACCGACGTTTCTTATATTAGTTAGACGAAAGTCACAACTGGTAGACCACTACAGGTACACATCTCAGAAAAGAACACAACAACCTTCTCCCACAAACGATACTGGTCACGTAAAAGAACCGTTTTGAGATAATCAGAAACGGGACGAAGTAAGACGTGAGGTTCCGGTTTAAACGGACAACGATGACCACAAAGAACTGAAGGATGAAAACGTAAGGTCAGGGGATATTACTTTTTCTGTAGAAAACCTCCACAATCAAGATTTTCCAGAACATCCAGAAGTATTTTGGTAACTTGAAGTCGAAGAAGTCACAATGACCAACCCCGTATCTGAACCTATTGACACTATAACTAACCGAACGGATCCTCTGTTTGTCTCTAGTAAGACAACAAAAACTCTAACGTAGGTTCATGACGTAAAGTCTGAGAAAACAACTGGTGCTACCGATGAGGTAAAGAAGACTCCCTAAGGACGGGTGTCATCATCTATATTACCAGTAGACTCAATTTAAGTGGGTAAGGTCAGGTAAAATCAAGTGACTAAGGATCTAACAACTGCAAGTGAGAACGGTAGAGAACAAACTGGTGAAGGTTGAACGGAACTAAGTACCTGGACTGTAACGTCCAAGGATACGTTATAACGAGAAATGTCGTAGTCTGGAACGAGGATTATGGTCAGTGTAGGTGTTGGCCCATAATAAAAACGATACCGAGGTAAGGAAGTAAGAAAGACCTCAATAAAGAGGTGACCATCTTGAACTGTACCTTGTTGTCTGACCAAGGTTTATCCTTTTCCTCATGCAGTTCCGACTTATAACAGTGGGACAAATAAATTGAATATACGTCTCATGTAGTACTCTTTACGACCTGACCTTCTTTATGTTCGACCCTAGTTCTAACGGCCCTCTTTATAATTATTGGAGTCTATACGTCTACTGTGCTAGGAATACCGTCTTTCACTTCCCTTCGGTTTTTCGGAGAACTACTTTCACTTTCTCCTCTCACCTTTTCAACCGAATTTCGAGTTGTAAGTCTTTTGCTTCTAGTACCGTAGGTCAGGGTAGTGAAGTACCCTTTATCTACCCCTTTGTCACCTTTGTCACAGTCTGAAATAAAAACCCACGAGGTTTTAGTGACGTCTACCACTAACGTCGGTACTTTAATTTTCTGCGAATGAGGAACCTTCTTTTCAATACTGGTTGGATCTATCGTATAATTTTTCGTCTCTGTAATGAAACAACTGATTCCAGACAGATCAGGTCCGATACAAAAAAAGGTCACCAGTACATACCCACACTCTCAACCTGACACTTCTTCCGTCTCGTGACTTCTTAACTACGAAAACTTGATACCCCAACCTCTTCTGAGAACTCTCAGGGAACCTGACGTTCCTCTAGGTTGGTCAGGTAAGACTTCCTCTAGTCAGGACCCTAAAGAAACCTCNGTCATGAAACCGGTGGAGTACGTCTCTCAACTGAGTAACCTTTTCTGAGACTACGACCCTCCCTAACCCCCGTCCTCCTCTTCCCCTGCTGGCTCCTACTCTACCGACCTACCGTAGTGATTGAGTTACCTGCACTCAGACTCACTTGAGACCCTCTACCACTACTTGTCCCTCCGGACCGCACGACGTTAAGTACCCCAACGTTTCTTAGCCTATGCTGACTCCCTGACTTGACTTGACTTGACTAGAGGTCATCGTAAAACCTGTGGATGACTAGACCCCTCAAGGAGAAAGTCATAGGATAGTAAAACGGAAAAGTATGACAAGTACCTCAAGAGTTCNTTTTTCGGAGAACTACTTTCACTTTCTCCTCTCACTTTTTCAACCGAATTTCGAGTTGTAAGTCTTTTGCTTCTAGTACCGTAGGTCAGGGTAGTGAAGTACCCTTTATCTACCCCTTTGTCACCTTTGTCACAGTCTGAAATAAAAACCCACGAGGTTTTAGTGACATCTACCACTAACGTCGGTACTTTAATTTTCTGCGAATGAGGAACCTTCTTTTCAATACTGGTTGGATCTATCGTATAATTTTTCGTCTCTGTAATGAAACAACTGATTCCAGGCAGATCAGGTCCGATACAAAAAAAGGTCACCAGTACATACCCACACTCTCAACCTGACACTTCTTCCTTCTCGTGACTTCTTAACTACGAAAACTTGATACCCCAACCTCTTCTGAGAACTCTCAGGGAACCTGACGTTCCTCTAGGTTGGTCAGGTAAGACTTCCTCTAGTCAGGACCCTAAAGAAACCTCCCTTACTACGATTTCGACTTCGAGGTCATGAAACCGGTGGAGTACGCTTCTCAACTGAGTAACCTTTTCTGAGACTACGACCCTCCCTAACCCCCGTCCTCCTCTTCTCCTGCTGGCTCCTACTCTACCGACCTACCGTAGTGACTGAGTTACCTGCACTCAGACTCACTTGAGACCCTCTACCACTACTTGTCCCTCCGGACCGCACGACGCTAAGTACCCCAACGTTTCTTAGCCTATGCTGACTCCCTGACTTGACTTGACTTGACTAGAGGTCATCGTAAAACCTGTGGATGACTAGACCCCTCAAGGAGAAAGTCATAGGATAGTAAAACGGAATAGTATGACAAGTACCTCAAGAGTTCCGTTCTTATGACTTCACCAAACGGTAAGAGTAGAGGTCACCTGGTGTAAGACAGTCTGGAGAGGTGGTACTGGGTGGGTAGAACCCCAAAGTAACTCAATCTGTTCCGACAACAGGATCACACTAATCTAACTGATCAAAAGACACTCATACCAAAGTCACACAGAAGGGAGACTACGGGAGAACGTTGTGGATAGTAGAATGAACCCAAAGAGATGGGACCCACACTCCATAGAGGAGTGACGACAAGGTCGTTTCATGTCGGTGACGAGGAATGGAACCTACTTCCCATAGAGGAGTGGTGGTGGGAAAGACTGGAAGTTGCACCCTATCGAGGAGATACAGAAACAACTTACACCATTTATGAAAGTGTAAAAGAGGTAAGATAAAAAATATAAAACTTTGAAGAGATAAGGGTAGTAAGATTTAAGAAAAAGTCTATCCATCGGATAAAGGAGAATTAAATCAACCAGAATGTCTAAAAATGGAACGAGGAAATAGACATTGTATAAGAAAACAGTAAAGAAAGAAAGAAAAAAAAAAAAAAAAAACTATTCACCCTGAGACAAAGACAGAAAATTCAACAACCCGGACTCCAAAGGTCGTTATCTCAAAGACCCGTCAACCCATCTCAACCTCGAACCACAACTCTACACCTGGAGACCCTATGGAGTGAGACTAATTATAAGTAATTCCAGACTACAAGAGACAATGAGATCGTCAAACCTGAGTCACGAGAACAGAATAGAGAGACCGGGTACTTGACTTAGGGTGTGTTACACCCTACACCTTCTTCTTTTTTTCTGTCTCTTTCCTCTTGTTATTGTTCATTATTTTTTTATTGTTGGGGATCAGTGGGGACCCAGAGGACGGTAATCGGTTAGACGGTCTTCAGAGGGTGATCATAGACCACTCATAAGAGTCACACTCTTCTGTACCTCAGACACAGAAGAGAGTGACGGTAGAACTGAGGTAGGTATATAACCAAAAATAAAACTGAGATACAAAGATGTACATGATATTTTGTTCAATGTGTTTTAAGAATATCGATATTACACATTATTTTTAAGATGAGGAGTACGACAATAGGAAGTGTCTAACACAGACTAGTAAAAGAAAAAACAAGATTTTCAACACAAATAAATTAAAAGTAGACATCGGTTCCTTTTAAACATCAAATATCTAATATTATAAACTTTTATTAAGATAAAGACATGTATAATAGGTTGTAACTTACAAAAGGTAGTATTTTATTTCCCTTTATATGACAAGTCAAGTCAAGTCAAGTCAGCGAGTCAGTACAGGTTGAGAAACACTGGGGGACCCGACGTCGTGTGTACCGATGGGACAGGTAGTGGTTGAGGGTCTCGAATGAGTTAGAGTATCGGTAACTCAGTCACTACGGTAAATTAGTAGAGTAGGAGACAGTAGGGGAAGAGGAGGACGGTAGTTAGAAAGGGTCGTAGTCCTAGAAAAGTTTACTCAGTCAAGAAGCGTAGTCCACCGGTTTCATAACCTCAAAGTCGAAGTCGTAGTCAAGAAGGTTACTTATAAGTCCTGACTAAAAGAAATCTTAACTGACTAACCTTGAGAAACGTCAGGTTCCCTGAGAGTTTTCAGAAGAGATTGTGGTGTTAACTTTTCGTAGTTAAGAAACTACGAGTCGAAAGAAATATCAGATTGAAAGTGTAGGTATGTACTCATGACCTTTTTGGTACCGAACTGATCTACCTGGAAACAACCGTTTCATTACAGAGACGAAAAATTATACGACAAATCCAACGAGTATCGAAAAAAAGGTTCCTCGTTAGTAGAAAATTAAAGTACCGACATCAGTGGTAGGTATCACTAAAACCTCGGGTTTTTTATCAGAGAGTGACAAAGGTAACAAAGGGGTAGATAAACGGTACTTCACTACCTTTTTCTACGGTACTGGAATCAAAAGACTTACAACTAAAATTCGGTCGTAAAAGTGAGAGGAGAATGTGAAAGTAGTTCTTTGAGATCAAGAAGTGAAAGACGGTAGTCCCACCATAGTAGACGTATAGACTCCAATAACTATAAAGTTTTAAAAAGTTTTAAACATTTTTATCCCAAACTTTAACTAACTATTTCTATTTGTTCTCTGACAACCTCACTGATTATTTTACGTATCGATTAGGTTTAAAACAATTCATCCTTCCGAAAACGATAAAAACAATGGTTAGATATGGATATACTTTTTTACTTTGTTTTAATGTTAAAATGTCGATTTTAAGGATATTTTTATATATAATATATCGTTATAGACATTATCTTTTTACAGTCTAGGATCTCAACATACAATCTATATAAAGTATAGTAAGTAATAATTATTACAATTATTATTATTATTAAATATTCCAATATAATTAATTGTGGAAAGGTGACCGGGTCACACTGACGAAGTGTGAGGTACTAGAGTATCCGGATATTATTGATAACATAATCTTTACGATCATTAAACTCAGATATTTCTGTTACGTTGCGACCATCTCGACATTAAAGTAAGAAATTTGAACGGTGAAAAATTTACATCTGTAATTTGTATACTGAGTCTACAGACGTTATAGTACCAAAACAGTAAGGAATATATAATATACATGTCTCTCTTTTTCATATGATTTTATCATCAAGGTACCATTTTCATACTGAGACATATAAGTATTTATACTTGGTTTCATAAGAAACTTGTTTACAAATATTTGTCATACTGTGTTAAAACTATCTGATACTAGTACTTAAATTAATTTCGTTTTAATTCCACTACGAGGTTATAAAGGTTTCCTAATATAGATGTTCACAGTGACTTACGGTCTTTCTCATAACAAATGACGGAACGACTAGGTCAACAGACCAAGATTGACCAATTTACTTATTTTCCTACGTATGATCTCTAGAGACTTCCTCTAGTCGGGACCCTAAAGAAACCTTCCCTACTACGACTTAGACTTTGAGGTCATGAAACCGGTGGAGTACACTTCTCAACTGAGTAACCTTGTCTGAGACTAAGACCCTCCCTAACCCCCGTCCTCCTCTTCCCCTACCGTCTCCTACTCTACCGACCTACCGTAGTGACTGACTACCTACACTCGGACTCACTTGAGGTCCTCAACCACTACCTGTCCCTCCGGACCGTACGACGCTAGGTACCCCAGCGTTTCTCAACCTGTGCTGACTCGTTGACTTGACTTGACTTAACTTACGATCTCATTTGACTCCGTAACCACGACCCCTCCAACAACGTTTAAAGTCGGAATAAACTTGACACTGACAACGTCTAAAAGTTGGTGACTGATACTTTACGAAGGAAAACGATGGGTTCCTACGTACGTACGGAACGTGTCGGGTTCATCGATGTGACTTGTAGACATAGTGTCGAAACTCAATAGGGATTTTAATTGTCGAAACCAGACCATATAATCGGACTTAACTTTATCAACACTGTTAAAACCTTTTACTGGTCTATTATTTTCGTTTTATTTATGACTCTACAATTTGACTCAAATGACAACCGGTCTCGTCCCTTTTAAATCGGTTGTATGTCACCACTCTAAGACGCCCTATTCGATAGTCTCACAGTCTCCTTTTCATTTTCTCTTAACATTTAATCGAACGTTTACCCATGTTCGTGTCCCTTTATAAGGAACTCTTATGGTACAGGGGTCGGTTCCGTTTCCACACCGAATGTTCCGAATTCTAAAGTGTTCCTTGTCTTTGACTAACCAAGTTTGTGTAGAAACTGAACAGTCAAAACCTAACCCCCAAAACATCCCACTAAACTACGACCAGTCAACGACTTGAGGTCTAGACAAACACCAAACTTCCTCGACAAAACTGGGTGTTTTGGGTAATTCCAATTCAAGTCTATCAAGTCAACTCAGTGTCTGGTGTTTCTCGCCAATTGATACACCAACGAAAAGACGACTAAGAGTAGTCAAAAGATCTCGCCGACGAGACAAAAAAAGACCGTCGTGTTATGAGAGTAAGAAAAGTCCGTGTCCAATTTAGTGTCCGAGTAATACATACATAAGTTCCGTTTCGTTTCTGAAGAAAATAATGTCCATTTCATTCTCGAAGAGTTCCCGAACGATTCTTTGTCGGTACACTTTTACAATCGTTACCTTTCCTTTCATTGCTCCATTTTAGTTACTCTTTCTTTACCTTACACTTTATCATAATTTTTATCATAAGAGTATTAGTGATAATGATCTCGTGATATACCTATCGAACCAAGTAACAAAGTCCAGAGTACACTAAGAACTTAAGAGACAGATATGCTTTATAACCCTGTTATCGTGAATGTACGAAAATTCACACTATACCTTTATCAGGTTTGTGTTAGTAAAAGTAGGATGTAATAACTTTGTATCGGTAAAGGAGTGGTGGAATACTTTGGAGTCCCTGTATGTAGTTACAAAAATACCCTGTAACAATTAATCAGAAAACCACACTCAGAAGCAAAAAACAAAAAAAAAACAAACAAACAAAAAAAAACTGTCACGTAAGGAGATCCGTTTGTAAGTCCATTACTATTAGCACGATTAATTTCAAAATGTATTTTGTCAAGAGAAATGACTTCTCACCTTTGGTACACATTCCAGATCAGAGACGAGAATTCCTTAAATTTTAAATGACTCACCTTTTCATTGTGTAGTATTATACCATGAATAATAGTAACACCACATTTCATAATTCCTCTACTGAGTATTAAATTAGTAGAATCGACCGTGTTAATCTTTTCAGGAGTGTCACACGATTTTTCGATAAAAACTTGACACAGTACTACATCTCCAATCCGTCCACCTTTGTTCTCACTTTAATAAAGGACCGGTTTCACTGGTCTACATGTCAAGGTGTCCCTATACCTTACCGTATTATACTGGACTGTTATCACTCGTCGTATTTGTCTCAGTCACTCTCTTTTTAGACCTTTCTTCTCTTTTCTCTCCATTTTCATCCCAAAATTTATAATCTGATTTGTAAGACAAACAAAACAACAACAAGAAACAAATAAAAAATGTTAACCCTAGGTGTTTATTTACATCTCTTCCTTTCACTAAACGAGGATGTACTTCCAAATCCATCTGTGGTAATAATCGTCGTAAACTTAATCTCTCGTCACTTGGTATAACCTTTCACTATGGTTGTCAGAACCCTTTTTCCTACGAACTAGGAACCTTCTTTGCGATACTGTTTGAATCTGTCGTATAATTTTACGTCTCTGTAGTGAAACGGTTGTTTTCAGGTATACCAGGTATACCAAAAAGGTCATTAGTACACACCTATACTCTCAACCTAGTATTCCTTCCGACTCGTGACTTCTTAACTACGAAAGATTGACACTACGATCTCTTCTGAGAACTATCAAGGAACTTAACGTTCTAGTTTGGTCAGGTAGAATTTCCTTTAGTTAGGACTTATAATTAACCTTCCTGACTACGACTTCGACTTTGAGGTTATGAAACCGGTGGACTACGTTTCTCGACTGAGAAACCCTTTCTGAGATCACGACCATTTCTAACTACCGTCCTTCTCTTCATCCGTTACCTTCTATTCTACCAACCTACCGTAGTAGTTGAGTTACCTGTACTTAACTCGTTTGAGACCCTCTATCCCTTCCTGTCCCTTCGGACCAACACGATGTCAGGTACCCCATTGTTTCTTGACCTGTGTTGAATCACTGACTTGTTGTTATTATTTCAGATCTAGTACCATTCACCACTCTTGGTACGTTCCTCTCTTTAACTAAACCCCTCCGTAAGATCTCCTCTTGTCTGTCTTTAACTAGTAGTATACTTAATAGACACCCCTCTTCTCTCTTTTCTTTAGTTCCGTCTCAATGACAAAGATGGTCGAGAGACTCTTCCCGACTTTTTGTTGAGTCGGGATGCGACTTCCTGTATGTAAGAACCCAACTTCAGACTCAATCTTGTTACCTCTCCCGAAGAATCTCTTTTCTACCTTAGGACAAAGGTTCTTTTACTTCTTGTCTAAGACCGACTCGTTTTTGACGTTTAGAGTAGATATCTAACATTTTGATAATTGATTCCATTACTTATGTCTTCCTTCCTTACAAGTCCACCTACTTACTTCTGTCTCCTCACTTCACTATTATTACGAAACATAGATAACGATTAATAACATTATTGACATAGATATAACATACATATACAATATAGATTTATAACATAGATAACATTAATAACAACATAATGTTATTAATAAGTATTACTAGTTTGTATTAAATGAATATCAGGGGTAAGTCTCAAACTAAGAAGATTTTCATCCGTTATATCATATCAAATAGTTATATGTTGTTATAAGTACGTTATATCAAATCGTTATATGTACGTTATATATCGTATACTCTATACCGTAACAAGACATAAACAGGTATCATTTTCGATAATGAGGGTTTCTAAAACTATACGTGTCCCGTCCGTGAATTACCTAGTTAGTATTTAGTCTATTAATAAAAGTCTACGTAATATTATTATACAAATTATGAAAATAATTACATTCTACCCAGTTAATCAGTTTGTGAACATAATAAAGTAGAAATAATTGTTCTGTGAAAACAAAAACAAGTTTATAGACTCCTAACATGGTCTACTGTTAAAAAATCAAAAAAAAAAGAAAGAAATAGTAAAAAAAAGACCTCTAAAGTCAATTCACGTGGTATACCTTTATCTGATGTATGACCGTGTATAATACCAGTTCTATAAAACATCTTTGAGAGATAATAGATCTTATTAACCCTGGTGTATAAGATTTAATTATTAATAAAATCGATTACCTATTAAACAGGTGTATGATACGAACTCATATTTGTTTCCGTTACACTCATATTATATAATTATTACGATTTATAAACAAAAATTTTTATTTTATAAATAATAATTTGTGGAAATTTATTGGTTACTGTTATAATATATATATATATAAAACTTTATGAACATAGTATTAAAATTTTACATCTTGAATATTCAGTCACTTCTAAATGAACACGTCTGGGACCCTATATTCGACTACTTACTGTTTAATTAGAATAAACAGTTAAAGTTAGTTTAAAAGTTGTAAACTTAGAGTTGTAATGAACAACGTGTTGCCAGATCCGTATTAAAAATGGGAAAGTATATGTATATGTGTGAGACAAACCGAATGGGTCCCCGAGTCGTCATTTCTTAGACGAACGTTATGTCCTTGGTGTCCTCTACACACAAGTTAAAGACCCAGTCCTTTTAGGGGACCTCCTCTCGTACCGTTGGGTGAAGTGATATAAACGACCTTTTTAGGGTACCTATCTCCTCGGATCGATCGACTTTAGGTATTCCAGTGTTTCTCAGCCTGTGCAGACTCTGATGAATCGTACATATGTATATGTGATATTCCTAAGACCTATCCTAAGATCAGTCGTAAGGAACGTTCTAAAACAGTCCTTAACTTTGATCGGTATACTTGTCTCTTAAATTAATTTTAATCCTCCGTACAAATCGTCAGTTTTTCTTTTTTTTTTTCTCCTTTTATATTTCTTCCCCTTTCACGGATAACTAGGTTAATAAAATCAGTTAAATCACCTTTCCAGTCCGGTTGAGGATGAACGAAGTTTAACTGTCTCAGTCTGTAGATACAACCATAAACATCACTCGGACACTCCAAATTACTTTACACATCCACTAATTTTTTGATATCGAACACCTAAGAGTTCTCAAAACCTTCGAATAAGAGAGCCAAATGGTACCTTGATCGATTCTTACGGAAGTCACTGTCATATTTCACTATCCTTTCCTTTCGGGGATACCTTTTTATCTCAGGGAATTTATTACCAACGACCAACATATGGTAATTTTCAATTTTCACTTTCACAATCAACGATTCAGTATAGACAAAGAAATGTCGGGGTACCTACTATCACGAAGTCAGAGGAGACAAGTACCTTAAAAAGTCCGTTCTTATGACCTCACCCATCAGTAAGGGAAGAGACCCCTAGAAGGGTCGGGACCCTATTTTGGACCAAAAGGAAGTCACGTCCACCTAAGAACTGGTAGACTCGGTGTTTATTTCGTTAATCAATTATCTCAGAGAATTTTTAACCATGAATTAAAACTATTGTATAAAATTTATTATGAAACTATACATAGTTTTAATTCTTCGAAGTACCGTCTTAAATTGTAAAAAAGTTAATCGACAAGGTGCAGAATCAACATCGTACACGCCAGATCAAAAAGTTGGTCCCTAGTTGGGGTCCCGGAGGACGTAACCCTGGTACCTCAGAATTAGTGATCCGGTGGTCTCTTCAGGGATAATTATGAAATTAACTTTATGAAAACAACTTTTAAATTTTATATTATTTAAATTTAATTTTTTATTAGTTTAATCAACTCTAATTTTTTTTTATCCAGGTTACAATCACTCCTGTGAATTTTTACCTTCGGATGCAATAGTAATTCGTCATGTTAAACCGTTATGATAATTTTCAAATTTTCTAAAAGATGAGTGTTTAAACGGGGTTATTTCACAATGAATTTCTAAATTCATATTATCCCCTTACAAAACTATTTAATTAATGTCAGTAAACTGTTTTATTATCCGTCTTAATTTTCGAGTGGAAGACCTTACAATACATTTCTATAAATTTTTATATCTGAAAAACGACTTAAAAGAGTCAATTTTACGTTCATTGTTTTGTCGTATAATCATATCTTTTTTATATCGGACTTGTCAATTCACGACCTTTAACCCCTTTTCCACCGACCGACTGTGACTAAAACTATTTTTCTCCTGAAAAAGAAAAGAAGAAACACAAAATGACGTTGAAGAGGTAATACATTTCACGCACAATAGTAATATTAATCTTTTATTCATAATACTGTTAATAAGACGTTGTCAGTCAATAAGGACAAATGCGAAGATTGGAGGTCGAAAGACGGAGACCTCAATTACGTGCAAAGGGAGGTCACAATCCACGCCACTCCACTTCAGCGAGTCCGTACAGGCTGAGAAACGCTGGGGCACCTGACATTGGATGATCCAAAGAGGCAGGTACCCTAAGAGGTCCGTTCTTATGACCTCACCCAACGGTAAAGGAAGAGGTCCCCTAGAAGGGCTGGGTCCCTAGCTTGGGCCCAGAGGACGTAATCCTCCGTCTGCGAAGATTGGAGACTCGGTGGAACGAATATCTAAAAGAAGTGTTTGTCTTCTTTCTTTTTCCACTTTCGTTCATTGCAACTGTAGTAGTATTGTATTCGATTAATAAAAGATAGGACCAGAAAGAACTAAAAGTTGTAAGACTTTAAAAGATGGTTGAGGACGACGAGTAACCAGTTTGCGACACTAGTGTAAAGTAAGGTTCTGGGTTTAGGAGTGTTTGACGACTCCCGAGTGTTGGTCTTCAAGTAAATCTATTCTCCTGAAAAGAGTATCCTAATTTACCACCCTTTAGTGAAACTTATTTCTAAAACCTCACGAGTCGAGTGGGACGAGATAGGGTAGAGGGAGTGTTATATGATTATAAAATCCAGACTCCGACACTTGAGAAGATCAAAAGATTGGTCGAGGTGGACGACCATGACTGGACAAAGAAACACTAGACTTGTGAACGGAGTGTATTGCAACCCTCAAATTGAGTTTTATACTGGAGGAAAAGTATAAAGGAATAAAGATGTAGTGAGTCAAGGACTGTACTCTTCTTTCCGTCACTCTAGACGAAATCTTATAAAACAAAACCAGAATTTGACAAAGTAAACTCAACATGAATTAACGAGAACCCATTTACCTACTTGTCAGGATCTTATATATGGTATCTTCGTATTCGACTTAACTCCCAAACCTCGTTACTTGACGGTCAAGATTCCTATTTGATTTGTCCTGAAATGAAAACCTTCCTGTCTTGTAAAATAAACCCTTAAGTGGTCTATACTGAGTATAAAACTTTCAGTACCTAGAAAAGACTGTGAACTGTTCGTCAAAACTCCGGGTGTGGACGAAACTTTTCACATTGATCTCCAGTCGACCGACAAAAAGTCTTCGTAGAACAAGAGAGAACTCCTGTTGACCTACCAAGATCGGTATAAAGACCATTAAAACGTACATCGGTAAGGACCCCAGAAATCTTCGACTGGTAGGAGATTTGAGTAGGGAATTTTCATATTTAGTCACAATTTTATGAGTAACCGTTAAGGAAACTCCTGGTTCCCCCTTTTTTCCATGTCCTTCACTCATTAAACTAAAACCAAACCAAGTCAAGTCAAGTCGACGAATTAGTACAGGTTGGGATACACTGGGGTACCTGACGTCGTGTGGTCCGGAGGAACAGGTAGTGATTGAGGGTCTCGAATGAGTTTTAGTACAGGTAACTCAACCACTACAGTAGGTCGGTAGAGTGGGAGACAGTAGGGGAAGAGGAGGGTGGAAATTTGAAAGGGTCGTAGTCTCAGAAAGGGTTACTCAGACAAGAAGTGTTCACCGGTTTGATAACCTCAAAGTCGAAGTCCTAATCAGAAAGGTTACTTATAAGTCCTGATTAAAGAAATACTACCTGACCTACCTTGAGAAACGACATACTCTCTGAGAGTTCTCAGAAGAGGTTGTGGTGTCAAGTTTTCGTAGCTAAGAAGTCACGAGTCGAAAGAAATATCGAGTTGAGAGTGTAGGTATGTAGTGATGACCTTTTTGGTATTGGAACTTATCTACCTGGAAACAATTGTTTCATTACAGAGACGAAAAATTATACAATAGATCCGACCAGTATTGAAAAGAAGGTACCTCGTTTGTAGAAAATTAAAGTACCGACGTCAGTGGTAGACGTCACTAAAACCTCAGGGTTTTTTATTTCAGACTGTGACAAAGGTGACAGAGGGGTAGATAAAGGGTACTTCACTACCCTGGTCTACGGTACTAGAGGCAAAAGACTTACAACTCAAAATTCGGTTGAAAAAGTGAGAGGAGAAAGTGAAAGTAATTCTTCGAGGAATCAAGAAATTAAAGACGGTACTCCCACCACTATAGACGTAAAGACTCCAATAACTATAAAGAGGGCCGTTAGAACTAAGATCGAACACGAAGTAGGTCCGTTCGTAAAGAGTACTACATGAGACGTATATTCAATTTGTTCGTCCCACTGTTATATGTCGGAACTGCATGAGGAAAGGGATAAACCTTGGTCAGACAACACGATATAGGTCAAGATTGAGAACGGAGGACTGGACGTATGTCTAAAGAGTCCTCCGTCCAGTCCACCAGACCATAATGGTAGAGAAAGTCTTAAAAGGGGTCAAATAACACTAGGTGTGTCAGTTTCCGAAACCGTATCAGTTATTTCGTCTTCATCTACAAAAAGACCTTGAAAGAACGAAAAAGCTACCAGGTTACCTACAACCGTAAAACTTAGACCAAAGAGACGGAAAATATTTAGGTCGAACTTGTAGGCCTTCAAGTGCCAAGTGCATGACGACTTCGGACCGAACCTCTTAAAACTCGTAATGAAATGATCACACACTCTGCTCACGTTAATACGTCATCAAATTCGTAAGAAACCGTAACAAAAAGAAACTCTAACTTTACTTTTGGTCGTAAAGGGTAAAGACGCCGGTGACGACTCAAAAGGTTTAAACGACCGTCTAACTTACGTCGTGAAGTGTCGTAGTAAAAAATCCTAAACTTTATCGAGTTAACTTTAAGATAGTGGAGGTAATCGAAACAAGTATCACTACTTGTTTCCGGGTGAACTGAAGCGTAACGTCCTACAGACGACATGACCGACAACAAAGAGAATTCTCGGGTAACTATTACTAGTGAGTAAGTAAAATGGTAGAAAAACGGGGTACGTGTCAAGAAGGTCATTAACCGAAACCTGAATTATGGTAACCGACCTAGTCGAACACGGACCACTCTATCCTCCCCCGTCCACGGTCCTTAGACCCTATCTCCAACACAAAGGGTCACAAATGAGAAAACTAAAATGAGAAGCACAAGAGTCGAGAAATGAACTTCCCCTTTTTCAGACAACATCAGTTAGGTTCCGAAGGAAGGACCAAGAAAAGGGTCTCTGAACCGGAGTTTTTAAACGAGACCAGTATATAAAAAAAACAGAAGAACATGTAAACAAGTCACGGGAAATCGTTTCAACAAATGTATGTGTACGTGTGTGTGTGTGTAGAGAACCAAGTGATCTTTAAAGTTTTGGTATTTAGTATAACTCAGTGTAGATGATCGTTAGGTGATACCCGGGAAAGGAGTGTAAACGATATTGATCTTACAATAGGACTTACAAATTAATTTTAGTCATGACAAAATTCATGTATTTTGTATCCTCTTAAACTTTTTTTTTTTTTTCCGACTTCTATATTCTGCTAATGACTGTATTTGAAAACTAGTAAAAAACAGACAAATGATCTTAAATTATAAATTCGACATCGTGGACCTGTATTACTTAAAACTTAGATAGTAGATGATCTTATAAAATATAGATCCATTTGGAATATTGTTAAGGACTTTCTGTCCTTAACAAACACGAGACGACAGGTCTAAAAATATAACTTCTAGTAAAAAACGAATACACTTCCAGTAGTTCATTGTTTTCTTTATCTTCGGGTTTAATAAATACTTAGGAAGGTTTACGTAAACGTCTAAAGAGAGTTAGAAGAAGATGAATAATGACTTACCTTCCCCATCAACGACGAACACCTGTTCAAGTAAGACCTATAGAATAATCACAAGTGATCCCTACTATGGTTGTTTCAATTAATAAAGGTCTATAGAAGTCTGGATACCAATATTCATAGAAACATTGTAAAAAGAAATAAAGAGATTAAAACATGTTAATCTCGAAAGTGTGACAGGACCTAAGTTGAAAAAAAGAAGATATCGGTGAACTAAAAAGACGACCTTTATTTTATAAGGAAAATTAGAGAGAATGAAAGATTTGAAGTAACACAAACTAAGATGGGAAGTAAAATTTATCAAAATGGATATAAGTACAAGATCCAAAGAGGTTAATTCAACGAAACTCTAATAGTCGAAGTTTCACCTATATTAACACATATATATATATATATCACTAACCTCTACCTTTACCGTTGGGTGAGGTCACAAGAACGGTCCTCTTAGGGTCCCTGTCCCCTCGGACCACCCGACGGTAGATACCCTAGTGTGTCTCAGCCTGTGCTGACTTCACTGAATCGTCGTCGTCGTCGTATACCACTTCAGCGAGTCAGCACAGGCTGAGAAACGTTGGGGGTACCTGATATCGGATGGTCCAAGGGGCAGGTACCCTAAAAGGTCCGTTATCATGACCTCACCTACCGATAAAGAAAGAGGTCCCCTAGAAGGGTTGGGTCCCTAGCTTTGGCCCAGAGGGCGTAACATCTGTCTGCGATATAATATTGAATTATCCCAAATCAGATATAAGTGACCTCACATATGAAGAGAACAAAAATGACTTCTTATTAAATAAATGTTACAACACAATTAAATACGACATATCGTTTAGCTGAATCAATGTGTGTATACGTAAGAAAAAATTACAATAAAAAGTAATACCAAATAGTGCCCTATAACTCGTATCAAGGGACGTGATATGTCATCCTGGAACAACACATAGATAAGATATAATCTTCAAACAAAAAGAGAAGGACTGAATGAAATGAATCATACTATTAGAGGACCAGGTAGGCACGACGAAGTTTACCATAATAAAGTAAGAAAAATTACCGACTCATCGTCAGGTTACACATACATAGGGTGTAGAGAAAATAAGTAAGTAGACAGTCACCCGTGAATCCAACAAGGGAAGAGAATCGACAATCCTTATCACGACGATATTTGTATCTCCACGTGTATAGAAAAACTTAATAACAAAATAGGTCTAATGTACGACTCCTCACCCTAATGATCTAGTATAATAAAGTCAAGTCAAGTCAGGTCAATGAGTCAGCACAGGGTGAGAAACGTTGGGGTACCTGACGTCGTGTGATTCGGAGTGACGGGTAGTGGTTGAGGCCCTCAAATGAGTTTGAGTACGGGTAACTCAGCCACTACGGTAGGTTGGTATAGTAGGAGACAGTAAGGGAAGAGAAGGACGGAAGTTAAAAAGGGTCGTAATTCCTGAAACGTTTACTCAGGTAAGAAGTGTAGTCCACCGGTTTCATAACCTCAAAGTCGAAGTTGTAGTCAGGAAGGTTACTCGTGGGTCCTGACTAGAGGAAATCCTATCTGACCAACCTTGAAGAACGTCAGGTCCCTGAGAGTTCTCAGAAAAGGTCGTGGTGTCAAGTTTTGGTAGTCAAGAAGTCACGAGTAGGAAGAAATATCAGGTTGAGAATGTAGGTATGTACTGATGACCTTTTTGGTGTCGAAACTGATCTACCTGGAAACAACCGTTTCATTACAGAGACGAAAAATTATACGACAGATCCAACCAGTACTGAAAGGAAGGTTCCCCGTTCGCAGACAATTAAAGTACCGAAGTCAGTGGTAGACGTCACTAAAACCTCGGGGGGTTTTATCAGACTGTGACAAAGGTGACAAAAGACTAGATAAAGAGTACTTCACTACCCTGGTCTACGGTACTAGAAGTAAAAGACTTACAACTCGAAATTCGGTTGAAAAAGTGAGAGGAGAAAGTGAAAGTAGTTCTCCGAGAAATCAAAAAGAAGTGAAAGACGGTATTCCCACCACAGTAGACGTATAGACTCCAACAACTATAAAGAGGACCGTTAGAGATCAAAAATCAAAAAACTCATTGAAGGAACGACAAAAGACATCACCGACGTGGTTAAATGTAATGTTGGTCGTTACAACCTTCCAAGAGAAAAGAAGTGTTGGGGAGGTCTTAAACAATAAACATCTGTAAAAATTACTACTGATATGAATGGAGATAAAAACTAGACCCGTTATTAAATCACGGTAAATTACTACTACGAAAGTAAAATAATTTTTGTGTGTGTCTGTGTTGAGATGAAAATTAAAATTTTTATATGAACTCATTAACTCTCTAACATATTTATGAGTCCTAATTTTCGTCTTTGTAATCGAAATAAAGAGTTAATACTGTAGATATCTCACCACACGATCAATTTCAAGTTGTTGGTTAATCCTGTTTTTATCCGAGACTACATATCTCAAACGGTTAAAGGTACGTCAGAAAAGTTCAGGTGACACTGATCAAAATTCGATGTCTGACCTTCACCGACTTGAGTCCAATTCTTCGGTCCACGAGTTAATGAAGAGAGATCGGACACTCGATCCCAGATCAGGGACTGGTCTCGAAGGGGTTCAGAATCAAGGTTATATCTTTACCTGACACAAACTTACCTTACTTTATCAGATAATCTTTTAATATTTTATACCTGACATCGAGTAGTCCGAGGAGACAGGTACCCTAAAGGGTCCGTTCTGATGATCTCACCCAACGATAAAGGAAAAGGTCCCCTAGAAGGGTCCCTAGTTTGGACGTGTTTTCCACCTACGAAATGGTGGACTCGTTGGTCCCTTCTGGACTTTATTTCATCTTGTTTATTTATAAAATGAACTTTAACAGGAAATCACATCAATAGTCGAAAGTCCATATATAACATAAATATTTTACTTATATGTAAAAAGAAATTTAAAAACACTATTTTAAATTATAAAATAGAGTTAAAATGGGAAATAGAAAATTATAAGTCGAATATCAAACAAACAAAAAGGACTTCAGTTGATACGGATTTTGTATATTTTCAATCTTTAACTTAATAATACTTTGTTTTAGGTAAGGACCTAGTCAAAATAAAGTGTCGTCGTGAACCAATAATCGTAATTAATCAACTATACCGACTCAAACGTTGGAAGAATAATTTGATATCTCTACCTTCTTCCAAACTCTCAATTATAGTCCAGACAAAAAAAGGGTGACAAGAGTTTCTAGATCCTTTTCACATTGTAAAGACTTGATATAATGACTTTACTAAATACAGTAACTCGGTTTTGTATAAAGGTATCACAGATTACTTATAATAATGAACTCGAAATTAATAAAAATTCTTTCTTACAGAGTAGATAAATTGAAAGAGTCCAACTCAATAGACGGAAACAAGGAAGGACGGGTCCTCACAGTTACTGTACTCATAAGAGGTCGATGTCAAACAGAAAGAGACACTGAACTGGCGACTGACTAAGTTTACAGACAGTGAAGGGAGAGTATTTTTTACGACCTTCCTATTTCTCCTCCCACTATCCTCTCACCTAATTTTACTAGTTGTCAATTAGTTTGTTCATGAACGGGTCGTGGAGACTTCATTATCTATAATACCATATTCTGGTATTTTAGGAGTCTTCCCCTCTTTTTCTCCGTTTCATTACTTTAATGAATAATTGATTCATTAATTCACGAATTAATTCTTTTCATAAATTATTCTACAGGTGTACACGTTCTATATTCTTTTTTGTTATCATTTCCTTTCGTGTTGTATATACTTTATCCATTTTCTCTTTCCAAAATATGTAAATAAAACCGAATTTTACGTATGTTATAGGTGTTATAGGTTTTCACTTATACCATATGTAAAAAAAATATAAAGTCGTCCATAATAAAGTAAAACCTTTCAATTACTTCTGAGAGAGACCAAAAGGAATAAGTCCAGACCTTTAACGGGTAGGTTAGGTTAGAGATAAATCACTTTAGACACTTTATTTACATTTACCGTCGTCTATATAAAGGGGTGGGATCAAGAGAGGGTAAGACTGAACGATTTTCTACTGAAGTACCCAAAAATAAACTACAATCTCGACACCCTAAACTTCAAACTTTGAAAGACAAAAAAGAAAATGACTTTTACTTTTAATCTCCTCCGTCTACTGTGTTGCATCCTTAGTTCGTAGAGTTACATCCATCTGTAGAAAAATGTAAAGTCGTTTAATGAGTCGAGACGTTACCGTGTTCCTCACAACAGAGTGACAATTTAAAGATCCTCTGGTGAGTTGGAGAATTTGAAATGTTTTCCTAGAAAAATTTGCAAATATATCAAAAGTTTTAAGTATAAGAGACATAGTACGATTTTTAAAGTCAAAAATGAAATACGTTTCACAACCAAACGTATTCAACCCCTTAACTAATCACAATATCACACACCGATCGTTTTAAACCCTCATATATCAATCAAAGACCTTCCATAATAGAATGGACAGATAACCAGAAGGTTAGTAAATAATGATTATCTAAGGTACAATAAGTTCGTTGTAGTTTATATAGATTAATTTAAGTAAAATATTAAAAATATATCGACTACGAAATATTTTTATATCTTGATTAATATTCCTATTAAACTCACAAAAGAATAGAGAAAGTATACGATATGTCCGAGATAAAGGGATTGAAAGACTAAGTCTGATTAAGTTCCTTTTCTTTCTATGATTTACTGATCGAAACCCCTAAATTAGTCATAGAACGTTTAGATATACCCTTCACAGATATCTTTCACATTGTAAACTCAGGATGTCGAGACCCAGGTTTGTCGTTCGGGAAGTGAAAGATCTCACAAACTATTTTAATGGTCAAAAGACCCGAAATCAATTACGTAGTTCTTTTACCCCAATTAATATAGAAAACGTCCTAATACGACTCTTATAACTTCTGATTATTTATGTTCACAAACACTCAGAAAGGGAATCATCAAGGACATGAAGAATATGTCTGTAAGTAAGAACTGTAAAGAAAGGAAAAGGTAGTTCTTCCCACTTGTCCTTTCCTCTAGAGGACCTCACCCCAAATATTCTTCGGTGTACTCACAATCGAGACAGAACTCCAGAATCTCGACTCTAAGACTCTGAACCGTCTCGTTTCTAGTTTATTTTGTCGACGAGACATAGGGATAACACCACTATACCGACAGACGTAGTCGGAGAAAAATATTACTAATATTGAGAAGTCCATGTACTGTTCTCAAACATAAATTCTATTCCCGTCTTTTAGAGTTCTCCTGAGTACATAGGGTAATTGTAAATGTCTGACTTTTTAGGTTCGGTACCGTTTGCCGAGGTTCGTGTTCTAACTCTTCAATGAAGGTAGGTTTTACCTCTGTCACATCGTTATTTTTTTCGTAGATGTCCCTTAGTCGAACACCAAGAGGAGAGTAAGACAAAATCTAGGTACAAGATAGTCATCTATCTTTTCTTCAACTACTTACAGTTTATACATATCTCGAATTCTTACAGTTTTCGTGATCACTGAGAATGCCCCACGTACCTCACAGGTATAATAATACACGTATGAAACGGTGAATAACATTCCATGAAATTGAATAAAAATGTAAAAACTTAACTTCATATCAAATACATTTATCCAATATCCATATGTCATATCACTAAGTGTTTAAATTTCCGATACGATGTAAATATCAACAGTATTTTGTGATATGTGACAATATAATACATATGAACATCGAATACAATATGTATTATCAAGCATGGAGAATTAAGGAGTTAGGATAAATCGAGGAGGGGAAAGGAAGAGGGAAGACCATTGGCGATCAAACAAGACACATAGACACTCAGACAAAGAAATAACAATATCAGTGGTCAAACAACATAAAAAATCCAAGGTGTATATTCACTTTAGTGTGGCTAAACGGAAAGAGACAGACTGAATAAAGTAAATCGTATTACGTGAGGTTCAGGTAGACATCAGGACATTTACTTTTTTTTTTTAGAAAAATCTTTCGTTACCGTGGGGTGAGGTCATGAGAACGGACCTTTTAGGGTACCTGCCTCCTCGGACCACCCGACGTCAGGTACCCCAGCGCTTCTCAGACTCTGCTGAAGAGAAAGTGAAAAGTGAAAGTACGTAACCTCTTCCTTTACCGTTGGGTGAGGTCACAAGAACGGACCTCTTAGGGTCCTTACCCTCTCTGACCACCCGTCGACAGATACCCCAGTGTGTCTCAGCCTGTGCTGACTTCGCTGAATCGTCGTCGTCGTCATAAGGTAACACACTTATAAGTGTGTGAACTCAACAAAGGTATAGAACCATTAACATTTATTACGAAGATACTTGTAAACCCATGTATTTATAAAAATTTAATCACATGAATTAAAAAGTCTGTACATGGGTTCCCATCTTAACGACCCAGTGTACTATCGAGACAAAAATGTGGGGACGTTACATGAATTGTCCCTGTAACTCCGAGTATTGTAAACTCGTCGATCGAATTGTCTAAACCTGACTGTCTAGTTTCCTCGACTCTAGGAAGGAGAATTGAACCGAGACTCTCAATCTGATGATTCTTTCGACTCGTGACTTCTTAACTACGAAAACTTGACACCACAACCTCTTCTGAGAACTCTCAGGGAACCTGATGTTCCTCTAGGTTGGTCAGGTAGGATTTCCTCTAGTCAGGACTCACAAGTAACCTTCCTGACTACAACTTCGACTTTGAGGTTATTAAACCGGTGGACTACTCTTCTCGACTGAGTAAACTTTTCTGGGACTACGACCCTTTCTAACTTTCACCCTCTTTTTCCCCTACTGTTTCCTACTCTACCAACCTACCGTAGTGGCTGAGTTACCTGTACTCAGACCCACCTGAGGTCTTCAACCACTACCTGTCCGTCCGGACCACACGACGTCAGGTATCCCAATGTTTCTCAACCTGTGCTGACTCAATGACTTGTTGACCACTCATGATATCCTATAATTGTTAATTTAGTTATACACGTACTCGTCTTGTGTTTGTATAACGTAACTCATAACAGACTCAATACATCTTCGTCTCATACTCTGTCTCTAATTCATGGATAATAAATAACTCCCTCACGAAAGTCCAACTTACTACATTCCGTCACTCTTCTCGCCTTCTGGTCTTTTCTAAGATTTGTTCGTACACTCAGGTATAAGAGTTGGGATTTCAAACTAAAAACAAAATCCAAACTTCCTAAACAATTGTTTTCTTTAGTGAGTAAAACGTGTCTATTTTGTCAAAGTTAAAAAATATTTCTAATAAATTGAATTAAAGTTATATATATCGATAATTTTATTTTATACGTTTTTGTTATCTCTCTTCATTGTCGTATAAGTAGTGATTTAACCGGTTGGATTTAGGTCTGAATTCATTGTACCTTTCAGGGTTCATTGTCGTTAGACCTCCGAGTTTACCCTTTCGTAAGACCCACCATGTAGGTGGGGGTGTCCACTCTGAAGTTTAACTTCAAAAGTCCCAAGAACGGATATTGGGGCCCGACGTTTGACTATAGTAGTAGTCAATTTGGTCTCGACTAAACCAAATTACAAATGTTACGACAAACAAAGTGTAACATTTAGTATTCTAAAATCTGGGACCCCGAACCGAGATCCCAGAGTTCTTAATGTTCTGAGTGAGGAAAGAAATAGATTTCACAGTGAACTGAACGACACGAACGTTCGTCCGTGTCTTAGGACCGTCACAGGTTCGTCTAGTCTTCGTCCAGTCTCCAGACGAGAGGACGAGACTTCGGACTTATTCTGAGAGGTAAAATTGTAGTGATTGTCGGACTAGGGTACCCCTTGGGACCTCGAAATTACTGTGGGGTCAAGTCAGTCAAGTCAGCGAGTCAGTACAGGTTGAAAAGTACCAGGGTACCTAACGTCGTCCGGTCCGAGGGGACAGGTAGTGGTTGAGGTTCCCAAACGAGTTTGAGTACAGGTAGGTCAGTCACTACGGTAGGTTGGTAGAGTAGGGATAATAACGGAAGAGGAGGGTGAAAGTTGGACAGGGTTATAGTTCCCAGAAAAGGTTACTCAATCAATAAACGTTGTCCACCGGTTTCATATCCTCGAAGTCGTAGTCAGGAAGGTTAATTATAAGTCCTGACTAAAGGAAACCTTAACTGACGAAACTAGAGGAAATTCAGTCAGGTTTCCTGAGAGTTCTCGGAAAAGGTTGTGGTGTCAAGTTTTCGTAGTTAAGAAACCACGAGTCGAAAGAAATCTCAGGTTGAGAGTGTAGGTATGTACTGATGACTTTTTGAGTATCGAAAGTGATCTACCTGGAAACAACCGTTTCATTACAGAAACAAAAAATTATACGACAAATCCAAACAGAATCGAAAAGAAGGTTCTTCGTTTATAGAAAATTAAAGTACCGAAGTCAGTGGTAGACGTCACTAAAACCTCGGGGGTTTTATTTCAGACAGTGATAAAGGTAACAAAGGGGTAGATAAACGGTATTTCACTAACCTGACCTACGGTACTAGAAGTAAAAAACTTACAACTCAAAATTCGGTTGAGAAAGTGAGAGGAGAAAGTGAAAGTAGTTCTCCGAGAAATCAAGAAGCCAAAGACGGTAGTCCCACCACAGTAGACGTATAGACTCCAATAACTGTAAAGAGGACCGTTAGAACTAAGGTCAAACACGAAGTTAGTTAGATCGTAAGACGTACTACATGAGACGTACATTCAATTTATTCGTCCCTCTCTTATATGTCTGAACTACCTGAGGAAAGGGTTGAACCTTGGTCAGACAACAAGGTACAGATCAAGAGTGATAACGAAGAACTGGACGATGTCTAAAGAGTCCTCCGACCATTCCTCCAGACTATAAGGGTAAAGAACTTCTTAAAAGGCGTCAAACAACACTAGGTGTATCAGTCAATAAACCGTATCAGTTATTTCGTCTTCATCTACGAAAAGAGTCTCTTCCGTTACCGTGGGGTGAGGTCATGAGAACGGACCTTTTAGAGTACCTGCCTCCTCGGACCATCCGATATCAGGTACCCCAGCGATTCCCAGCGTGTACTGACTCGCTGAAGTGAAAGTGAAAAGTGAAAGTGCGTAACCTCTTCCTTTACCGTTGGGTGAGGTCACAAGAACGGACTTCTTAGGGTCCCTACCGTCTCGGACCACCCGACGGCAGATACCCCAACGTGTCTCAGTCTGTACTGACTACGTTGAATCGTCGTCGTCGTCGTCTACGAAAAGACATTGAGAGAACGAAAAAGATACTGGGTTTCCTACGACTGTGGGGTTTCTACTAGAGTTAAACTCCGTTCCACTGATCTAAAAAGTGTGGGAATTAGTCAATGACACCTCTTCCTTTACCTTTGGACGAGGTCATAAGAACGGACCCTTTAGGGTATCTGTCTCCTCAGAACACCCGATGGCAAGTACTCCAACGTTTTCAGTCTGTACTGAAACACTGATTTAGTGGTGATGGTTTTGGTTAGTCAATAACTGACACGAAATCGGGTTCCTATCAATCCACGGACTAGTTTCACCGAGAAAAAAACCAGTTCTCGTTAAGACACGTCTTCTTTCATCGAAACCCAATCGTCGATCCCGGAACCCACATGGTACTCACTGGTGATGAGTAGTATACACACCATGGAGACTTGGTTTTGTCCTTTAATTTATGATAAATTACGTGAGAGATGTTGTATCTCAATGATTGGATTGAGACCAAAGTTCAATTCAGAGGTTCAGTGTATACATTTAGAATTTGAAGTGGGCTTCCGGTGTCACTATGTTTCGTCCTTCCGCTCACCGGTGAGTGTCTAGTGGATGAACAGAAGAGGTTTGAAATTGACTGAATCTAGAGTGTCTGTAGGGAATGTACACTTTGACAATTTTTTCTTAAGTAAACTACCGTTTTACAGATGACAATTCTATATCCAAACAAATAAAATATCTGAAATAAATAAATTTCAGTTTACGTAATTACTTCTTTATAATCAAAATAATCGTACATGATAAGGTACAGGATGATTGTCATAATACACTACATGTGTTTCATGTTATAAACGGTAATATTCTATACCTTTTAAGACTTAAGGTTTGGTACACCGGGACTCCCAAAGTTTCTTTACTGACACCGGGGTGACAAGAGGGTGTACCCACTCCGTATCTTCGGGTCTTCGAATCCTACAGAACAGATTCTACCAAACCAATCATCTCCTAAGAGGTAAGTGGATAAACTAACGTGGATACACTTATGTACCAAGAGATAGGATGTAGAGGAATATAGTCCTAGGTCTCTACGATTTCGTTCCGGATTAAGTCTTCTCATACGGACAAAAGGAAGGGACTTATGTTCGGTATTTTTCGAGACCTAGAACTTTTATCTATCCTGTAAAATCTTAGTTAGTCTATCATATTGGTTGAATTATATCCTTGAACAAAATGTCATCGGTTAGTCTAATAGACCATCTGTAAAATGTATACAAGTGCAAGAAACAGAACGTTCCCATAACTAAATATTAGGTTAATACTTAGTGAAGTAGTAAGTCTCTTGAGGTCACAAATCTTTCAGGATGTAACTGAGTCTTAGAAACACTGGTCAGTACAGAGAAATGTTGGGGTACCTGATGTCGTACGGTCCGGAGGGACAGGGAGTGGTAGGGGACTTCAAACGATTTCAAGTACAGGTTACATAGTCACTACGGTAAGTCGGTAGAGTAGAAGACTGTGGGAGAAGAGAAAGACGGGAGTTAGAAAGGGTCTCAATGCTTGAAAAGGTCACTAAGTCGACGAGTGTACTCCACTGGTTTTATGACCTCGAAGTCGAAGTGGTAGTCAGGAAGGTCACTCATAAGTCCTAACTAAAGGAAATTCTAACTGAACCACACTAGCGGAACGACAGGTTCCCTTGAAGTACTCAGAAGATGTCGTGGTGTCAAGTTTCCGAAGGTAAGAAACCACGAGACGGAAGAAGTACCAGGTCGAGAGTGTTGATATAAACTGGTAACTCTTCTGGTATCGAAAATGATATGTCTGGAAACAACCGTCTCACTACAGAGACGAAAAGTTACGTGATAGATCTAAACAGTATCGAAAGGGCGGTTCTTCGTTAACGGAAGACTAAAGTACCGACCTCAGTAGTAGGTGTCACTAAAATCTCGGGTTCTTTACCTTTAACAGTGATGAAGGAGAAAAAGGAGAAGATAAACGGCACTTCATTACCTCGGTCTACGGCCCTAGAATCAAAAAACCTAAAAAGAAATTATAAATTGAAATTCGACCCAAAAAGTGAGAGAAGAAAGTGGGAGTAGTTCTCCAAGAAATCAAAGAGAAGTGAAAGACGGTAATCTCACCATAATAGGTGTTTGGACTCCAACAACTACAAAGAGGGTGGATGGAACTAAGGTCGGACATTGAGTAGGTCGGGTCGTAAAGAAAACTACACGAGTCGTATATTCAATTTATTTGTCCTGTTTTAGACTGTCGAGACAGAATGAGTAAAGAGTTAGGACTTAGTTAGTCAACGAGGTATGTCCCAAGATTGACTACGAAAAACTGGGTGTATGTCGGAAGAGTCCTATATCCATTTTACCAGACCATACGGGTAGAGAAGTTCTCGAAAGGTGTCAAACAATGCTAGGTGTGTCAGTTTCCGAAATCACATCAGCTACTTTGTCTCTATCTACAAAAAGACCTTAATGGAACGAAAGGGATACTAGGTCAGTTACAACCGTCAAGTTAGAGACCAAGGAGACGGAAAAGATTTGGGTTAAATCTGTAGACCTTCAAGAACCAAGTGTATTACGACTTCGAATCGTACGTTCTAAAATTCGTACTGGAATGATCGTACCCTCTACTTATTTTAACAGGTCACCAAACTTGTAAGAATTGATGACGGGAAGAACCCTTAACCGTACTCCTAACTGGAAAAGGTCAGGACACCGGTGACAACCCTGAAGGTCTAAACGATTGTATAACTCACGTCGTAAAATTCACGTAGTAAAAATCCCAAAATTTATCGAGATGACCTTAAGGTAACGTAGATGATCGAAATAAACGTCGTCACGAAACATTCCGGGTGGACTGAAGTGTGAGGTCTTGCAGTCTTAAGTAGTCTTAGATAGAGGAATATATGAGGTGGGTACCCGGGATCAGGACCAAGGGTCTTATAATATCTGATATTCATAAAACGGAAGGTCAAACAGGACGTTATGTACTCATTTAACGTACAAGATGAAGGGATTCTAAAAAGAAAAAATCGAACCTAGAAAATAAAAGGGGTATATATATATATACATATATATATATATATATATAAACTTCTTATCGACTGAGTGTTGTAAAGTCCACGTGTCATTCCACTAAATCAATATGTATATGTGTATAAATTTTGACGAAACGTAATATGTAATAATGTAAAGGTAATATCCGATAATGTAATAATATAATATACAATAATATTTTGTATCAAGGGACATGATACGTCAACAAAGTTCTGTCTCAAGAGTCACGAGATATTATTTGGAAACGACGAACAACGTATAGATAAAAAAAATTAATCTTTGTATCTTAAGATAAGTATGATTCGGATCGTTCACCTTAGTTTTACAGTTTAAAAAATCAATTGTTTTTAAGTATTTTAAAGATTTTATATATATAATATGTATAATAAATATATACATATGTTTTCGAAAAGATGATACGAACTATTTCTGAACTCTTTTTTGTAGTTTACCCCCGCCAGGATTCTACCGTCTCCTTATCCTATCCCTCTGGTGAAAGAGGGGATGTTTAAGTAACTTTCTAGTAAACTTACGACTCGTTTAAGGTGTTTTGTTGAAGACTTACAACCGCTTCCTATGGTCCGTGGGTCTTTCCGTCGGGTAAAAGAGACTTTTCTCCATCCTGTTTTATATTTTCTATTTTTCTCTCCGTTTTCTCAATCACTGTCTTTGGACAGGGTCCCTCCCTCAGTACTTCCTTCTCTCCAAAGGTTTGTGGTCCTTTGGGAGAGTGACCGCCCAGACACCCCTTAAAACCTTAGAGTCTCCCGTTGTATTGGTCCTCCTTTTATTTTTTTATTTATTTGGCGTCTAATACGCGGATTGGTGTTGAGGGTCGTCTCTTCATCGGGTCTACGAGCTCAGGTGGTCGTCTCTCACCCACGACTTGTCCCTCCGTGTCCGACGTTCGAATCCCATTCCTGACCCGGACTACGGGACTCCTGTTGGACTCCCTCGTTTCCTCTCTGTCGTTGAGTTTGACACCCTATCGGTCTCTCTTTTTTTCTCTCTATCTATCTATCTATCTATCTCTCTCTCTCTCTCTCTCTCTCTCTCTCTCTCTCTTGAAAGGGTACTTTTCGAGATTGGATTCCGTGAAGGACCGGGTGAGTGTCTTGTTTCCTGACTCGATTATGGTCTCCTCTCGATCCGCCGACACCTGACCGGGGAGGGGTGTGACCACCGTCTCTCCTTCCGTCCGCTGTCGGTCTCGGTCTTCCGCTCCCTGTTAGAGCCGGGGTCTCTACCGTTTGACACTCGTCCGAGTGTCAACGATCAGTACAGAAGGACCCTAAGACCTGTCAACTGTAGGTGGTCCTCCCAGCGTCAGTCTCTAGTCGAGGGGTCTCCTCTGTGTACCCTGTGGACTCTACTTGCGACTCTGGTCCCTCCACTATTCTACGTGGGTGTGGACCCTCTCACACGAGTGGTTCGTAGACCAGTGAACTCGACGAGCCTGGACCCTCCCTTGTTTTCCGTCCGGGTTGGTTCAGACGTGGAGACACCTCATGGACTCTTGGACTTGGACTCACCGAATTTGGACTCTTCACGTACATTGGGTTCCGGGTGAAATCTGTCAAGGGGACGTCTCGTTGGACCTCGGACTCGTCACATCTGGCCCTCTCGTGTATGCGTCACTCGTTCCCGTTTGGGTGACACCAGGTATATGACGCTCGTGAGGGGTGTGTACGGTCTCTATAAACAAACGTCACAAGGAGGGAGGGGTATCGTGTTGACTTGTTCACGGGGATTTATTCACTGGTGGAAAAGGGGACCAAAGTCCGTCTTTAATCTATGATCTCTGAACGTTTGTCTCCTTCGGTTTTATTTGTTTCTACCTTGGGAAAACCTTCACTGTCCACGTTGTCTAATTTCGGGACATCAATCGTAGCTGATGTAACCTTCCCCGGATATCTAGAACTCTTCTGCATATTTGACCTTGTTCCTTGATGGACTTTGACTTGACTGGTTTGTGACGGGAGTTGTCGAGGTCTCTTTAAGGATCTACATAAAATGATAAGTCAAGTCAAGTCAAGTCAGCGAGTCAGTACCGACTGAGAAACACTGGGGTACTTGGTGTCGTACGGTCCGGAGGGACAGGTAGTGGTTGAGGGTCTCAAGTGGGTTTGGGTACAAGTAACACAGCCACTACAGTAGGTTGGCAGAGTAGGAGGTAGCAGTGGAAAAGGAGGACGGGAGTTAGAAAGGGTCGTAGTTCCAGAAAAGTTTACTCAGTCTAGATGTTCTAAAAAATCTTGATTGTGGGGGTTTTCTACAGAAAAAGTAATGTCCCCTGACCTTACCTTTTCATCCTTCACTTCTTTGTGGACCTCATTGTCCTTATAAACCGAGACCTCATGTCTTACTTCGTCTAGTTTCGGATTGTCTCAAAACCGTTCTCTTGCGTGACCAATATCGTTTGTGGGAGAAGGTTGTTGTGTTCTCTTCTGAGATGTGTACCTGTAGTGGTCTACCAGTCGTGACTTTAGTCTAACTAATATAGGAAACGGTGGTTTCTACCTCCTCGAGATATGTCAGTCGTTTTTATTCTGTTCCTCGACTGACATCGAGTCTAGTACTTGGGAAATAACGGTTTAAGTCTGGATTTAACTTCTTTCGTTCCTTTTGGTGATCTGGTAAGTCCATACTGGATTTAGTCTAGGGAATACTGATATCTCACCTTCACTCTTTATCTAAATTCCCTGATCTAGACTATCTGTCTTATGGACTACTTGATACCTGTCTCCAAGTACTGTAACATGTCCTGTGTCCCACGTTCTGGTAGGGGTTCCTTTTCTTTACGTTTTTTCATTTTACCGACAGACTCCTCCAGGATGTTTATCGACACTTCTCTCCGTTTTCCATTTCCTCTTTTTCTTTCTATATGGGTAAACTTACATCTCAAGGTTGTTTGTCGTTCCTCTCTATTCTTTCGGAAGGAGTCATTATTTACGTTTCCTTATCTTCTTTTATTATCTTACCGTTTCGGATCTCTAGAGAAGTTCTTTTACTCTCTATGGTTCCCTTATAAAGTACGTTTCTAACTGAGTCATTTCCTTTCTTTACCATAGCTGGATTGTCTTCGTCTTCTATAATTCTTCACCGTTCTTATGTGTCTTCTTAACATGTTTTTTCTAGAAGTGTTGGGTCTTTTAGTACTTCCACACTAGTGAGTGTGGGTAGATTTCGGTCTGTAGGACCTTACACTCCACCCGGAATCCTTCGTAACGAAACTGGTTTCGATCACCTCCACTACCTTAATGTCAACTCGACAAAGTTTAGGATTTTCTACTACGACACTTTCACGACGTGAGTTATACAGTTGTTTAAACCTTTTGAGTCGTCACCGGTGTCCTGACCTTTTATAATCAAAAGTAAGGTTAGGGTTTCTTTCCGTTAGGGTTTCTTACGAGTTTGATGTCGTGTTAATGTGAGTAGCGTGTACGATCATTCCTCTTCTGTTACCGTAGGGTGAGGTCATGAGAACGGACCTTTTAGGGTACCTACCTCCTCGGACCACCCGAGGTCAGGTACCCCAGCGATTCTCAACCCGTGCTGACTCGCTGAAGTGAAAGTGAAAAGTGAAAGTACGTAACCTCTTACTTGACCGTTGGGTGAGGTCACAAGAACGGACCTCTTAGGGTCCCTGTCTCCTCGGACCACCCGACGACAGATACCCCAGTGTGTCTCAGCCTGTGCTGACTTCGCTGAATCGTCGTCGTCGTCGTGTACGATCATTTCACTACGAGTTCTAAAGGGTTCGGTCCGAAGTCGTTATGCACTTGGTACTTAAGGTCTAAAAGTTCGACCAAAATCTTTTCTGTCTCCTTTGTCTCTAGTTTAACGGTTGTAGGGGACCTATTATCTTTTTCCTTCTCTCAAGGTCTTTTTGTAGATAAAGACGAAATAATTGATACGGTTTCGGAAACTGACACACCTAGTGTTATTTGACACCTTTTAAGACTTTCCCTACCCTTATACTCTTATGGACTGGACGGAGAACTCTTCGGGGATACGTCCAGTCCTCGTTGTCAATCTTGACCTGTACCTTGTTGTCTGACCAAGGTTTATCCTTTGTCTCATGTAGTTCCGACATATAAAATGATAATAGTAAAAAAATTAATTTAAAAATAAATAAAAAATTCAAGAAATAATGAGGAAATTAAAAGTAAAAATATTGGATGATAAAGTATCGTTTTTCTACTGGGGTAAAAATTACGTTTAAAGTATATACATATAAAAATATTAAAAACACTAAAACAAATTATAACATAAAAACTCTCAGATTGAAGATGAGATCTAAAAATAAGAAACGAAAAACCATAATCGATAGTTAAAACATGGAAATTCTTAGGTTAGAAGTCATGGGTAAAAATGAATCTTCACACTAATGACCGAAATAACGAAAAAGGGGGAAAACTGAAAGGAAAAAGAGGGGGTCCAGTGGAGACAGAGGAGGGAGGGGGAGAGAAGAGATGAATTGAGACACTTAGAGAGACCCACAAGGCCCTACACCTCTTGTGAATACCTTGACTAATGACCGGTCTAAACAGAGAGAGGAAAACTGAGGACTAGAAGAGGAGGACCAGTGGAGATAGAAGGAGAAGGGAGAAGAGTAAAGACACATTAAGGTACTTGGAAAGACTGACAAGGTCTGACACCTCGCGTGTATCCCTTAACTAATGACCGATCTAACGAGAGAGAGGAAAACTCAAGGGAGAAGAGGAGAACCATGGAGATAGCGGGGGGCGGTAGAAGAGAAGAGGTACATTGAGACACTTGGAAAGAACCACAGGGAGTGACACCTCTTAGAAAAGTAGTAATTGGATCTACGAAATAGTAGTTACGACATACCTACTTCTTCAGAAGTCCGATGACATTCTTATTCTGACTTTCGGTCTCCGTCCTCCGAATTTAGGTTTTGAACTCTTGTGATCTTTTGAGGACTAAGGTTCCTTATAATTAGTTGTTCTCGAGTAGGTTTTCGGAGGTATGGATGTGACTTTATTTCGAGGTGGGTTCTCGGTTGTTCAAAGTTTCGTTCCGTATGGTTCGATTAAGAGGTTGTCGGGTCCTTGTATTGGGACTCGTAATTTTATGTCCGTCGGTTTTCAGTGTGGTTTGGGTATCTGTGGAGTTTTGAGTGATCACCTGTAAAGTAATGTGAGGTCTCTCTTCTCTAGGTCGAGGTAGGTGGTCTTGTGACTGTGTTCGAAGGGATTGGTCCTTTGGAACTGTTCGGTGAACAGATTGGGGTGGGTGTCCCTCCTTGGGGGTGTTATTTCTCATTGTTGTTTGAAGGTCGTATGTCTTTCCGGTGGGATTTGTGTCTTTAGATTTGTTCTACTTTTCTCTTTATGGGTCGTCCATTTCATTGTACTATTTACGTTTGGTTTGGTTTGTTTTCTCCTCCTCTATCCCTCATATGGACTTTTTATTAAGTCTTATTACTATCATTTTTACTAGATTTTAGAACTTTTGTTTTACCTCAATGTCTATTTATCGGACCTCTGTTCCTAACTCTTCTACGTTCTTAACAAATTGTTCCTGGATCTTCTTTATTATTAATTTTTTTTCTCAGTTAGTTGTTACTTATTACGTTACGTTACATTACGACGATTCAGCGAAGTCAACACAGGCTGAGACACGCTGGGGTATCTACCGTCGGGTGGTCCGAGGAGGTAGGGACCCTAAGAGGTCGGTTCTTGTGACCTTACCCAACGGTAAAAGAAGAGATTACGTACTTTCACTTTTCACTTTCACTTCAGAGAGTCAGCATGGGTTGAGAATCGCTGGGGTACCTGACGTCGGATGGTCCGAGGAGACAGGTACCCTAAAAGGTCCGTTCTCATGACCTCACCCAACGGTAACGGAATAGGCTTATTACGTTATTAACTCTAGTTTTTGTGAGACCTCCCTTAGTTGTCATCTTATTAACTCCGTCTTCTATCCTATTCACTCCGCCTTCTATCTTACCACCTTTATTTACTTCGTCTCTCCTTTCTTCTTTTTTTCTTGATTTTCTTTACCCCTGTCAGAGTCTCTGGAGACCCTGTTACAATTTGTGGGGTTGTAAACTTAGTATTCTCAAGGTCTTCTTCTTCTGTTTTTCTTTCTGGTACTCTTTTATGAACTCCTCTATTATCAACTTTTTAAGGGATTTTACCCTTTCCTTTATCGGTGGGTTCAGGTTCTTTAGGGTTTTTAGGGTTTGTCCTATTTGGGTTCTACTTTGTGGAGTTCCGTGTATAATTAGTTTAATTGATTCTAGTTTGTGTTTACTTTTTATAATTTTCGTCGTTCCCTTTTTTTGTTGTGTACTCCCCTAAGGGTGTTCTTATTGTCAACTAGAAAGTTATCTTAGAGAAGTCCGGTCTTCCCTTACTGTCCTGTATTAATTTCACTACTTTCTCTTTTTCGATGTTGGGTCTAATGACATGGGTCGTTCCTCGAGTAAGTTTTACTTCCTCTTTAGTTTTCGAAATGTCTTTTCGTTTTCGACTCTCTTAAGTCGTGGTGGTGTGGTCGACAAGGTGTTTACGATTTTCCTAGAAGAGGTCTATCCTTTGTCTTTTCCACATATTTTAGTTTGAGTTTTGTTGTTTCATTTACCGTTGCCCTAGTATGAATAGTTATTAATGGAATTTACATTTACCCAACTTACGGGGTGGGTTTTCTGTTTCTCACCGACTATGTTTTGTTCTATATTTTTGTTCTGGGGAAATATACGACAGATGTTCTCTGGGTGGAGTTTTATTCCCTGTGTATGTCTGACTTTCACTTCCCGATCTTTTTCTCTAAAGTACGTTTATCTCTGGTTATCTTTCGTCCTCGTCGTTAAGAAAATAGTATATTTTATCCGAAACTTTATTTCCGGAACTTTTCTCTGTTTTTTTCTGTGACGTATTACTAGTTTCCTAGTTAGGTTCTTCTTCTATATTGTTAATATTTATATGTACGTAAGTATTATCCTCGTGGAGTTATACATTCCGTTTACGATTGTTCATACTTTCCCCTTTAATTGTCATTGTGTTATTATCACCCTCTGAAATTATAGGGTGAGTGTGGATACCTATCTAGTTGATTTGTCTTTTAATCGTTCCTTTGTGTTTGAAATTTACTATGTTACCTGGTTAATCTGGTTAATCTGGATTAACTGGTTAATCTGGAGATATCCTGTAAAGTGGGGTTTTGTTACTTAAAGTGGAAAAAGAGTTCACGTCTACCTTGGAAGAAGTCCTATCTAGTGTAGGACCCGGTATTTAGATCGGAACCATTTAATAGTTTTTTTTTTTTTTCTTTATTAAGGTTCGTAGAAAAGAAGACACCATTCTAATCTACAGTTGATGTCCTTTTTATTTATAATTTTTATGTTGGTATACCTCCAATTTGTTGTGTGAAGACTTATTGGTTCCTTAGTGTCTTCTTTAGTTTTTTCTTTAGTTTTATACGTATCTTTTTTTACTTTTACTTTTGTATTGTTGGGCTTTGGATACCCTAAGTCACTTTCGTCACGATTCCCGTTTCAAGTGTCGTTATGTTCGAATGGAGTTCTTTGTTCTCTTTTCAGTTTATTTATTGGATTGAGATGTGGATTTCGTTGATCTTTTCTTCTTTACTTCTTGGTGTCCAATCATCGTCCTTTCTTTAGTATTTTTAATCCCGTCTTTATTTACGTTTTCTTTGTTTCCTCTAGTATCGTTTTCAGTTGTTTAGATTTTCGACTAAGAAACTCTTCTATTTATTTTATCTGTTTGGTAACCGGTCTGAGTAGTTCTTTTTTTCCCTCTTCCTAGTTTAGTTGTTTTAATCTTTAGTTTTACCTCTTTAGTGTTGTCTGTTGTGTCTTTATGTTTCCTAGTACTCTGATGATAGTTGTTGATATACGGTTATTTTACCTGTTGAACCTTCTTTACCTGTTTAAGAATCTTTTCGTATCGAAAGGTTTTGACTTGGTCCTTCTTTTTCTTTTATAATTGTCTGGGTAGTGTTCGTACCTTTAACTTCGATACTAGTCTTTAGAACGTGTTTGTTTTCGGGTCCTGGTCTACCGAAGTGTCGACTTAAGGTGGTTTTTAAATCTCTTCTCGATTGTGGATAGGATGAGTCTGAGAAGGTCTTTTAAAGTCTTCTTCCATTTGAAGGTTTGAGTAAGATACTCCGGTGGTAGTGGGATTATAGTTTTGGACTGTTTCTACGGTGTTTTTCGCTTTTGATGTCCGGTTATAGTGACTACTTGTATCTACGTTTTTTGGAATTGGTTTAACATCTTTTGTCTTAGGTTGTTGTATAATTTTTCTAGTATGTAGTACTCGTTCACCCGAAAGAGGGTCCCTACATTCCTAAGAAGTCATAAGTGTTTAGTTAGTTACACTATGTGATGTAATTGTTTAACTTTCTATTTTTGGTATACTAATAGAGTTGCCTACGTCTCTTTCGGAAACTGTTTTAAGTTGTAGGTAAATACTAATTTTTTTTTTTTTTGGGAGGTCTTTTGTCAGTATCTTCCTTGTATGGAGTTTATTATTTTCGGTATATCGTTTGTGTAGTTTGTAATAGGAGTTACCACTTTTGACTTTCATAAGGGGGATTTCAGTCCTTGTTCTGTTCCCACGAGTAAGAGTGGTGACGATAAGTTGTATCTAAACCTTCAAAATCGGTTTCGTTAGTCTCTTTTTTTTTCTTTATTTTCCTTAGATCTAACCTTTTCTTCTTCATTTTGAAAGTGACAAACATCTACTGTACTAGGAGATACATCTTTTGGGATTTCTGAGATGGTCTTTTAATGGTCTCGATTAGTTACTTATATCATGTCAACGTCCTATGTTTTAATTGTGTGTCTTTAGGGAACGTAAGGATATAAGATTGTTACCTTTTTGTCTTTCTCTTCAATTCCTTTGTTAAGGTAAGTGGTGACGTTGTTTTTCTTATTTTGTAAATCCTTATATAGATGGATTTCTTTATTTTCTGGATATATATATTTTGATATTTTGTGACTACTTTCTTTAGTTTCTACTACGTTTATCTACCTCTTTATATGGTACAAGTACCTACTCTTCTTAGTTATATCACTTTTACTCATATGATGGGTTTCGTTAGGTATCTAAGTTACGTTAGGGATAGTTCAATGGTTACCATAAAAAGTCTCTTGATCTTGTTTATTAAAGTGTCAAGTCAGTGAGTCAGCACAGGCTGAGAAAGGTTGGGGTACTTAGCGTCGTACGGTCCGAAAGGACAAGTAGTGGTTAAGGGTCTCGAGTGAGTCAGAGTGCAGGTAGCTCAGGCACTACGGTAGGTCGGTAGAGTAGGAGACAACAGGGGAAAAGGAGGACAGGGGTTAGGGTGGGTCGTAGTCTCAGAAAAGGTTACTCAGTTGAGAAAAGTACTCCACCGGTTTCATGACCTCAAAGTCGAAATCGTAGTCAGGAAGGTTCTTGTGGGTCCCGACTAGAGGAAATCTTACCTGACCAACCTAGAGGAACGTCAGGTTCCCTGAGAGTTCTCAGAAGAGGTTGTAGTGTCGAGTTTTCGTAGTTAAGAAGGGTCGAAAGAAGTGTCAGGTTGAGAGTGTAGGTATGTACTGGTGTCCTTTTTGGTATCGGAACTGATCTACCTGGAAACAACCGTTTCATAACAGAGACGAAAAGTTATACGATAGATCTAACCAGTATTGAAAAGAAGGTTCCTCATTCGTAGAAAATTAAAGTACCGACGTCAATGGTAGACGTCACTAAAACCTCGGGTCTTTTTATCTCACTGTGACAAAGGTAACAAAGGGGTAGATAAAGGGTACTTCACTACCCTGGTCTACGATAGTAGAAGTAAAAGACTTACAACTCGAAATTCAGTTGAAAAAGTGAGAGGAGAAAGTGAAAGTAGTTCTCCGAAAAATCAAGGAGAAGTGAAAGACGGTATTCCCACCACAGTAGACGTATAGACTTCAATAACTATAAAGAGGACCGTTAGAACTAAGGTCGAACACGAAGAAGGTCGGGTCACAAGGTTTATCCTTTTCCTCATGCAATTCCGACATATAACAGTGGGACGAATAAATTGAATATACGTCTCATGTAGTACTCTTCACGTTTCGACCAGTCTTACCGACGATAGTTTTTTAGATGTTTGTTATTTACGACTTCTCCCACACCTCTTTTCCCTTGGGACAATGTGACAACCACCCTTATGTTTGATCATGTCGGTGACACCTCTTGTCACACTTTCAGTTTAGTGAGTCAACACAGGTTGAGACACTAGGGTACCTGACATCGGATGATCTGAGGAGACAGGTACCTTAAAAGGTCCGTTCTGATCACCTCACCCAACGGTAAAGGAAGAGGTCCCCTAAAAGGACTAGGTCCCTAACTTGGGCCCAGAGGACGTAATGTCTGTCTGCGAAATGGTAGACTCGGTGGTCCCTTCGGGTCTTGTCACACCTCTAAGAAATTTTTTGACCTTTATCTTGACAGTATGTTGGGTCGTCAGGGTGAAGACCCGTATGTGTGACTCCTTTGGTCTTAACTTTCTCTGGGCACATGGGTTTACAAGTAACGTCGTGACAAATGCTATCGGTCCTGTACCTTCGTTGGATCTACAGGTAGCCGTCTATTTACCTATTCTTTCGACACCATGTATATGTGTCACCTTATAATGAGTCTATAATTTTTCTTACGTAAACTTAGTCAAGATTACACCACCTACTTTGACCTCGGATAATATGTCTCACTTCATTCAGTCTTTCTTTTTGTGATTATGTCATATGATTACGTATATATACCTTAGATCTTTCTACCATTACTACTGAGATATACACTTTGTCGTTTTCTCTGTGTCTACATTTCTTGTTAGAAAACCTGAGACACCCTCTTCCACTCCCACCCTACTAAACTCTCTTATCGTAACTTTGTACATATAATAGTATGTACTTTATCTAACGGTCAGGTCAAAACTACGTACTCTGTCCCACGAGTCAGGACCACGTGACCCTACTGGGACTCCCTACCCTATCCCTCCCTCCACCCTCACCCCAAGTCCTACCCCTTGTGTACATGTGGGTACCGACTAAGTACAGTTACATACCGTTTTTGGTAATGTTATAACATTTCATTAATCGGAGGTTAATTTAATTAATTAAATTTTTACTTGTAGTTTGTTACTTTTCTCTTCACTACCTCTTTAATCTTTTGTTTACTTTACCCTCACGACTTATACTCTCCTTTCTCACTTTGTTAAAAAGAAAATAGTTTAACGACAGAGGTATGGAAATGGTAAGTTTAGTTAGAAAGAAACTTCTAAGAAAGGTATTTCTCGACGAGGACCCGGACTTCAAAGTCTCTGAAATCGTATTTCACTCCTCTTCCTTCTTCGTTCACTCCCTTCCTCCCCGACCTCTTTGCTGGGCACGAATCTCGGAAAAAGGATGACTCTTGATCAGAAAAAGGAAAACGTACCTTAGGTTTCCGGTCAAGTCGGTGTCGAACCAAACTACTCACAACCTCTAAACCAAGTCGACCACCGTAACTTCATCCTCTGTAGTTGTTCTACCATCCAAGCACCAAGGTACTTCAAGTCGACAAGTGACATCTTGACGAACGATTATTGACCTTTTAGGATCCCAGTATTAGGTCAGCGGGTTGTCTTTAATTCATCTTACAGTCTAGGTGTAGTCCGTCCCGTAAACCGTTTTAAAGAAAGATCACTAAGGTTCAACCTAAAAACAGAAAATGGACACCGCTTAAGTACAACTACACACCGTTTTGGTTATGTTATAACATTTCATTAATTGGAAGTTAATTTTATTTATTTAAATATAATTTTATCTCATACACTTCTAAACAGACCATGAATCTGGATACATTCAAAAGTTATATACAACTTATTTAATTACTGTGATATATTTAAAAGTCATGTACGAGCACCAAGGTCACCCCTCTCTTCCTCCTTTGTCCCTCGCCCCGTCAAGACGGCGGTGGTGAGAGACACGGGCGCCGCACCATTTCCTCCACACTTAGTGCCCGCGCTCGACCACCGCCGCGGCGACGCCCTTCCAACCGCCACCCTTCCGCTACCGTCTATATCTACTTGAGTTGTAGTTGTCGTAGTAGGTTGCCGACGACCTTCACTCTCCCAGGTTCGGACCATTCTTACAGGTCGATGTCCTCTTACTTTAGTCTCCTGACACGAATTTCAGGGCTCTCTAGAAAGAGTCAGTCGGATAGGACGATCTTGAACTTCGTGGTGAGTTCTATACACCACTATAGGTACCCGTTATGATACTAAACGAAGCTGAAAAACTCATACCACCAAAGGGCGGTCTTTCGTTAATGGACAAAGAACCCCTGATACACCTGTCCCCTTTTGTTAGTGACCTCTGATAGACGGAGAACAACCGAATGTTTTAGTTTATAGGACTCTTAAAAAAGAAGAGTCTCCAATCTTTGGTGCTTACACGGTCGTAGCTATCTTAAATACCTAAAATACTACTTACATTTTCTTCTATATTGTAATTTGATATCTTTTGAAAGTGTCTGACGAAATTGACAAATGGTTATCGTCGGTAGTACCTACTCTTTTATAAGACGACAGTACCTCCAAATAGTGGTCTAGAAGTTAGATACCTCGTCTAAGCCACTTAATACGCTGGTTGACTACATGGTCTAGTTCCAGAAGAAACACTAGAAAACACCAGACTGGGGCTATTTCTACAGAATCCGACCCCATTTTTACTGTCTCCTCACAGGAAGTGTAAACCACGTCTTCACCAACGTTTTAAAGAGGTATTCGTACTAAACCTAGAATATACATCTCGGGTGGTCCACCAACTTCTACCTATACTTACAAAACGTTTCTCCGTCAACCAGTGAGACAAAAGACACGGGTTAATAACACCTCTCAAACTGTTACGTCCACGGTACTACTCACACCTGCGTTGTGATTACACAAGAAAAGTCTAACATTTCGGACGTCTCTTTTTCTTCGGCTTAAGGTGTTCTGGGCAGTGTGGAGGTTCCGTATACTAGTGTTTCGTTCGTTTCTTTATCTACAGTAAAACTATGACGGATCGACCCTGAACATTGTATATCATGTATTGGAAGTAAAAATTTTGACATTACACGTAACCAATCGAACGAGTTTATCATAAACACCCCGAGGGGTAAAGTAAAAACTGAATTACTTACCATAAACGACCAATATTGTCGTTTACTTTCTAAGAGGTGAGGGTTCCTTTTTACAAAAGTAATCAAGGGACAAAGAAAATGTTTGTTGTAATTACCACAATTTCGACATGTGAGTCCTGTCACAGGGGACAGATTCCCCACTCACATGTTGACTAGAAAAATTTTAAGTCATGTCGGGTATTTATTACATTTACGAGTAAAAGAAATCCTATATTTCTTTCGGGATCCCACGAGTTAGACATGTACAATAACAGTATTTTACGTATGGTAACCTATGTTTGGTGACGCTTGAAAAAACAAAGTTTCACTAACGAAAAAAAAAAAAAGTAACAGAATACATGTTTGATCAAAAATATCGATAGTTGTAATCCTCATTGAAAGTTGAAACGGTCGTAGTGACCATACATATAAATTGATTTCGTGTGAAAGGGGATGTCATATGAATTTTACTACTAATTTTGGTAATAAAATTTACAAACACTGAAAAAAAGGACTTCGGTTTCAAAGACAACTTTATATATGACTGTGAGGGGATTCATTCATGTTCCACCGTACCAACACATGTGGACAGTGGAAATACCCCTAAGTTTTTGTCCAAAAACTCAAACTTATCGTCAATCATTGTATCACGACAAATTCGATAATTATTAATTTCAATTAATGTAAAACATACTAAAGGTATATCAGATAAGTAATTCATTAGAAAAATGTCAATGTAGTCCGGACTTGGGTAGGTAAATCTTTCGAAGTTTAATATCTTTGTTATGACAAGATATGCTCACTGGCTAATACGTAAGAAACCGGATGTAAGAAATAAGACGTTACTTCAACTCCGAATATTCAGTTTTGTTTCCTTGATTGAATGATAGGTGGTCAAATATGTCTTAAGTGTCATATAGTGAAAAAATTTGATTCTGGACAATTTTTCTTTAGACAAAGTTGTCTACTGGCACATGTTATGGTACACCACTTTTAATTAATTCTGAATAATTTACTACTTGAACAATTTATTTATTTATTTAAAAGTCATGTATAAAAAATTTATTTCTTTGTTTACTTATGTAAAAACTTAATAACCTCTTGACATATTTAACTTAAAAAAGACTATAATTTCGTGGGTAAACCTTATATGGAGAGAAGACAAAAAGTTGTCGACATACAGACGAGTAGAGAGTTAAAGGATAATAAAGACTGCAACTTTCACATAAGAGACCCTTTATCTCCGAGATTTTATTCACCCTTACATTGAAAACAGACTCTGCACCTGATTACGTTTTTTAGAATGACTAAAGAGTGTCCGGTTAGAATAAACCAACATGAGCCCCAGTATCTTTGAATCAGACCCTGTAAAATTCTGTTTCGTTAGTTCCATCTCTCTTGGTCACTCTTAGTGAATCGATTGGAGTTATTGGTATTCTGATTCTGTCTTGATATTCTTTATTTTAAGTGTATGAAACAAGTAATAAGGAAACGGTTTTATTTAAGAGATCTGGTTTAGAGCAAGTGATCTTTAAACGGGTTTCCGAATGTCTTCTATGTTTGAGAGAAAAAGTCGAAAAGGAACAAAAGAAGGGGATTCTATAAAATAGAAATTACACAAAACTTAGAATAGAAACTCAATGTATCTTTTTAAAGGACAAAGGTTAATGTATAAAATATTTTACTTAATTCTAGAATTCATAGATCAAAATATAAAGGTTATTCTTTCTTTTAATTAAATAATTATTCCACCCTATGATTGAATATTTGTCTTTGGTAAAAACATTTTTCACTTTTGACTAAAACTAATTAAGAAAATTTAATTAAAACTAATTAGAAAATTATATAACCTTTCGAACGTACCCTTAAGATCGAGTTTTTTATTAACGGAATATTGGGTAGGACTAGTATAGTACGCAATGAAATAAAAATTTATATAAGGAAGATAGAGAAATTCTATTTACGTACACGATATACTATTGTATAATGGAATTTATGATATGATATGAGAAGGGGGGTCTAATAATAGAGGGGTGTTATAAAAGACGGGTACTTACTCTGTCACGCAATTTTTTTGACGTTCGACCCTCGTATCTCTCTTTCCGAAACATTGAGATCTATTTAAAAGTTTATTGAAACAATTTGTTCATAGACGACGTACAAACCATATTGTAAACCCTCTTATCAGTGTGAAAGAACCTGAATTAACACTGGTATCGGAAAACTATATTTTAGACCCGAAATCACGAATTCCCTAGAATCGAATCTGGTCGTAAATGTCAGATATCCGTCATTAAATATGTAATAAAAGGAAGTGAGACTTTAAACATTATTTTTACTAACGTTTGTTTAAATAAAAACATTATTTTATTATTTACAAGTACACTTTTATAAATCCTTAAGTTTTTCTTTTCTTTTAGTGAAAGTAGTTAATATTATTATATTGGGTCCGTATACCCGTATAATAACTGTATACCTAAGGTTCAGAAAATAAAAATAAGGTTCAGAAATTTTTTATACAGATTAGTAATTTTCTATTTTTACATTTAAGTACATATTTTTATTTTGTTATTTTTCCACTACTTTATAATTTTAATAGAAAGGAAGACGAGAGTTAAGTGGAGGAATGAAGAACAAGAATCAAAAGAGACACTTTAGTATACGAATAACTAAACAGAAGAGATCTAATACAAAATTAAGAAATGACATTTTAACTTCGTAAATAAGTTAAAAATAGTGTAGTTGAGGGTGGAAAAAAATTTTATAAAACTGTAAAAAGTAAGTGTAAAATAAGAAGACTACTCTGACTTCTTAATCTAATTTAAGAGATTCCGAAACTTAGACTTTAATAACTTTAGTAAGAAATAGAATAAAATCCTAAAATAAAAAATTAATAACTCCTACTACCAAATTCACAAGTACTTTCAATCCAAGAATAAAGACGATGAACCGGGGTTAATTATCTTTCAGAACCTTTTAGTGACTATAAGAGACCAAGAGTCCAACACACGAATACTTTATATTCCACATTTAATTTCCAAAATATCGAAATTTTAAAATGATAGACACCAATAACTCTTCTCTCGTCGAGAAAAAGTCGGGTAAGTTAACCTTCCGTTAACTAAGTCAGTACCTCTGACTTCCCAATAGAGATTGTGGATTCTAAATATTGAATAAAAGAGAAAAATGAAACTGATATTTTCCTACATCTATATATAATGGATATATTGAGTTACTAACTAACCTCCGTGTGTGAGAATCCTTTATGCAGTGTTTATTACTATAAAAGTCACAACACGATCTCTGTGACCTGATACCTTTCGATTAACAAACTTATAAAGGGGTTCAGATGTAAGTGACAGTGGTACAATCATCAAACTTTAACCGGTAATCCTCATAAATATGGTACCTTTACTCATTCGTCAATGTTTAGACGAAAAAAAAAGAAAGAAAGAAAAAGGTCCTCGGGTCCCACGTCTTTTCTTAATTAAATTGTCCGGACACTGATGATAGGAATCTTTCTGGACGAACGATCCAACCGGAAACCAGTCACAGACCCTTCAACCTAAATCCCTCTGAAGAGCGGTAAAGGATTGACTATTCTTTGGAGTGAACGGATGTGATAAACACCTTTACTACACCCAATACGTCTTACGGACAAAAGGAAGACTCTTAGACCTTAAAACCACAAGTGATCCGTCTTCTGATGGATCTTAAGGTCTTTTTTTGGAACCTTTTCCATTAATAGAAGTGTTTATCTGATAAAGTTTACACAACAGGTTTGAGTTATAATGTCCTTAATCCACAGAGGAGACACTGATATGATCTCTCTTCCTAGGAGTTCGACCGAAGACCAAAGAAGACCTGAAACGGGGTACATGATAAAAGAAAACGACTAAACGACACATGTGAAAACGACATTATTTAGTCTGAAACCTCAAGTCGATACACAAGTGAGGACTTGTGTACTCAAAAGAATCGTTTAACGGTTTGAACCTCCAGTAGAAAGAAAAAAAACCACCACCGTTAAAAATAAAAAATAAAAGGACAATCTTACGAAATAATTTATGCTCTGTGTGCCGGTTTGATTTCGTTTCTTTGACAATCATGATATCACCATACTATATACCTCCACTAGAATTGTGGAAGTTGTGTCGGTCATATAGGTGTGTGGTGACCAGTATAATTCTTTAGAATAAGTCGGGCATTACGCTTCACAATGGTATACTTTACAGGACCCTTCTCAGAGTACTATATGACTATTCCTCTTTGTATCTTTCCACATTAATACAAACACACACACACAAATTTCATATTTTAATAGACTTGTTAATGTATACTTTTGCAATCATACCAATGAAAACCTACTACTATGACCCATCTGTCTTATGTTATAATTATGAAAGTAGTATGAAACATTTTATTCTTTATTTTACTTTATAACCCTAAATATTTACTGAATAAAAGGTCATTATGACTTTATTTTATGTCTAATCCATTTTGATATAAAGACTTATCATGATAGTTATTACATCATAAAATCTCAAGATATAGTATCTTTGACGTTTAAACTCAGTCTGTATTGTTTTAAACTATCTAATTCCTCCGAGATCTCGATTACTATTAACTGATTATTGTAACAATAACCTGTAAGACCTATATCCTGGGAACTGATCAAGACACTAAACAGTACCAAAGGACAAGGTTTACAGTTCCCCAGAAGTTCGGGACGTAAATTAAAAGGATGTGTCCATCAGTTTAAACAGAAGAGTCTCAGACGACCAAGTTTAAACAGTTCAGGTGACGTAAATCTCAGACCAACAATTCGTCAAAAAGAGACTATATCTAAACAATTGTCTCTACCTATTAATGTTCAGTCGAGTCATTGTCCTATTGTCCATAAACTAATTAACTATATCCGTATAACTTTACTTTTTCATCTTCATATCATAAATGTTTTAACTTCAAATCTAATTTGGATTATCGTGACAACTTATTAGTGGATTCAAAAAGATCTAAAAGGAGTTAAGTGATTATTTATTAAGTCTTCCATAATAAAAGATGTAAATGGAGTTTATAAACAACCATTTTAGTAGGGGTGTAAGAAGGAGAACCGGGGGTGGACGTTGGGGAGTTCCTCGATAACGTAAGATCCATTTATAATCCAGTAATATCAACGTAAGTCCCTATAAACGTGTCCTCTGTCAATTTAGTCGAGGCAATGATACAAGATATTTTGACGTATTAATGTCTGGAAAGTTTCAAGTAGAATAATTGAACCCCGTACTGATGAAGTTTCGTCTGTACGACGTCTAGCCAACTCAGTTATAAGGGTACCATGAAAATCGAAAGTCAAAACCTTCCTTTGTTTGTATATCACCGAGGACCCATACACGATTTCTTTCATAATCAGTATTGATTTTTAAAGTGTGTTAGTAGGTCCTAAAAATTTATAGGTCTACAACCTACGGAATAAAATATTGTAAAACACATTTGTTGTATAGGTCACTATAAAAGTATACGATTAACTCAGTTAAATATTTATGTGAGAACAGTCCACGTCGTCTTCGGTTAACTGAAAATTTTTAAATAAAGTAATATTATACATAATATATATATGTGTGTATATATACAAAGGTCACATAAGTGTAGATCTAGTGTTATAGGTGTGGACCATAAGTTTTACCAGGATCAGAGACTGAGGCTCCAAAGACCTTTTGAGCTAAGTAACCGTTTCTAAAGAAACCTGTAACATCTTATATTCAAATCCCTACACTTATTCCAATCTGAAATCGTACGACGACGACGATTCAGCGAAGTCAGCACAGGCTGAAACACGCTGGGGTATCTCCCATCGGGTGGTCCGAGGACGTAGGGACCCTAAGAGGTTCGTTCTTGTGATCTCACCCAACGGTAAAGGAAGAGGTTACGGACTTTCATTTTTCACTTTCACTTCAGCGAGTCAGTACGGACTGAGAATCAATGGGGTACCTGACGTCGGATGGTCCGACAAGACAGGTACCCTAAAAGTTCCGTTCTCATGACCTCACCCCACGGTAACGGAAGAGGTCTGAAATCGTATCTGAGTCCATTTGGAATCCTTTGTAGAAGTGAGGAGTATCTTTTGTGGACAAAGTAAAAGTTTAAGAAGAGTAGGGGACTAACACTGTCGAGTCCTTTTTGGTCTCCACATGATAACAGAGAAGAAAGGACAATGGTCCAACTAGTATAAAGGAGTTTGACTGTGTATAAAGGAAATCCTCAAAGTCATACTGTCATGATGGGAGAAATCAATTTATTCAGAGAAGGGTATCCCTTATTTTATCCAACCAGTAGGAGGGGTGAATGGTTCCGGTACAGGTATGGTCCTGGTACGGTATCTTGTGGGTCAGGAATAGTAACGGTGTAAGAAGAAGGATGACAACAGGAAAAGGAGGAAAGTGTCTTCTTACTCACGTGACAGAGGAGGTCGGTTTGACGACGGTAGTAGGAGAACCTGAAGTTGTAGAACTACATGTCGAATAAGTTGGTGGACTAGGGTTAGGTACTCGAGTATAAGTCCCTGAGAACGACTTTATCAATAAAAGTAAAATACAAGTTTCTTAAACAGTAATTTTCTTTAGTGTGTAATGTTTATTTTGAAAGTTAACTTTTATCTACTAATAAATTAGATTAAAATTTATGTCAATCTTTTATTTATCTTCGTCATCTCTCTTCATTGTCGTATAACAACAAGTCAGTGGGTCAGTACAGACTGAGAAACACTGGGGTACTTGACATCGTACGGTTCGGAGAATGGTAAAGGGTACGGACAGGTACTGGTAAAGTACGGACAGGGAATGGTAAAGGGTCTCAAACGGGATCAAGTACAAGTGACATAGTCACTACGGTAGTTCGACAGAGTAGGACACTACGGGAGAAGAAGACGGGAGTTAGAAAGGATCATAGTCCCTGAAAGATTACTCAGTCGACAAACGTAGTCCACTGGTTTTATGACCTCAAAGTCGAAGTCTTAGTTATGAAGGTTGTTCAGAAGTCCCAAATAAAGGGAATTATAACTGACCAAACTAGAGGAACTACAGGTTCCCTGAGAGTCCTCAGAAGAGGTCGGGGTGTCAAACTTCCGTAGTTAAGAAGACACGAGACGGAAGAAGTAACAGGTCGAGAGTGTTGGTATGCACTGGTGACCCTTCTGGTACCGGAACTGATATAACTGGAAACAGTTACTTCATTACAGACGAAAAATTGTACGTCAGATCCAAACTGTATCGAAAGGACGGTTCTCCGTCAACAAAAGGTTAAAGTACCTTTGTCAGTAGTAAGCGTCACTAAAATATCAAGTTCTTCTCTTTTAGACAGTGATGAAGGTGTAAAAGGGGGAGATAGACGGTACTTTATTACCCTGGTCTACGGTAATAGAATCAAATAATAAATCAGAATTCGGTCAAGAAAGTGAGAAGAGGAAGTGGGAGTAGTTCTTCGAGAAATCAAGGAGAAACGAAAGACGGTACTCATTATAGTAGGTATATAGACTCCAACAACTACAACTTTGTACTTGTCGTATATGTAGTGATTTATTCCGACTACTAGATGTAGGTTTGAACTTTCCACGATCCTTCAGGATATTAGACCTCAAGGTTAATCCTTTGTCAGGGACGTCACACAGGTGGGGTATGTACTCTGGAGCTTAACGTCAAACCCCCTGAGGGCGAATATTAGGGTCCGGTGTGTCACTATAATAGTAGTTAAACACATGTTTTTACGTCGAGACCTAAAAAAAAAAAAACTTGAAAGTGTTACAATAAAGAAAATGGAACTCTCATCACTCTAAATTAATCTATGGTCCACAAACCGGTTTAAAGGTCTCCGAGTTCTCAAGGTTTTGAGTGAGGGTAAGAATAGATTTCACGACGAACTGAACGAACGAACGTCCGTCCGTGTCTTAGACCCATCACAGGTTCGTACAGTCTTCTTCCAGTCTCCGGACGGGAGAAGGAAGACTTCGGATTTCTTCTAAGTGTAGGAGGGACGGAGGAGAGATGGAGTTGGTGTCAGAGTACCGACGATGGTCGTTCTGGACGACAAAGACTTTATAACTTAATTTCACAGGTGAGACTTACTGGTGTAAGATATTAACGTGGAAGTGAGAGACGAAGTAACTACAGGTATTATGGGTAGACTGTTTTGATATTTCGAATCTGGTTGGGTCTGAAAACAAGAGAAACACTGGTGTCACTTAATAGACTAACAAAGACCCTTTGTATGGTGTGTACAAGGTTTATGTTTCTGTACATGTCTACGTTAAGATTTACACAAGAGAATTGTGGGTAAATCCGTGAACCGAGAGTACACTAGGATATCCATCGAAAGAGAAGGGAAGAGACACTCTCGGTAAAGGTTAAAATAATTTTGCAAAGAGGGGTAACTTTAACCATAAGAAGGGAGATATCTATAAGAATGAAGAATCAAGTTTCTATTTTGTTCAACGTAGTAGATCTTTATCGGAGGTAAAAGTCAGTGAAGGGACAAGTGTGAATGTAGATATTAACTGAGACAACTGACAAAGAAGAGACGGAAAAAAGGTATCGAAAAAGACAGAAGACTGAGAACAGACTGTAATAAAGTGACTAAGTATAATGAGGACCTAATCATTAATTTTTCCTTTATTGTTGGATGAAGTTCATGGTTAATAGAGTGTTAATACCGAGGTAAAGAGAGAAGTAAGTTCGGTTCGAAGTAAAAGAGAGAAAATTTTATAATTTCACTTTAAGTGTATCGTGTTTTAATTAAATAAATTTCACTAGTTAAGTCATAGATGATCAAGTAATTGTTATGACCTGTTGTTAGTGGAACTGGATCAAGATTCGAAAGGATGAAAATTGTGAAGTTGGGGTGGATTTGTCAAGAACGGTTCAAGAAGTACATATTGTCATCCATTAGAGAAGTTCGAATTTACTAAAAATTTTTTCAGAAGGAAAAAAACTGTCGAGTTCATGTAATTTGATAAGGAAGAAAAATTTTGGACAACGAGTGAACTCAAAATAATTAAAGGAGTAAGTAATATGTTTAGAAACAAAGAGTCAACAATTCCGTGCAGACTGAGAAACGTTAGGGTACCTGGCGTCGTACGGTCCGAAGGGACAGGAAGTGACAGAGGACCTCAAACGGGTTTAAAACAAGTAACTCAACCACTACGATAGATTCGTCGAGTAAGAGACAGTGAGGGAAGAGGAGAACGGGAGTCAGAAAGGGTCGTAGATCCAGAAAATGTTCACCGGTTTCATAACCTCGAAGTTTAAACCGTAGTAAGTAAATTGAAGGTTACTTATAAGACCCAACTAAAAGACCGAACTAGAGGAGAGTCAGGTTCTCTGAAAGTTCTCAGAAGAAGACAAAACTTTCGTAGTCAAGAAGTCGTGAGTCGGAAGAAATACCAGGTCGAGAGTGTAAACATGTACTGATGACCTTTTTGGTATCGAAACTGACATGTCTGGAAACGACCGTTTCCAGGAGACGAAAAATTATGTGACAGGTCCAAATAGTATCGAAAGAAACGTTCCTAATCCACAGAAAATTAAAGTACCGACGTCAGTAGTAGGTGTCACTAAAACCTCGGGTTCTTTTATTTTAGACAGTGTCGAAGGTGAAAGGGGAGGAGATAAACGGTACTTCGCTACCCTGGTCTACGGTACTAGAATCCAAAAACTAACAACTCAAAATTCGGTTGGAAAAGTGAATGGAAAAGTGGAGATAGTTCTGTAAGAAATCAAGGAGAAGTTAATGAGAAGTGAAAGGTGTTAATCTAGACATAGTAGACGTATAGACTCCAACAACTATAAAGAGGGTCTTTAGAACTAAGGTCGAATACTAAGTAGGTCGGGTCGTAAAGTGTACTATACAAGAACGGACCTCTTAAGGTACCTGTCTCCTCGGAACTCCCGATGTCAGGTGCCCCAGTGTTTATCTGTACTGACCCGTCGATTGTGAAAGTGAAAGTGAGACATATATTCAATTTATATTTATCCCACTGTTATATGTGGGAACAGTATGAGGAAAGGGTTAAAACTTGGGTAGTCAACAAGGTACATTTCAACATTGACAATGAAGAACTGGGAGTATATCCCAAAGATTTTTCTGTCCGTTCCACCACACTATAAGGGTAGAGAAATTCTTAAAAGGTCAAACAACACTATGTGTGTCAGGTTCCGAAATCGTCTCAGTCACTTCGTCTTCATAGAAATATCCTGTCGATAACAACTGGGTTCTTACACGTTCCACGATTCCTGTGTAATTGTACATTTTCATCTGATTCTAGAAAATAACGTCACCGTCTCCGACGGTAATTAGTCTTTTATTGTAGTTTTGTACATTTTGACTTTGATACTGTTTTGACGTTTTCACTCTGTGTACCACCTTTACCGTCTTCCAATGTAACCACCGATTGCAAGTATATCACGAATTTTACATGGTCTGTAAAAATTTGTGAAATGTGTATAATTGAATTATAAGTATCGTTCAGACACTATACCTATAATAATGTTCGGTATGAAAGTCTACTCTTTCGAATCTACTATGAGCAAGTGTATTGTAGTCATTCCAGTGTAGTTGGGTTTATGACCACGTCTTCAAACTTAGGTCCATTAGACCATAATGTTCGAGACTCATACTAGTATATTTGACCTCGTCAATCCACCTTACCTCCCTCTAAAAAGTAAAAGGTTCTCACTACTAAAAAATACGTCTCGGGACACCCGTACTACTTTTCAAACACAAAGTAGAATATTCTTTCTTTTAAAATTTTATGAAATTTTAGTTCATATTAAATATCCTATTATCACCCACCTAATGGTACTTCTATTAAATAACTTTTCCCTGATCTTATCAACTTTCTTCTGGGTAAATTATTAGTTACGTCATCATTTACATAGTTTCTTACTCACTATGTACTTTCTTTCTATTACGAACTTCTCTATCTTTACCTGTCTGAAGTCTTTAAATATCCGACATTTTTTAGTAACCATGAATCACTAGTTAACCCACATATGTTAAGAATTTGTCCATTACAGTTCCTAATGAAGTTTTACGTACTAAACAAAGTGGTCAACTCAACTCTGTCTCTAACGAACTATTTTTGGTCCAATCTTCTACCTTCAAACCAAAATGTGTACTGCTTGAACTCTCCGGAAACCCTGTACACTCATCTTGGGTCTCCTCTCTAGACTATCTCTTTATTTAAAGACTAATAAAGAATATCCGTTAACTTTAGTACATGATCCTACGCTAGTATACTCTTCCTTTTTTTTTTTTTTTCTGTTTTTGTTCCTCTTCTGTTCTCCGAGATTCCATGTTTGGAGTTCGAGGTCGTAAATTTATCCTATTCTCTCCAACTCGTTCACTTTCTGTCTTTGTTGGGTTGTTTGTCGTTTGGACACATGGGTGTATTTGTTTGCATCGTTTCTTTATCTACATGTAATGGACTCGTGATGACTTGTTAATAAAGATAATTGTTACTACTTTTTAGGATGTGACTAAATAAACTCCAATCCTACACCTCTACAACCCCAGTCAAAATCATTCGGGGAATTTTCGATCAGACAATATTCTTTTAGTACTCGGTTGTAAGTGTCAGGTGTGTTTCCTTCCTAAATAATTCGTCGGTCAATTATTAATCTTTTCGTCCCTTCTTTGATCCTAATACAACACGGTGACTTCAGATCTTTTCTCCTACAAAGGTTTTCGTCTTATAAGGTGTTCTCGTCACAAGTAATGTCAGATTACGACAACTCTCCGGTCCTTTCTATTTCTGACTTTTGATAAGAGATTTGTATTACCACAGTTCAAGTAACTTCTAAAATAAGTCTAGTAGGTACTTTCCCGGAACTTTGTTTCTATACCACTCCCGGAGAACACCATCGTGAACGGCAGTAGTATTGAAGTTAAAAAAGGTCACTACAAAACTAATCACACAGACGTGGGGACCTGAAATTCAAGATCCTCACGTCCCCAATGTAAACGAAGTGGTTGGAAACACAAGTAAACGGTGTGCTGTCACGAATGGGATTACAGACCCAGTAACACCCTTATCACATTCACACAAAGTATATTTACTGAACCCTTTCTTTCTAATTCACAATTTTATCGGGGTTTAGGATAAGGTAAAACAAAAGGGAATATAATCCGGTTTCAAGGAAACTAATGACGATTATCAATGATTTTCATGAAGTAATAAGGTGTACTACCATGTCTAGTAACGATGTACCCTTCAAAACGAAATTATAAATCTCTTTTAAAAGATTAAAGTATTTTCTTGTTTTATATAAAAATGTAATGTTACGAGAAAGTATGTACTATGTCAGAAAGATTAAAAGTCTTGAAAAACAGACTCGTAAACAAAAGGGACTTACACTGACTTGAAACTAAACTGAGAGGACCTGAAAGATTATAATATTAAAGGGTTGTTTCAACATCAGATTTATCAAAAAAAAAAAAAAAAGGTTTCTTAACTCAAATATTCTGAAGACAGTCCGGGTAATATGGAGTAACTAAAACTACTATATAAATAGATTGTCCTACTATCTATTTTATTTAGTTTACCACTAAGACTTTCCAAAAAGTACCATATATAACTGTAAATATAAGAAAAAAAAAAAGAAAAGAAAAAAAAAGAAAAAAAAAAACCGAAGATTATGGATCTAAAGAGAGAGAGAGAGAGAGAAAAAAAAAAAAAAAACGGAACCCTCATAAACCCCTTAAGGGTCCACCACATTATCATTTCTTAGGTGGACAGTTACGTCCTCTATGTTCTCTGTGTTCGAAGTTAGAGACCCAGTCCTTCTAGGGGATCTCTTCCTTTACCGTTTGGTCAGACCATAAGAATGGACCTTTCAGGGTACCTGTCTCCTCGGGCCACCCGATGTACTCCACTGTTTCTCAGTGTGTCCTGACTCCTGTCGTATCGTGTATGTGTATATACCCTTTATCATGTACCAAATTCATGATAACATGGTCATGACAACATGACCATTTTTTTTCTTGTTACACGAGTCACCAGATTCAGACATTTCGTAAAGGTAACATGTTTGACAATTGTAGTGTTGACTTTTCTTCTATTTATGACGTTTTCTTTTCTGAGTAGTACCTAACTCATTTTCCAATCTCTGAGTACTAATGTCTCGTCTCTTCATGGTATTCCTTTAATGTGTGACTTTGGGTCCATGGGATTTGGAACGTGATAACGAAAGAGGTCTTTTTTCTTCACCGAAACACAGATCGAGAGTAACTACACGAAACGAGATGTGTGTTAGGTAGGAAATGACCCGACTATTGGACTCGTGACACGTGAAAGTCTCAGAGTGGGTAAGTAAAAGACGGGTAACACAAATAGGTGAGAACATGGTAGTATAATCAGAAAGGAGGGAGACAAGAAAAAGAGTGGTGAGATTATAAATTGTACTTGTAATCCCTCCGAACTAAAGTCCAAACAAGTACACCCGTGTGACCTTTTCAGAGGAAAAGTACCGCTCGTCAAACCTAGTGAGGTTCTGTACTAAATAAAAATTTCAAGGTGTGACGTGTAACAACCGAAAAGTTATAGAAGACCGTTATTCTGTGGTTGTTCTGTCTTGTGTATTTTTTCTTCTTTTTACGGTTTTGTAAAAGAAAGGGGGAAAGACATAAGAGGGAGTCGGTTCAAACCTTACTGAATTCCCTCCCCAAAAAGAAAGGAAAAGAAAAAACGGATTTTGACCGACGATAATCCGTGGAAAAACCTAAGTCTGTAAAAGGACAACCGGAGAGGACTCCCTTAGATGTTGACTCAAGATCGTGTAAAATGAATAGGTTCTTTGGTGACGAATCCTCTCTTTACCCGGAAACCAACTTCTTGTTGTCCGAGATGTAAAATTCCTAAGAGAGACAACTCACCTTGATTGGTGTAAGGAATCCTAAATTCTGAGACGACTCAGAAATTGGGTAAGACTGGTAAAGACTCTAGTATTTTTTATTTTGACCGTCGACACCAACATTATCAAATAGTGGTACATTCCACTTAGTGGTGATCACCTTCCGTTCACAAACCAGAAACTTCTGCCAATACTCGTTGTTTGGTTTACGGAACTCAGAAAGTAACTTCTCTTGATAAGGGAAGATTTCCAATGGTGACTTGAAGAAAAAAAAAAAATTAAAGAAAAAAGAAAGTACTATCTGTAGACACAGTTTTCATGTACTAGTAAACATTACATGTAAAGGCATGGGGTTGGTAGGGGCCAAAAATGGTGTTTTTTTCAATACAAACATCTATCTAAAGAAGGGTTATTTCACACGTATCCAGTAGTGTGGTACACCAAAATGAGGTCAGAGTATCGTAAACGCCCGACTCCTTACCTTGACACATCGTATCTCAAATGGGTGAATGGAAGAGTCATTTTACCTCTTCTTTATTCCATTTAAGACAAATAATTCTTTTTAATCGATCAGTCCTGTCCATGGTTTCAAAATATGTCACAAATATGTCTCCATTTGACTCTTAAAGTTAATCTTTCACTCAACCGTCTACGATTATTCACTTTAAATCAACCCTAAGATGATGACCCTCTTATAGAAAAAACACAAAGGTTGTCTAAGATCCTTAGATCTTGATGCAATTCGGGAGGGTTTAAAAATTTTCGTAGTTTCTGTTGTTGTTGTTGTTGTTTTTGCTGTTTGTTGGGTTGTTCGTTGTTTGTACATATGGGTGTATGTGTTCGTATCGTTTCTTTATCTACATGTAATGGACTGGTGATGACTTGTTAAGAAAGATAATTATTACTACTTTTTTTAGGATGTGACTAAATGAACTCCAATCCTACACCTCTACGACCCCAGTTAAAATCACTCGGGGAATTCTCGATCAGACTACATTCTTTTAGTACTCGGTTGTAAGTGTCAGATGTGTTTCCTTCCTAAATAAGTCGTCGGTCTTTAGGTCTGTCGATCGTTCGAACCGAAATAAGACGAGTGGTGTCATCTTTAATGGGGTCTGAAGCAATTACGAACGAACCAACGTTTACGGAGTGAACAACGAATATGTCACAAGGAACCCGTTTCTAGGAATAAACCTTCTCGACAGTCGTCGTGTGTAAAAGTTTTTTTGTTATCTGATGGTTCGTGGTTTATGTGAGTAGTAGTGCATTGTCACTACTGTCGTTTTCGTTTTGTTCCTAATCTTAGCAGACTATTAGAGAGAGAGAAAAAAAATCGGTTGTCCAAATAAAGGTATCGGTCAATATCTATCCCAGAAATACGGAAAAGGTATTGAGATAAAATTAATAAAATAGAGTCTTCCGTGGTTAATGTAAACAAGACAGAATTATGAAGAATCCGAGACTAAAAACGGACAAACACACAAGAAGTGGTTCTTAATGGTCTCCTCACTTCCATACCTCCTGTGGTAGGAGTAGAAGTACGGGGACTTCTGTGACCTAAGTAAAGGTTTTTGAGTCGAGTTTACGACTCTTATTGCTAGGTATAGGAATAGTCCTAGACACAGATAAATAAATAGAGAGTGAATGACGTATGGGGACAGAGATGTGACCTTCGAAATTCAACTCTTGTATGTTAAGTCCTAAGTCGATTAGTTCACTTACAAAGAACAAAAGCGGACGGACTCTTAGAAAAGGGAAAAAGGAATCCCTGTCGTGGGACCAAAAGGAAACACTCGTAGTAGGGAGAAGGTATGAATAATATACACTACACCCTCCCAGATTGTGCGATTAAGGATGTAGAGGAATCGTTCCCCACCCTTACCCTGGATATCGTCTGAAACAACCACCAGAAAAGTACAAGGAAGTCTAGGGAAGATGTAAAGATACGGATTTCAAACCGAAGACGTCGGTCGTTTTGGTACTAACTACCTCTTGATGAAACTAGAGCTACTTTAGATGACACAGGTGTGTGTTCAGTCCACCCTTTATAGACTCCCCCCGTAATTTTAAAGGGGACTTACATCAAAAATGGATTATTGGTCGTCTACGCCCTCATATTTATGGGGTTTATGTGGAGTTTATGAAGTGAAGAACTACCCCCATTAAGAAGGTACAAACAAAATGGTCCTTTATAAGAACGTAATTCACGGTGAGAGCGAACATGGACTGAATTGTAGAGACATAACCGACTGAAGAAACAGTGGGTGAGTGTAAGGAACGTTGAAGGTTATTTGATAAGAGTGTCTATAGGAACCGAATCCAGATGAAGACCCCCTTGGACTTGATTCTGTTTTGGTTCAGGACCTTTGTATTCTCGTAGTGTAGGGAAATCACTGACTAACACCTACGTTTGGACTGGGTTCGGTCTGTTACTTTTTGAGTTGGGAAAGACCTTGGTGACTTACTCTCCACAAAGAAAAAATAACTCTAAGGAATCACATACTTTACATTCGACCCCCAGAGAGGAAGCACTCTCCTCACGAAGACTCTTATTTAGGTCGTGAGTTCTTTCGTCACGGATCTTCACTTCTCATACTAAAAGAACTACCCAAGTCGATATGGACTTTCAAACTAGATGTTGTGTAGAGAAGTTTAAAAACGAACGAAAAGTCAACGACTCAGTACAAACTGAGAATCGTTAGGGTACCTGATGTCGTGCGGTCCGAGGAGATAGGAAGTGATAGAGGACCTCAAACTAGTTTAAATACAGGTAACTCAACCACTAAGATGGATTGGTAGAGTAGGAGACGACGGGGAAAGAGGAAAACGGATGTCAGAAAGGGTCGTAGTCCCAGAAAAGGTTACTCAGTCGAGAAGAGTAGTCCACCGGTTTCATAACCTCAAAGTCGAAATCGTAGTCACGAAGGTTACTTATAAGTCTCAATTAAAGGAAATCCTAACTAACCAACCTCGAGGAAAGTTAGGTTCCTTGAGAGTTCTCAGAAAAGATCGTACTGTTAAACTTTTGTAGATAAGAAGTCGTGAGTCGGAAGAAATACCAGGTTGAGAGTGTAGGTATGTACTGATGACCTTTTTGGTATCGTAACTGTTATACCTGGAAACAACTGTTTCACTACGGAGACGAAAAATTATACGACGGATCCAAACAGTATCGAAATGAAGGTTCCTCGTTCACAGAAAATTAAAGTACCGACGTAAATGGGAGACGTCATTAAGACCTCGGGTCCTTCTATTTTTAGACAGTGTCGAAGGGGACAAGGAAAAGATAAACGATACTTCACTACCCTGACCTACGGTACTATAATCGAAAAACTTAGAACTCAAAATTCGGTCGAAAGAGTGAGAGGAGAAAGTGGCAGTAGTTCTTTGAGATATCAAGGAGAAACGAAAGACGGTACTCTCATCATAGTACACATAGATTCCAACAACTATAAAGGGATCGTTAGATCTAAAGTCGAATACTAAGTGAGTACTTGGATAAAGGGAGGAGAGTAGTAAAATGTTCGGTTTTACTCAATTCAAAGAAAAAGAATTGTGACTGTCTCGACACTAATTAAGTCCATCCTCTATCGGTCAAGGTACAAGTGAACGAAAGATACATCACGACCGGTCGTTCCTCCCCAGTTCACGGGATCAGAGAAGTAAATACTATATACACCACGAGTCTGTAATTTAGACTTACCTTTCGTCTTCGAGACCTTAGACTTACGATTACCCCGACAGAAAAGAGATGAAAATGGTGTTTTCAACTCCGTCCGGTATGAGATTAAAAACAACCCTATTTCCTCTTTTTTGATAGATTTTATAAAATGACAGAAGAATGTACTCTTAAAAACAACCTATATTTCTCTACGAGTAAACTCTTGTTTCACAATCCATCACTTTAAACAGGCGTACTGAATTTACTGACAGAAAAAAAAAAAAAACATTTAACGTCCTACGTAATAAACAAAATTAATTCGTTACCGTTTTTACCGAAACACTGTAAAAGGAAGATCCTAGACCTTGGATGTGTGTAGTCCAAACACGTACTCTTGGTCTTTAATTTTAACTGGTGTCGATTACCCTTGGACGAGTCCGGATAAAATATCTGAGACGACTCACTTCACAATTCTCCTTTGTCCGATTCACTTCTTCCCTTTCGGGTTAAGACGGAAAAGTTGTTCTAAATTATTACATATTGGGGGTCTCAACTGAGTAACCTTTTCTGGGACTACGACCCTCCCCAACCCCCGTCCTCCTTTTCCCCTACTGTCTCCTACTCTACCGACCTACCGTAGTGACTGAGCTACCTGCACTCAAACTCACTTGAGACCCTCTACCACTACCTGTCCCTCCGGGTCGTACGACGCTAAGTACCCCAGAGTTTCTCAGCCTGTACTGACTCGTTGACTTGACTTGACTTGACTTAACTTGGGGGTCTTTCATTGTATACTAGTCTTAATGTTTAAGACAAACAACGAAAAGATCGTAATTCCTAAACAATTCGTGGGCTTTCCTTAAGCAAACAGAAGTATAAAAATTAAGTTGAAGTCACAGAAGTTAATCTCGTACAAAAGACTTGTTTATATACCAGTCCCTCCTGACTACGATATAGAATTCCAGATGTATGGATTAACCTCTAAAATCCCAACCAGTGTCTTACTAAATAACAACCGTTCCACCGCTCTCATTTTTTAGAAAGATAAAACAAAAATAAGACACATACTTCGTTGTATTTTTGTATTCCCTTAGGTCCTCTACGAACGGAACAATAATCGAAAAAGTTACAAGGGTCTTCAGTAGAAGACGAAGGTAATTGACTCAGAGAAAAGGACCCAAGATGGAAGGAAGTTCGAATTAAAACATTCCATAATACTTATAGGAAGAAACTTATGTATACCGTCGGAGGTCCACAAGGTACCGAGACCCCTTCCCGTATTTTATACGTCTTACTCTAGAAAATAATTGTTGAGATAACTGTTATCGTTTTTTTCCAACCCTAGGAAGATCAAACTAGAGACCTCTGACGAGAAAGGAAATCCTATATAAATAAATAAATAAATAAAGTCTTGAGTCACCGGTCGACGTCAACATACACAAATTAAAAAAAAAAAATTAAATTTGTAAAAATTTCGTAAAAAGACAAATGAGTCAACCGAGAGGATGTAACCTGAATAGAGGTAATATACACACCAGGGTAGAACCCAAACAGAAAGAAGGATACCGACTTTGAAGGATTTCTATGTCAGGAAATTTTTTTTTTTATACTATACGGGATTTCAGTTTCTTTCGTCGAGTCCTGAACCGACAAGTATTAAGTCAACATTTATGTAAATCACCTCTCTACAAGATAGTTAATAGGTGACTAAACGTCTTTCCGGAATTTTGAACTACGTAATTCTGTCCTACATAACGAATAATTCTAATACACCCGATGTCTCATCGAGAAGACTAGGAAAGTGGACCCGAGTGAGGTTACCGACGTAAATAGACACCCAACCGACCTCAATCTCTCAGATGTCATCGGAGTAGATAGAATCTTTGTTCCTTTTACTCTCGTCATTTACGGACGTTTTGTGAGTCGTCGACGAAAGAAACTCAATTGTCCACACTCGGACCTCTTTACCGGGTTCATGTTGACAGAGTAAGGCTGAATACCTTGTGTTCTTACAAATTCGAATTCATCGTCTAGTCAACATTTTATTAATGTAATAACCTCCGTAATATTAAATGTCGGAATAGGATTCAAAAACCGTTTCTAAATATTTCAGTAGACCTCATTCCTCCACAAAACGACTTTATAAATGAAAGTAAAATCCTAGTTTCCTGAGCAATTGTTTTCTTTAATGAGTAATGTGTATTTATTAAAGTTAAAATATCTACTAATAAACTGAATTAAAGTTATACGTTAGTAATTTTCTTTTCTTTATCTTTGTTATCTTCATTGTCGAACGTACACACGTACACACGTGTCAACAAGTCTACATAGGTTAACAAACACTAGGGTACCTGACATCGGGAGGTCCGAGGTGACAGGTACCTTAAAAGGTCCGTTCTTATGACTTCACCCAACGGTAAAGGAGGAGGTCCCCTAGAAGGAGTGGGTCCTATAACTTGGGTTCAGAGGACGTAGAGGACGTAACCGTCCACCTAAGAAATGGTGACTCAGTGGACCCTTCGGGGTTCCTTGTCACAAGTCAAGTCAAGTCAAGTCAGCGAGTAAACATAGACTGAGAAACATTGGGATACTTAACGTCGTGTGGTCCGGAGGGATAGGTTATGGTTGAGGGCTCCAAATGAGTTTGAGTGCAGGTAGCTCAGTCACTACGGTAGGTCGGTAGAGTAGGAGTAGGAGACAGCAGGGGAAGAGGAGGACGGGGGTTAGGGAGGGTCGTAGTCTCAGAAGAGGTTACTCAGTTTAGAGGCGTACTCCACTTGTTTCATGACCTCAGAGTCGAAATCATAGTAAGGAAGGTTTCTTGTGAGTCCCGAGTAGAGGAAATCTTGTCTGACCAACCTAGAGGAACGTCAGGTTCCCTGAGAGTTCTCAGAAGGGGTTGAGGTGTCACAAACGTAGTGGTTTAACCCGACTGTTATATATAGGTTTGAACCTATCACGTGTTTTCAGGTAACAATCGTCGTTAGATCTCAGGGCTAACCCTTTCCCAGTGTTCGCCACGTACGTGGGGTGTTCACTCCGAAGTCTAACGTCAAAACTCCCAGGGACGAATATTAGGGTCGGGAGTTTAACTATAACAGTAGTCAAACACACGTTTTTACTTCGAGACCAAATTGAAAATGTTACAACAAACGAAGTGAAACACTCAGTATTCTGAACAATCTGGGACCCCCCAACCGGTCTGGAGGTTCTCGAGTCCTTAAGGTTCTGAGTAAGGGAGTGAATAGATTGTACGACGAACTGAACAACACGAACGTTCGCCCGCGTTTTGGATCCGTCACAGGTCCGTCTAATCTTCGTCCAGTCACCCGACGAAAGGACAAAGACTTCGGACTGTTTCTGAAGGAGGTAAAATTATAAGGATTATCCTCCGAACGAAAGAAGACTCCCCAGTCTTTCATCTCCCATAATCCTTTACTTTTCCCATTGTTAAACCGAGAGACGTTTAATATAGAATTATTTCGACAATAATTCTTTTGCTTTATTGTATTACTTTCTTAACCGAAATTTTTTTATTTTTAACGAATAAACATCGTAAACGGTAGAAGACGGTAACACATTTAGAAGATGTGACCGGTTATAGTTCGTAAACAAGTTTCACCCTTTTGTACATGTGTCACTTGAGAATACTCGGATCTGTTCAGACGAGATCGTGTGATTAGTCCTTATGAAAAATTTTTTTAATTCGTAATGGTCCTTTACCTTTTCTTCAAATACCAAAGATTTGTGTACCCTCCTTACTATAAACTTGTACACCTACCCCCTATTCTGTCTTAGTAACCACTTTAGAAAATGATGGATACTTCCTTTTAGAGGTTCGTAAGAACTTTACTTCTGGGTTTACGTGTGTGTGTGTGTGTGTGTGTGTGGTTCGTGTTACGTGTTCTCTCTCCTTTATTTTAGTTTTACAAGCAAAACAGGGGTTTCAGGAATAATCTAGTACTTGATTTGTTTAATCCAGGACCCAAACCAATTAGTCGTGGAGACCCTCTAATCTGGTCTTCACCTTATACCGTCCTCTACTTGTGAAATACTTTCTACGGATTTCTCCGACTACTTTACCTTTTTCAGACTACTTCTTAAGTCCTTTCATGTACCGAGACCAAGATAAAAATCGGGTTGAGACATTGGAACTTGTAAACTGAACATGTGCAAGATTTGAAACTTCGTCGTATCTGGATTGTATTCGTCTTCTCTAATTCTTCTCCGTCGTTCTTATGTGTCTTAACATTTTTTTTTTACAAAGTTACTGTGCCCATTGGTACTATCACACCAGTCAGTGGATCTCGGTCTGTAGACCCTCCCAATTCAATTTACCCCGAATCCTTTATAATGATGTTGGTTTCGATTACCTCTACTACCTTAAGGTCTACTCGATAAAGTTTAGTATTTTCTACTACGACAATTTTACGACGTGAGTATACAGTCGTTTCGACCTTTTGAGTCGTCACCGGTGTCTTGACCTTTTCCAGTCAAAAGAAAGGTTAGGGTTTCTTACAGTTACAGTGTCTTACAAGTTTGATGTTATGTCAAGTGAAGTCAAGGTAAGTCAACGAGTCAGCACAGACTGGGAAACGCTGGGGTACTTGACGTCGTGCGGTCCGGAGGGACAGATAGTGGTTGGGACCTCAGGTGGGGTTGGGTAGAGGTAACACAGTCACTACGGTATGTTGGTAGAGTAGGAGACAGTAGGGGAAGAGGACGGGAGTTAGAAAGGGTCGTAATTCCAGAAAAGTTTACTCAGTCGACAGACGTAGTCCACCAGTTTCATAACCTCAAAGTCGAAGTTGTAATCAGGGAGGTTACTTTTGGGTCCTGACTAGAGGAAATCCTACCTGACCAACCTTTAGGAATGTCAGGTTCCCTGAGAGTTTTCACAAGAGGTTGTGGTATCAAGTTTTTGTAGTTAAGAAGTCGCGAGTCGAAAGACATATAAGGTTGAGAGTGTAGGTATGTACTGATGACCTTTTTGTTATCGGAACTGATCTACCTGGAAACAACCGTTTCATTACAGAGACGAAAAATTATACAAGAGATCCAACCAGTATTGAAAGAAAGGTTCCTCATTCGCAGAAAAGTAAAGTACCGACGTTAGCGGTAGACGTCACTAAAACCTCGGGTCTTTTTATTTCAGTCGGTGACAAAGGTGACAAAGGGGTAGATAAAAGGTACTTGACTACCCTGGCATACGGTACCAGAAGTAAAAGACTTACAACTCGAAATTCGGTTGAAAAAGTGGGAGGAGAAAGTGAAAATAATTCTCCGAGAAATCAAGAAGAAGTGAAAGACGGTATTTCCACCACAGTAGACGTATAGACTCCAATAACTATAAAGAGAACCTTTAGAACTAATGTCGAACTCGAAGGAGATCGGGTCACAAAGAGTACTACATAAGACGTATATTCAATTTATTCGTCCCACTGTTATATGTCGGAACTGTATGAGGAAAAGGATAAACTTTGGACAGACAACAAGGTACAGGTCAAGATTGACAAAGAAGGACTGGACGTATATCCAAAGAGTTCTCCGTCCAGTCCACCAGACCATAAGAGTAGACAATTTCTTATAAGGTGTCGAATAACACTAGGTGTGTCAGTTTCTGAACTATATCAGTTATTTCGTCTTTGTCTTTAAAAAGACCTTGAGAGAACGAAAAAGTTACTATGTCGTCTATAACCGTTAAACTAGAGACCAAGGAGACGGAAAATATTTTGGTCGAACTTGTAGACCTTCAACAAGACATAAAGACTTCGGTCCGAACTTCTTAAAACTCGTAATGATATGGGGTACAGGTTCCATTTTCTTTGTGTTCATTCTACCATCCACGACTCTCTCCCGTAGTCTCCCGTCTGTGTGACTTTGACGGTAGTGTCAATTGATCGGTTAGACTAGTATACCTGGTGTCGGAACAGATTGAGTCACTTTGATTCGGTACAGTACACCCCGGTGGGTTCTACCTACCCAGTACAACCTCCAGACTGTCTTACACCAGATGACCTCTTTCCTTACCGTTTAGTGAAGTCAAAAGAACGGAGTTCTTGGGGTACTTGTCATACTTTTCCGTTTTTCTATCCTGTGACTTTCTACTTGAGGGGTCCAGACATCCATCGGGTTGTACAATGACCTCTAGTCACCTTTTTATTGTGGTCTTTCTTACTTCCCTACCTCGGTTTCGATTTTGTTGTGGGTCAACACCTATCCTGATCACTATCTTCGTTCTAGGCTACAACATTTCTCGTTATAACGTATCCTTGGACATTACAATCCAGTTACTTAGTTCCGTTTAACCTGCACCAGTTTGTCCTCTACCGTTCTCGTTGTGACTGTAAGATCCTTAGTCGTTTGATTCTACCTGACCTTACCCACTTAAATTGAGTCTACTGGTAACATAGATGATAACGCCCGTCCTTAGGGAATCTTATTTACCTCATCGGTAGTATCAGTTGTTTTCTCAGGTTTAACGTCATGAACCTACGTTAGAGTTTTTCTGTTTTACTAACAACAAGTAAAGGTTCCGTTTGCTAAGTTATAGTGCCATTAGGTTCAGATACGGGGTTGGTCATTACGACTTCTTCGACTTCGACTTGCCAAGATACTTCGGGATGTTCTGGAAGATCTTGATTATGAGTTTTTTCTACAGGAAAAGTAATATCCCCTGACCTTACGTTTTCATCCTTAAGTTCTTTGTGGACCTCATTGTCCGTTTAAACAGGAACCTCATGTTTTACTTCGTCCCGTTTCCGATTGTCTCAAGACGGTTTTCTTGTGTGACCAGTATCGTTTATGGGAGAAGGTTGTTGTGTTCTCTTCTGAGACGGGTACCTGTAGTGGTCTACCATTTGTGGTTTTAGTCTAGCTAATATAGGAAACGTTGGTTTCTAACTCTTCTAGATATGTCAGTCGTTTTTGTTCTGGTCCTCACCTGACACCGAGTCTAGTACTTGAGGAATAACGGTTTAAGTCTGAATTTAACTTCTTTCACCCCTTTTCGAGATCTCGTAAGGCAATACTGGATTTGGTTTAGGGAATAATGATATGTCACCTTCACTCTTTATCTAAATTCCCTGATCTAGACTATCAGTCTCACAGACTACTTGATACCTGTCTCCAAGCACTGTAACATGTCCTCTGTCCCTCGTTCTGGTAAGGGTTCTTTTTCTTTACGTTTTTTTTTTTTTATGTCAACTCCAGTAAAGTGTGCAATCCTTCCGTTACGAGTTTTAGTAAATTCGATCCGAAGTCGTCGTGTACTTGACTCTTAAGATACATGTTCGACCTAAATCTTTTCCGGTTCCTGGGTCTCTAGTTTAACGGCGGTAGACAACCTAGTATCTTTTTCGTTCTCTTAAAATCTTTTTGTAAATGAAGACGAAGTAACTGTTACGATTTTGTTAACACATGTAGTGTTGTTTGGAATCTTTTAAGAATCTCTACCCTTATAGTCTGGTGGAATGGACAGAGATTCTTTGGACATATATCCAGTGTTTCGTTGATGATCTTGACCTGTAACTTGTTGATTAAGTTTAACCTTTTCCTAATATAGTTACGACATATAACAGTGGGACGAATAAATTGAATATATGTCTCATTTAATACACTTCACGACCCGACCTACTTAGTGTTCGACCTTAGTTCTAACGACCCTCTTTATAGTTGTTGGAGTCGATATGTCTACTACAGTGAGATTACCGTCTTAGATTCGACTTGATTTCTCGGAAGACTACTCCCATTTTCTTCTCTCACTCTTTCGACCGAATTTTGAGTCGTAAGTCCTTTGTTTCTAGTACCGTAAACCAGGGTAGTGAAGTACCGTTTATCTACCCCTACGTCACCTTTTTCACTGTCTGAAAGGTACAAACCCGAAGTTTTAGGGACGTCTATGACTGACGTCGGTACTTTAATTTTCTGTGAACGAGGAACCTTCCTTTCGTTAGTGTTTGGATCTATCGAATACTGTTTCTTTTCGGTTTTGAAACGGTTGTTTTAGACGTAATAGTTTCGATACTAAAATGGTCTTCAGTACGTATCAACATTCTCCGTCTGGTATTTCTTCCAACTTACAGTTTCTTGACTAAGAAAGTTTGACTCCACGGCCTCTTCTGAGAACTCTCGGGGACCCTAACGTTCCTCTAGTTTAGTCAGTTAGGATTTTCTTTAGTTACGACATATAAGTAACCTTCCTGACTACGACTTCGACTTCGAGGTTATGAAACTGATGGATTACACTTCTCGACTGAGTAACCTCTTCTGAGACTACGAACTCCGTTATCCTCTTTCCCCGTAGTCTCCTACTCTACCAATCTATCGTAGTGATTGAGTTATTTGTACTCAAAATCTTTTGAGACCCTCTATGACTTTCTGTCCCTTCGGACGACATGACGTCAGGTACACCAGTGTTTCTCAACCTGTACTGTCTTGTTGTACGAAACTCAGTGAAGAGACGGATAGAACGACACATTTATATAGGGTTTCATTGTTGCTAGTGTACTTCTGTTAGGTAAAAGAAGATAAAGAGATAAAAACCGTATCTTAGGTCCTGTTAATTAGTCTCTTTTCCTCACAACGTGACCGAACTGGATTTTGTTGCCCCTCCCTCTCGTATGTCAAGAGTCTTTGGAGAAACAGTTACCATCTATAACCAGGGTACTCCCCTGTACTACAGGGGTAAAAGAACCTAAAGAGATAAAAACCGTATCTTAGGTCCTGTTAGTTAGTCTCTTCTCCTCACAACGTGACCGAACTGGATTTTGTTGCCCCTCCCTCTCGTATGTCAAGAGTCTTTGGAGAAACAGTTACCATCTATGACCAGAGTACTCCCCTGTACTACAGAGCCGGTGTTCACACCGTAATATGTTCCATTTAGTCGTATCCTATCCTCCTCTATTACGGAAGTTTGACCAGGACCTAGTCCACCACTACCACACCGAACCAAGTGTCACTCTCGTTCGTCTCACCGAGAGGAAGAGAGTCCCTTTGTCTTACCTTCAGAACTGACTTCAGGTTGGGCGGGAGTGGAGTCGGAGGATGTGACCACAAAGGAACAGTTCACCTCTATCACAAGTATCCCTAGACTACTGTTAAATAAACGTTACCTTAATATAAAGGAGACTCTATAAAAAGAATTCACGTCTAATGTATATGGTAAAGACACTACAAAGAAAGAACTTGTCGATTAATTCGTTGTTCAAAATTGAGTTTAAGATCTTCGTATGGGATACTTCAACGAGTTTTAACTAAGTAACTGTTTCAGTTTGTACCAATCCGGTTTTAATAGTTTGTAGATAAATAGAATCATCCCAAGGAATTTTTATCAGTGGTTTATGATTTCACCCAGAGAAATCGTGGACACAAGGTAAAGGTCTATTACAAGACTTGACCAAAAACGTTTGACTCAATGTAATTTGAGGGAATAACTAGAAGAAGACCTGAGTACCAAGTGGTAGTGCAGGAAGTAATCCTGAAACCGAAACGGTGAAAACACCTTAGTTCACGTCTTCACGACGGGACTGGAACATCAAGACGGAAGTCTCTATGTCTACTGACGGGTCCTTGTGGTCGGTTCGGGTAAATAAGTACCTTATCGATATATACGAAGATAAAGAAGTCGTTTTCGAAAATACCGGTGGAACACCTAAAACCTACGGTGACTCACACTACCGTAGAACCAAAGAAAGAAATTTGTAATAAATTTCTTTAACAATATACGTACATTTCAGGTAGTTACCCTTATGTAAGGACTCCCAGATACTCTTGACACTTTTAAATTCTGTAAAGTATTCTTACCCCTAGGATAGATAAATCGTACCGGAGATTATCTCCTCCCTCCAGACAGAACTCTCTAAAGTTAAAGTTGAGATCTGATGACCTGACATGAACTTTCATATAAGTGATCCTTTCACTAAAGTTTTTACAAATCAATAGAGAAACGGTACTGCACAGGTCGTAGTTTTGGTCTACCAAACACAGTTACTGGTCTACCCTGACCAGTATTGGTTGGATCAATACAAAAATCAAGTTCCGGAAAGATTCTCTTTTCTTAATCGAGAAGTTCTCCTCACTAAGGAGGTAGGAGTAAGTTCTTTTTCAGGTTAAGTTTGAAGTAGAGAAGAGAATGAGATTTCATATAAAACTGGTGGGTAGTAAAACTATAAACCTTGGTTGGAAGTATAGAACGACTATTATCTGAGATTTTTCCGTCCACGTAAATTGTCAGTGATCTTTCGGATCATGAGAAGGGACCTTTTAGGGTACCCACCTCTTCGGACCATCCGACGTCAGGTACCCCGGCGATTATCAACCTGTACTGTCTCACTGAAGTGAAAGTGAAAAGTGAAAGTACGTAATCTCTTCCTTTACCGTTGGGTGAGGTCACAAGAACGGACCTCTTAGGGTCGCTGACCCCTCGGACCACCCGACGACAGATACCCCAGTGTGTCTCAGTCTGTGTTGACTTCACTGAATCGTCGTCGTCGTCGTCGTCGTCTTTCGGATCGACAAATTGATATAGAAGTACAGGGGTGTTAATTCGAGGTGTATGGATGCTGGGAAAGTAACCCCCAGGTTTATCTCATGGAACGTGTCTCACTGTTACAATTCTACAGACCGAATTCCAGGTAATTGACCTCCTGAAATTAAACTCATCTTTTGATGAAAACAATAGAGACGGTTTGCAACCATTGATCGACAGATACTACGATAGATTTCACACAACACTTTCGCAATCAGTGAATCAGTACAAACTGAGAAACACCAGACGGTCCGAGGACACAGGTATCATAAGGGGTCCGTTCTTATGACCTCACCCATCAATAAGGGAGGAGGTCCCCTATAAGGACTAGGTCCCTAGATTGGACCCAGAGGACGTTACGTCCGTCTAAGAAATGGTAGACTTGGTGGCCCTTCGGGGTCCTTCGATAGATTAAGTGGTTTATCAAACGAACAGAAAGTTCGGTTACCAGGTAGTACCCAGAATGTTTTGTTTATCTTTTTCTTAATGTACATTTAACGTGGTGGACACTGACACTAGAATAAGACCCTGACCTTAAGAAATTTTCATGTTCGTGATAGAATGTCGGTTTCCGGACTCGACGTCTTAATCATACAGAAATTGATATATCTTTATTATATAGATAATTATATTTTGAACGTTACACTATGACAACTTGTCGATGAATAGAGAGAGGAAACTTTTATTTCGAGACATTCATGGGACTACCGATATTTTTAGACTCTTCCGAAGTCCACAAATATTATTTACTTAAAGGTGTTGGAGCTTTCCCTCTCCTTGTCTTTCAAGTAACGGCCCAATTTAAGTAGACAAGAAACCAAAACATTAAGATAAAGTGAATACATTACAGGATCGTCATAAAGTCGGGATTTACTTAGTATAGAAGATGATAGAAGTCGAATCCCTTATTAATAGATAAAGTTTCTATGAAACTAGGTCAGAAGGGATTCGAGTACTAGACTCTACAGGATTGGGTCTATGTAACATCCTCAACCCGTTACGTACTAATCTTGGTACTAACTCCCTTTAGTCATGGTACTGGAACGTCCAGACCGGAGTCAGTCCCTGAGTATCGGAACTCTAAATCTTTAATTCTTCTGTAGAAGACCCAACCCTTGTTTTTCTCCGTCACCCTAGTTTGGGTCTACGAGTCTCTTACTTTCCATTCTAAACTTAAATCTACTCTTACCCCTTTTAGGTACCCCAACCAAAATTTTCGACATCGAATCAGTATCTTTCGGTACCTTCTCTGATCGTTACGACCTTTGACCGGGACCTAATCCCATAGCCTATGTACCAGAACGACATAGGTAAATTGCCTCAAAAAGGAGTTCACTCCACACACCCTGGACTAAGAACTTTTCTTCTACTACAGATTATCTACCTAAGAAGTAAAACTCGTTTTATCCCATAATTTATCCGTGGAGACTTGAGATGTTACCACTTACCCTTAGGACTTAATCCTACTTTTGTCGGTGTAGTTATATATCAAATAGACAGAGAAGTCAAGTCAAGTCAACGAGTCAGTACAGGATGAGACTCTGGGGTACTTAACGTCGTACGGTCCGGTGGGACATGTAGTGGTTGAGGACCTCAAGTGGGTTTGAGAACAGGTAACTCAGTCACTACGGTAAGTCGGTAAAGTAGGAGACAGTAGGGGTAAAGGCGGACGGGGTTTAAGGAGGGTCCTAGTCTCAGAAAAGGTTACTCAGTTGAGAAGTGTACTCCACCGGTTTCATAACCTCAAAGTCGAAGTTTTAGTCAGGAAGGTTTCTTGTGGGTCCCGACTAGAGGAAATCCTATCTGATCAACCTAGAGGAACGTCAGGTTCCCTGAGAGTTCTCAGAAGAGGTTGTGGTGTCAAGTTTTCGTAGTCACGAAGCCGTGAGTCGAAAGAAGTGTCAGGTTGAGAGTGTAGGTATGTACTGATTACTTTTTTGGTATCGGAACTGATCTGCCTGGAAACAACCGTTTCATTACAGAGACGAAAAATTATACTCATGCAGTTCCGACATATAACAGTGGGTCAGATCCAACTGGTATCGAAAAGAAGGTTCCTCATTCACAGAAAATTAAAGTACCGACGTCAGTGGTAGAAGTTACTAAAACCTCGGGTCTTTTTATTTCAGACTGTGACAAAGGTGACAAAGGGGTAGATAAAGGGTACTTCACTACACTGGTCTAAGGTACTTGAATCAAAAGACTTACAACTCGAAATTCTGTTGAAAAAGTGAGAGGAGAAATTGAAAGTTCTCCGAGAAATCGAGAAGTGAAAGACGGTATTCCCACCACAGTAGACGTATAGACTCCAATAATTATAAAGAGAGCCGTTAGAACTAAGGTCGAACACGAAGTAGGTGGGGTCGTACAGAGTGCTACATAAGAAGTATATTCAATTTATTCGTCCTACTGTTATATGTCGGAATTGTATGACGAAAGGGTTAAACCTTAGTCAGACAACAAGGTGCAGGTCAAGATTGGTTGACAACGAAGGACCGGACGCATGTCTAAAGAGTTCTCCGTCCACTCCACCAGACCATAAGATTAGAGAAATTTTTAAAATCTCAAACAACACCAGGTGTGTTTCCGAAACCGTATCAGTTATTTCGTCTTCATCTACAAAAGGACCTTGAGAGAACGAAAAAACTACTAGGTCACCTACAACCGTTAAACTAGAGACGAAGTAGACGGAAAAGATTTGTGGAACTTATAGACCTTCAAGTGCCAAGTACATGACAACTTCGGACCGAACCTCTTAAAACTCGTAATAAAAAGATCGTACACTCTACTCACGTTAACGTACCAGTAAACTCGTAAGAAACCGTAACGGAAAGAAACCCTAACCTTACTTTTGACTGGAAAAGGTCAGGAGACCGGTGACGACTCAAAAGGTTTACACGACCGTATACCTTACGTCGTGAAAGTGTCGTAGTAGAAAATCCTAAACTTTATCGAGTTGACCTTAAGGTAACGGTGGTGATCGAAAAAAACATCACTACGAAGAATTCCGGATGAACTGAAGTACAAAGTCCTACAGACCGATATCCACTCACTAGTGTGGTACCACTAATAGACCCAACACTTCTAGAAAAAACATATCAAGAAGACACATAAGAACGGTGGAGAAGAATTATAGAAGACGAAGACAATCCAGGCATGGTAAAGACAGGAAATAACACGAGTAGAAACGTACTTTATAAGGGAACCATAGAGATTAAAAGAACTTCTCTAGCGATCAGAAAGGGTAAGGTAACAAAAGGAGATAAAGAAACGTAACTAGGTTCTCCTTCCGAAAGAATAGAGAGGCACGATAAGAAACCTTGAGACGTAAGTTTACCCATATAGAGAGGAAAAGAGGAAACAGAAAATGAAGAGAAGAAAAGTGTCGATAAACATTCCGAAGGAGTCTGTTGGAAAAACTTAAGGCGGGCAGGGAGGGGGTGGGGG
>SJYO01045292.1:41799746-41888394 GCA_006410555.1 Capra ibex
GAGAGGCGGAGCCGCTACAAGAACTAATTACGGAGGACATGTCACAGTACTTGGAGACAGGTATTAAGAAGTCCGTGGGACAGATAGTCTAGATGAGATTTCATATTTGTAATTAAATTTGGTAAAAGGAATCAAAAGGAATCAAATCAGGACAACGAAATGTTGACTCAAAACACAGTAAGTAAGTCATTCAACACATACTGAGAAAAGGTGGGTACCTGACGTCGTAGGGTCCTAAGGGACAGGTAGTGACAGAGGATCTCAAACGAGTTTGAGTACAGGTAACTTAGTCACCACGGTAGGTTGGTACCTCGTGATATAAAAAAATCTCATATCCTCGATGATATCTTTTGTTCTCTCCACGGTTTACGACTTCCGTGACCCAGAGTCGAAACAAAGTTTTTATAAATGGGGAGATAATGGTAGAAATACATATTCCCAATGTGAACCCTCCTTTTTAAGACAACAATTTTCGTTGGTCAATCTTCTGGTACTCAATTCAATAATGGTGGACTTTCTGAACGTACAAACTTAAAAGAGTCTTTAATACTGACAATGTCGGATAGTAGAGAGTAGAGAATTTTTTCTTTTTTTTTCTCAGGATCGGGGTCAATTATGGAAATTCCTTACTAACAACAGGAACTCCTTGTTTCAGAACACCTAATTTCTTCTGGAATAAAAAGTGTGTTGTATTGCCGTTCAGGGGTCCACCTATTTAAACGATATTTATTATAAAGTTATCTTCACCAAATAATCTACTACTCCCTCTAATTGGTTTCACCGATTGGAACCGATAAAGTAAACCTACCTGTGGTACCTAATGGACCCGAACAGTAAATGACTAAAATGAAATTTTTTATTTATTTATTTTCTAAGTCTGTGGTTTCACCGACTACAAATTGAGACCTCCAGGGGGGTTGGTCTGGTTGGATCCTGGAAAATTCTTTTAGTGTCATTAGAACGGGTCACCCCCGAAACTTAAAGGTGTCCTGGACTAGACCCCGGAGTCTAATAATAGTAGATGTGCAGTTCAACACACTTCTAGGATTATTCCTAGACCCAATGTCGTCTTTATTAAACCGGGATTTTGAATCTTAAAATTTATTAACGTACGATAGACGAGATTTACATAAATGGACGTCAATAAAAGTGATTTCATTACAAGGTCGGTAAAGTTTACTGTGATTGTTTATTTGTACGATGAGATATAAGGTTCGACTATAAATGATGAGTAGTGTGTTAAAATAACAAAGTTTAATTTATGTAGTTTTTTCTAGTCGAGACTTGAGAATAATTAGGAGAACAGTAAATACCAACATAAATACCACCCACCTCACCCCCACCTCATAATTTGTATATTAAATTTAAATCGTGTGAAAACCAAAGGTGTAAAGAATATCCCACTAAATTATTTTATTAATTTCTTTATTTAACTTAATTTTTATTTTCTTTATTAAAATAAATTATTTTATTAATTTCGACTCGTAGTTTCTTAACTACGAAACCTTGACACCACAACCTCTTCTGAGAACTCAGAGAACCTGACGTTCCTCTAGGTTGGTCAGTTAAGATTTCCTTTAGTCAGGACTTATAAGTAACCTTCCTGACTAGGACTTCGACTTTGAGGTTATGAAACCGATGGACTACACTTCTTGAGTGACCTTTTTGAGACTACGACCCTTTCTAACTTCCGTCCTCCTCTTCCCACACTGTCTCCTACTCTACCAACCTACCGTAGTGACTGAGTTACCTGTACTCAAACTCATTTGAGGTCCTCAATCACTACCTGTCCCTTCGGACCCACGACGTCAGGTACCCCAGTGTTTCTCAACCTGTGCCGACTCGCTGACTTGACTTGACTTGACTTTCCTTCTTTTCTATTTTGTTTTGTTTTTGTGGAAAAAGATGAAGAAAGTTGAGTTCGACTGACACCAGTTAAATAGTAACAAAGACTTAGACAAATAAATATGAAATCTTAGTTGAAAAGTTTCTTCCTTTCGTAGAACATAAATTCTATTGAGATACAACGGTATAAAAGTTATCTAAAGCAATTAAAGATCATTGTCTTAGTAAGACACGAAAGTCCTAAATTTTAACAGACTGACTGACACCGTGGGTTTATCCAGTTCGATAGAGAGAGTTTATGTTCTACGGACCTCCCCTAGATGAACAGTTGGGACTCATTCTTTCTCTAATAGTTCGAATTCATCTACTTTATCTGAATGGAGACTATTGGAGGAAGTTTATGCTGTTGGAAAGGATCAGAGGTAAGATGTCTCTCTACACGAGAAATCCGACTCAAATGTAAAGAATATCCCATCCCTAGGTTTTCTTCTTATTTGATCTTAGTTAATTTACTTGTCCTGGTTTAGAAACCCTAGAAGTGAGAGAAATTTCACGTTAAGACTCTCCTCTTCCGGTTGACACCCCTTACAATCGTACGGTAAGTTAGAGTAAATCCTCTAAGATACCTAAAAGAGAGACTATCCTCTGCAACTCAACTCCAGGATAAACTTCTTTACGGGTATCATCACCCACGTTTTCTGAGTCACCAGAGTCGGTGCTTTTTCATTTTAAGAAAATCTTTTCCTTGGTACGAACTTGAACCGTCGGATACGTTTCAGAGGCGTACTAAGTCTGAATCAGTCAGATTTTAAATGACCGATTATGACGAGGGTACCGAAAAGGTTCAATTTTACCTCACTTCCTATAAGAAAGTGACCTCACTTCTCTCCTTTTAAGAAACTCTTTGTATACTTTAAGTGTCCTACTTACTCTGGACTAACACCGGATTGTAACCCTCCGTCCGTAAAGTGATAAACACGATTTGAGGTAAATAGTGGAACCCATTCGTAAAAATACGAAAGAAAGAAAGAGAAGATTCTATTAATACTTTAAATTTATTTTAAATAACTTTCACTTAAGAATATAAGAAAGAATGTACCACAGAAAAAAAAAAAAATTAAACCCGTTTTAAAATTAAAAAAGGATACTCGTATGTTAGTAAATGACCTTCATCGGGAAATTTAGTTATTTATGGGAACCGTTTTGTTTCACCACGGGTTTAAGATGAGTCCTATCCAGTCTTCGAAGTACAAAAACTTCGTTTCGTGACTTCAGATCTTGGAATTTAATAGAGGTTCAAGAAGTGAGACGTCACAGAGACTCCTACAAGATCCACGATTCGTACAACATTCATAATTCCCATACTTCGTCTGTGTGTTAGTAGAACCTAAAATTCTTCGAACGGCAAGAACACTCCTCCCTTCCGTTTCGGTAATGTTCATTCACAATATGGACCTCGTCCGTCTTCCTTTTATTATTCCCCGAGTCCACCTCCTGATCTCGATGGGTCTAGTCCATTGTTTATCATTTACACATCGTCTTTCGTCTACCCTTTTCGACTCGTCTTTATTAGTCCTCGTTTCTATTATTTTGTTCCTCGTTTTGTGTACCTATTAACTCTTGCACAGTGTGACACTCTTTGAGTTCAGTAGACCATGGACCTCGTTTTCTAAGTCCACCTTGTCCTTTACTTTGACCTTCTATACCCTCCCAAGGAGAGGTAATATTTGGGGACTTAGGAGACGTCTAAAGAACCGTTCTTTACAGTGTACTCTTCTACCTATCTCTCATTAACCGAAAATATTACTACTTCGAGAGTCGGTAATGATGTTTGGTCCAAAAGACGGGGATTCTAGGAAAATCTTTTAATTACGAAAATAGAAGTCTTAATAGTTATTTTTAGATCACCTCTTATTTTTGATTTCATTCTTATGTATTTCCTGAGACTCTGATATTTGGAAATTAAATAAGTAATTTTAGTATGTTCTTTATTAACTCCTGTATAAATGAAAATATTTTGAGTCTTATAATATTAGGTCTACTATCGTAAACTAAAGTAACTTCCTCTTTACAAAGATACACTGGGTAAATTGAAATGTAAGATGAAATGTGGGTAAATTGTGAACCTATCACTTTTTATTCCCTTTACAAAACCAGTTTTGAAAGTGAGGTTCTTAGTTTCAACATGGTCACAGAAATTTTGAAAATAAGTATGGTAAGTCCGAAGAAGTCAAACACGTCGGACATGTAACATTGAGGGTTCTCTGATCTAAGTTTATTCTAGACTATGTTGAATTTATTAAGAGAAAGGAGTATGTTACAAAAATAGGATATGATAGGAGAACTAAACTGAAACTGAAGTCTTCAAAGTTCTTGTGTTTTTATTCATATTCCGTCAATCTTATCACGAGGTATAAAATAGTGAATGCACATTAATCTGTGTATAGTAGGGGAATATCTTTCTTATCACTCTAATAGGAGGACAAGAACATAATAAAGAATTTTATTACGTTGTAACATAAAAAGTGTAGAGATCGTTAAAATAAGATTTCTTCTCTTCCGTCTCCTCCTTGTCTCGATCCTATACCCTAAACTTAAGTCTTGTTGTAATAAAGTTAGATTAAGTAGGTAACTGACTAACATCCTATATACATTCCACTTATAATATTAGAAAAGTATCCTGACAGGTTAATGAAGGTTCATAATCATTAATATGTACATAAATATCACACTATCCCGAAGGGACCACCGAGTCGTCATTTCTTAGACTGACGTCACGTCCTCTGGACCCAAACTAAGGATTTAACCCTTCTAGGGGATCTCCTCGAGTGCCGTTGGGTGAGGTCATAAGAACGGACCTCTTAGGGTACCTGTCTCCTCGGACCACCCGATGTCGGGTATCCCAGTGTTTCTTAGCCTATACTGACTTCACTGACTCTTACGTATATATCAGACTATATATCGTCCCTAGTGATTCGTCGATGAGTAATTCACTATAAGTTCTGACATTCGATCCTGGTATTTCTTTTTATAATGTTTATCGTTTCGACTCCGATTTGAAAGAATGAGTTCGTAAAAATTACGTACGTCTTCAAGTCAGTATACTTAATCCTTTACTTTATTTCGTTACTATGACAAACTCTTGACAAATCCCCTGACTCGAACAATCCAAGAGCAAATTCGAGACTCCTATACCGTTTTGTTTTGAAGTCTATTCGTTACTTAAACACCTAACTCTTCAAAAACATCACATATTATATGATATGAAAATAACTGATTCAGTTTAAAAATATTAACGAGATAAAGGAGAGTCAGTTAATCACTGGTACGGTAGAATGACAGTGTCATTAAGAATTATAGAAGTACAACTGAACTCCATCTGTACGTTAATCCTTAATAAACGAAAAGTTGTTATAACAACAAATACGACCTGTACCGAAATCACTGATTCGTACGTACGTTAGGGTAACATGCAAGTGAAGTCATACGTTGGTTTATACATACATATCCGTTTATTTGATGTACAAAAACTTTGTTTCATTTTGGTGATTGTAATTTGATATTTGGGTTAGACAAGGCAAGGCAAGTCAAGTCAGTGAGTCAGTACACGCTGAGAAACGTTGGGGTACTTAGCGTCGTGTGGTCCGGAGGGACAGGTAGTGGTTGGGGGCCTCAAGTGAGTCTGAGTAAAGGTAGCTCAGCCACTACGGTAGATCGGTAGAGTAGGAGACAGTAGGGGAAGAGGAGGACAGGGGTTAGGGAGGGTCGTAGTCCCCAAAAAGGTTACTCAGTTGAGAAGCGTACTCCACCGGTTTCATGACCTCAAAGTCGAAATCATAGTAAGGAAGGTTTCTTGTGGGTCCTGACTAGAGGAAGTCTTACCTGACCAACCTAGAGGAACGTCAGGTTCCCTGAGAGTTCTCAGAAGAGGTTGTGGTGTCGTAATTAAGAAACCGTGAGTCGAAAGAAGTGTCATGTTGAGAGTGTAGGCATGTACTGGTGACCTTTTTGGTATCGGAACTGATCTACCTGGAAACAACCGTTACATTACAGAGACGAAAACTTATACGATAGATCCAACCAGTATTGAAAGGAAGGTTCCTCATTCGCAGAAAATTAAAGTACCGACGTCAGTGGTAGACTCCACTAAAACCTCGGGGGGTTTTATTTCACGGTGACAAAGGCGACAAAGGGGCAGATAAAGGGTACTTCACTACTCTGATCTACGGTCCTTGAATCAAAAGACTTACAACTCGAAATTCGTTTGAAAAAGTGAGAGGAGAAAGTGAAAATAGTAGAGAAGTCAAGGAAAAGTGAAAGACGGTATTCCCATCACAGTAGGCGTATCGAAAATAATTCATTAAATTACAGTCAAATAACGAAGATTGTACGATCTACGGGTCATTCACCGACTTACTGAATCCTCTAGTAGTCATAACCACATCTCTGAAAACTCTTGCACGTAAAACATTGAAACTCCTAAAGAAAGGAGACTTGAACCTTTGACGTATCAAGATGTCTTATCTTTATTCGACATGTGTAATTATTAATTTACAAAGATACTAAATAATAACAAATCTATACCTGTGTTAGGTTCTCTATCTCCCATAGGGTCTAGTTCTTTTTACCTTGACAAGGTAAGTGAGGAGAGGTAATATAACAATAAACAGGGGGACAACAGCTGTATAAAATTTCGGGTCTCTACATGTATGTTTACAGTCACAAAATAGTCTTCTAAAGAATTGTGACTTCTTATCGATCATCTGTTTCTACATTAACGTACCAAATTCAAAAATACATCAAGGATTATCTCAAATATATATATATATATTTGAGATAGTTACATCGGTCTATAGTGACTTCACTCAGAATATTTGAGAATTAGAAAGGGTTGATCCTATGAAACAACAACAACAAACCACTACTGTCTGTCCTAAGATTCTTTTGTAGACCGGTACTAGATAAAAGGAGACAGAAGATGTAGATTATAATTAATAAAGGTATACACAAACACACACATAGGCACACATGTTAAATAAGTCTGTCGGATATAGAAGTTGAATAGTCGGAGAACCTTACAACGACAATAGTAAACTACGGAAAAGAAAATACGAGAATGACGTTACTGTCCCCGAAATAATTATGAATCCGAAGTGAAAATTACAATTTATATATTTATTTGGTGATAAAGTTGTAAAAAATTCTCTACTAGACAACTCTTATGTACTTTGATAACGAAATAATCTCTTTCTGACTTAGGTGAGTGTACTGTAAAACTCCTATTATGTTGTTGTTGTTTTTTCTTAACTAACAAAAAGGAGAAGACACTATTGGGGGACCATGAAATAACGGAAATATACAAATGGAGACAGAGGGAAGTCTAGTCAAGTTAACGAGTCAGTAGAGGTTGAGAAGTGCTGGTGCATCTGACGTCGTGTGGGCTGAAGGGACAGGTTGTGGTCGAGGACGTCGAATAAGTTTAAGTACAGGTAACTCAGTCACTACGGTAGATTGGTCTAGTAGGAAACAGAAGGGGAAGAGGACGGAAGTTAGAAGGGGTCCTAGTCCCAGAAAAGGTTACTCAGTTAAGAAGAGTAGTCCATCGGTTTTATAACTTCAAAGTCGAAGTCATAGTCAGGAAGGTTACTTATAAGTCCTGACTAAAGGAACTCATGACTGACTAAACTAGAGATGTTAGGTTCTCTGAGAGTTCTCAGAAGAGGTTGTGGTGGCAAGTTTTTGTAGTTAAGAAACCACGAGTCGAAAGAAATATCAGGTTGAGAGTGTAGGTATGTACTGATGACCTTTTTGATGTCGAAACTGATTTACCTGTAAACAACCCTTTGATTACAGAGACGAAAAATTATACGACAGATCTAAACAGTATCGAAAAGAAGGTTCCTCGTTCGTAGAAAATTAAAGTACTGATGTTATTGGTAGACGTCACTAAAACCTCGGGGGGGTTTTATTTCACGAAGTGACCAAGGTAAAAAAGGGGTAGATAAACGGTACTTCACAACCCTGGCCTACTGTACTAGAATTAAAAAACTTACGACTCAAAATTCGGTTAAAGAAGTGAGAGGAGCAAGTGAAAGTAGCTCTCCAAAAAATCAAGGAGAAGTGAAAGACGGTATTCTCACCACAGTACACGTATAAACTCCAATAACTGTAAAGAGGGCCGTTAGAATTAAGTTCGAACACGAAATAGGTCGGACCGTAAAGGGTACTACATGAGACGTATATTCAATTTATTCGTCCCACTGTTATACATAGGAACTACATTAGGAAAGGGATAAACCTTGGTCAGACAACAAGGTACAGACCAAGATTGTCAACGAAGAACTGGACGTATGTCTAAAGAGTCCTCCGTCCACTCCACCAGACCATAAGGTTAGAAAACTTCTTGAAAGGTGTCAAACAACCCTAGGTGTGTCAGTTTCTGAAACCGCATTAGTAATTAGTCTCTATCTACAAAAAGACTTTAAGAGAGAAAAAAAAAAAAAGACACTAGGTTGTCTATAACAGTAAAACTAGAGACCAAGGAGACGGAAAAGATTTAGGTCGAACTTGTAGACCTTGAAGTACCAAGTGTATAACAATTTCGGACCGAACCTCTTAAAACTCGTAATGAAACGATCACACACTCTACTCACATTAATATACCATCAAACTTGTAAGAAACTGTAGTAGGAACGAACCATAACCTTACTTTTGCCTGGAAAAGGTCAGGACACCGGTGACGACTCAAAAGGTTTAAACTACTGTACAACTCACGTCGTGAAAGTGTCGTAGTAGAAAATCCTAAACTTTATCGAGTTGACCTTAAGGTAGTGGAGGTGAGCGAGTGAATAGTACCCCATAAAAGAACCCAAAGTAAGTGGAACATAGAAACTGAGGATCGGGTGTCAGAGTCATCCATCCTACACAAACTATTTATTTGTCCACAACTGTCTCCTCAATGTCCAATTACGTAGTTCGTTTGTACTAAACCCGAAGTTTTTTCGAATCCTTGAACTATACTGTTTCTAGTCGAATCTCTTGTACGATTCGTATCGTCCACACTTCTGTACTTCCGTTCACACAGTCCTTTACGCGTTTAGTAGTACACTCCAACTCAATAGTCGTGAACTTAGGTAAAATTCACAAATAGTGTATAATTAAGATTTTACGGAAATTTTCTCAGGAAAAGATGGGACTCCTATCACACTTCAAAAAGAGATAGTCAGATGGTAGTTTCAATATTAATTCAGTAACTCAAAGACCGGATACAAATACTAATGTTATATACTAGTTCCTAAGATTCGTGGTCCTCATGACATAATAATATGATTAATAGTACAAGTCTCTTACTGTCGTCTTTTATAAAGTAGAGAATGATCTTTCTTTTTTAGTCTGTCTTGGACCCTCAAGTGAAACTACGGTCTAAACATCTACTTACATAGTTTCTAACTTAATAAAAGTTTGCCTTGTAGGTTCGTAGGTTACAACCAAAGTAGATCCTTCAGCTGAAAATCGATGTAACGGTACTAAAGAAACTTCACCGTATCGAATCTTCGAACAATAATCCTATATAAATAACGTCCACCTCGTTACTTTAAGTTCTTCCACTTTCTTTTTCGTCTGATGGAGTTTCAGTTGTCGTCCACAATATTCAACTAGAGGCTTTTCACATTCCACAATTGTCTCGGTCGGGTTGTCACGTTTATCGGATCTATAATTATCTAGTCGCCAATAACTTCATACAAGGAATCTGATCATCATAGTCTTCGTGGACCCTTTGTTTAAGAGTCAGACACAAGGTGTGATTGATTTATTTTTTGAGATCTCTACACCGGGTCGTTGTATACGAAATTGTACGGGAAGGAGGTCCACCTAGACAAGAGACGATTTCAAACTCTTGGTGACCAGATGTTATTACATGGTTTTCCTAGAAGACATAGGGAGACTGAAAAGATCAGGATCACCGAGGTCATATAGAAAATGTTAGAAAAAATTAACTTCCTATCAACTAATTATTACAGTACATTCAAAGTCCTCATACCGTGTCTATAAGTTAATATGTGTATGTATATATACATATATATACGTATAAATAATATATCATAACGCATATCTAGGGACACGATGTGTCATACAGGACCAACCAATAGATAAAATATGTATCATCACACATATAAAATTAGGGTTCGATGATTCAATAGGGTGATGGTCGGTTGTGGTACTTGTCATACTTTTGCGTTTTTCTACACTGTGACTTTCTACTTGAGAGGTCCAGTCATCGACGGGTTATACGATGACCTTTTTGTCCAGGTCCTCTTTACTTTTCCGATTCTATTCCATCTTTATCGTGGATCAAAACCTACACAGACGACGACTTTCATTTCAGACTACGAGATTTCTTTTTATAACGTATCCTTGGAAATCCAAGTACTTAGTTCCGTTTAACCTTCACCAGTTTGTCCTCTACCGTTCTCACTTGTAGTAGTGGTAGAATCCTCAGTCACTTTATTTTACCTCTCTTTATCCACTTAAATTAAGTCAACTGGTAATATAGATGATGACACCCGGTCTTTGGGAATCTTCTTTACCTCATCGGTAGTATCAGTTTTTTCAGACTTTACGTCATGAACCCACGTTAGAGTTTTTACTGTCATTGTAGAGTAAAACAAAGGTTCCGTTTGATAAGTTATAGTGTCATTATATTCATATACGGGGTTGGTCCTTACGACTTCTTCGACTTCAATTTACCAAGATACTTCTGAATGTTCTAGAAGATCTTGATTGTGGGTGTTTTTCTACTAGAAAAGTAGTTTCCCCTAACCTTATGTTTTCATCCTTCAGTTATCTATCCTTCAGACATCATTGTCTGTTCAAACGGGAACATCATGTTTCACTTCGTCCCGTTTTCGACTGTCTCAAAACGATTTTCTTGTGTGACCAGTATCGTTTGTGGGAGCAGGTTGTTGTGTTCTCTACTGAGATGTGTACCTGTAGTGGTCCATCAGTTATGGTTTCAGTCTAACTAATATAATAAACGTCGACTTCTACCTTTTCGAGATATATCGGTCGTTTTTGTTCTGGTCCTCGACTGATACCTAGTTTAGTACTTGAGAAATGACGTTTTAAGTCTGAATGTAACTACTTTCATCCCTTTTGTTGATCCGGTAAGTTCATACTGGATTTTAGGGAATACTAATATGTCATCTTCACTGTTTATCTAAGTTCCCTAATCTAGACTATCTCACGGACTTCTTGATACCCACCTCCAAACACTGTAATATTTCCTCCGTCAATAGTTTAGGTAGGGTTTCTTTTTCTTTACGTTTTGTCGTTTTACCAACAGACTCTTGCAGAATGTTTATCGACTCTTTTCTCTTCTTCCCTTTCCCTTTCCTCTTTTCCTTTGTATATGAGTAAATTTACGTCTCAAGGTTTCTTATCGTTCCTCTCTATTCTTTCGGAAGGATTCACTTGTTACGTTTCTTTATCTCCTTTTGTTATCTTACTCTTTCTGATTTTTCAGAGAAGTTCTTTTAATCTCTATGATTACCTTGTAAAGTACGTTCCTACCCGTGTTATTTGATTTACCATACCCAAATTGTCTTCGTCTTCTATAATTCTTCTCCACCACTCTTATGTGTCTTCTTGATATGTTTTTCTAGAATAACTGGACCCATTGGTACTACCCCACTAGTGAGTGGATCTCGGTCTGTAGGACCTCACACTTCAGTTTACGTGGAATCCTTCGTAGTGACTTGTTTCGATCACCTCCACTACCTTAAGGTCCAATTGATAAAGTTTAGAATTTTCTACTACGACAATTTCACGACGTGAGTTATATGGTTTTTAAACCTTTTGAGTCGTCACCGGTGTCTTGACCTTTTCAAATCAAAAGTAAGGTTGAGGTTTTTTCCCGCTACGGTTTCTTGTAAGTTTGATAACGTATTAGTGTGAGTAAAGTGTACGATCGTTCCAGTACAAGTTTAGGAGGTTCGATCCAAAGTCGTAATGTACTTGACTCTTGAAGATCTACAAGTTCGACCTAAATCTTTTCCGTCTCCTTGGTCTCTAGTTTAACGGTAGTAGACAACCTAGTATCTTTTTTTGTTCTCTTAAGGTCTCTTTTTAGACAAAGTACTGATACGATACTTGAAACTGACACACTAGTGTTCTTTTATACCTTTTAAAACTTTCTTTATCCTTACGATCTGGTAGAATGAACGGAGGACTCTTTGGACACACGTTCAGTTCGTCGTTATCAATCTTGGTTTGGAACCTTGTTGTCTGACCAAGTTTTGATCCCTTTCTCATATGGTTCCTACATATAACAGTGGGACAAGTAAATTGAATATACGTCTTGTGTAGTACTCTTTACGGTCCAACTTACTTAGTGTTCGACCTTAGTTCTAACAGTCCTCTTTATAATTATTGGAGTATATACGTCTACTGTGGTGGGAAAATCGTCTTTCACTTCTCCTTGATTTCTCTGAGGACTACTTCCACTTTCCGCTCTTACTTTTTCCACCGGATTTTGACTTATAAAGTTTTTGATTTTAGTACAGTAGACCACGGTAGTGAAGTACCGTATATCTACCTCTTTGTTACCTTTGTCACGTACTGAAATGAAAGAACCCGAGGTTTTAGTGACACCTGTAACTGACGTCGGTATTTTAATTTTCTGTGGACGAGGAAACTTCTTTTCAATACTGGTTGGATCTGGTACATAATTTTTCGTCTCTGTAGTAAAATGACTGTTTCCAGATAACTCAGTTACAATACCAAAAAGGTCATCAGTACATACCTACACTGTCAACTTGGTATTCCTTCCGACTTACAACTTCTTAACTACAAAAGTTTGATACCATAACCTCATCTGAGAACTCTCAGGGAACCTGACGTTCCTCTAGTTTGGTCAGTTAGGATTTCCTGTAGTTGGGACTTATAAGTAACCTCCTCGACTATGACTTAGACTTCGAGGTTATGAAACCAGGACATTACATTTCACGACTGAGTAATCTCTTCTGGGACTACGACCCTTTATAACTTTCGTTTTTCTCTTCTCCCGTCGTCTCCTACTCTACCAATCTATCGTAGTGGTTGAGTCACGTGTGCTTAGACTCGTTTGAGACCTCTGTCTCTTCCTGTCTCTTTGGACTGTACGACGTCAGGTAAACCAACGTTTCTCAGTCCGTACTGAATCGTTGACTTGTCTTATATGTATGTATATATATTTATATTTATATATATATATATATATATGTGTGTGTGTGTGTGTATTTATGTAAGAAAAAGTCTAATAAAGGGTAATATCCGATGATGTCCTATGACTCATATCAAGAGACACAATATCTCATCCAGAAACAAATTAGATACACCGCGTCTCCAATTTCGCAGACGGATGTTACACCCTCTGGACCCAAGCTAGGGATCCAGTCCTTCTAGGGGACCTCTTCCTTTACCGTTGGGTGAGGTTATAAGAACGGACCTCTTAGGGTACCTGCCTCCTCGAACCACCCGATGTCAGGTGCCCAGCGTTTCTAAGCCTATACTGACTTGCTGAAGTGAAAGAAAGTGAAAGTGAAATTATCACAAATAGAAAATTAGAGTTTGAGGAATAAACAAGTAAGGTGGGAAATAGGAAACCATTGGTATTTAAACAAAAGATACAGACTCTCAGACAAAGATAAACACTTTTTCAAATAAACATAGTGAAAAAAAAAAAAAATCTAAGGTGTACATTCCCTATAATAAATCATAAAGAGAAAGAGACAGACCGAATGAAATCCATCATACTAGTAGGGATCAAGGTAAGTACAACGACGTTTAACTCGAGTCTATTAGAAATTTCTTAGTTCCTTCGTCCAAAAACAAATTCAACATCATCCTTTGTAATTTTGTTTCGACAATAACAGAATTACATAATGACACTAATTAAAGTGTATGGTTTTTACTTCGACATAAGTCTAACTTCCCTGTTCATTAAAGTGAAAGTCCCTTCACATCACAGTCTGATTGCCTACCTCCGATGACCCAAAGACATCACACACTTTATCCCACAGTCCTTATATCTCTTCTTTGGATTGGTCAAACGAATCCAACAAGGAGACCGCCTGAAACGGAGGTCACTTTCACTACTCTCTCTAAAGTACTTCCCTTTATGGTTTTTTACACATCCAACGTCTCTACCACTGACTTACCCTTGTTCTTTTTTGTCTCCGCACTTCCTCTTTTAAGTATTCGAACAGTTTTACGTAGTTATGTATTTATGACGTATCATATTTATGTTTAACACCACCGTACACGGTTACATTAATCCGTCCGTTTGGTGTACTCAAAGTCTAAGATTACTTTTTCGAGTGATAAAACTGGAAAGATTATAAAAACCTTGTCGAAACTTCAGTTCACTTTCAGTGAGTCAGTACAAGCTGAGAAACACTGGGGTACCTGAGGTACCTTAAAAGGTCCGGTCCTATGACCTCACCCATCGGAAAGGGAAAAGGTCCCCTAGAAGGGTCAGGTTCCTAGCTTGGGTCCAGAGGACGTAACGTCCACCTAAGAAATGGTTGACTCGGTGTTCCCTTCGGACTCTTATGACCTCACCCATCGGATAAGGAAGAGGTCGTCTAGAAGGGTTGGTTCCTTAGGTGACCCCATAGGACGTGACGTCCGCCTAAGAAATGGTTGAGTCGGTAATTCCTTCTTGTCGAAATTCCCAAAAATTTATATGTATATGTAAAAATACGTTTAAACAAATACATTACGTACAAATACACAAACACTTTCTTCTCCTTTTTTTTCCACTTTTCTCTTTCTCTCTTTATTGATCCTATGGAAAGGGAAGAAGGTAAGTCTGATTTCGGGATCCTTATACTTTTGACTTCTCTCCTTGATAAAGGACTCATTAGGTGTTCGTTTCCTGAAAGTTGGTAGTTTACTTCAATCGATAAGGACAAGAGAGACATCATTCGTTTCTCTAATTGTTATTACAACCTTTTATGAAAGAGGTTGAAACTTACGTAAACAATTCGGTGACAGACTCAACTTAACGGAACTCTACAAGTACCTTGAGACGGTTCTACACGGTCTCCTCCTCGTTCTGACACGAAAAGGTACCGTGGACATGTTACTTAACTTTGTAAAGACACTCTAGAGCTCTTGATGGTATAGTCATCCCCCTTAGGTGTCTCGAAGACACAATTCTGTAACACAAGTCATTAATTCGTAAAGAAGGTTTAAGATGGTATGACAAAAGTAAATCCGTGGGAGGAAGAACGCCTTCCGTATCCCTATACGTCTGTTTTACGCCTACGGTGTAGTTTTACTATCACTAGTACCGGTCCTCCGGAAAGTCTAATACACTTACTTATTTTCGACGAAAAGTTTTTGGTTCGAAGAGGGGGAAACGGTAACTACACGACGGGATCTAACTCTGACCGTTGTAAACAAAGGACAACGACTTTAACACCCTAAGAACATCCCGTCCTTTTCACTCGTAACCCCAATATAACATACTTTACAACGGAACTCAAAACTGGTCAAGATGAGTTTACATTCAGAAACAAAGACTCTTTATGGACTAATAAGTCTTCGTCACGGAATGAGACCCAAAACTTTGTGTAAGGTATTAGTAAACTAAATAAGATCCTTGTTCTCGGAACAACCGTTTCTCTTACCCACCAGTGGTATTTACCGTGTGTCACCACGGTTTACACCGTCGTCTTCTTTCAGACCCCGAAGTCTTGAGTTATATCCCCATTCTAAAAAGGGTTCCTCGTTCACTACATCGTTAATTGTAAGTCGATATAGAAATATTTTGTCGAAGAGGACAAAAGTAAAAGAAAGGGTGGGGTGATTAGGAGTCTCACATTTTAGAGTCCAGAAAAACAACAATGAGAACGTAAAAGGGGGAATTACGTACAAGAGATTCGTGGATAATTGGTCCAATAAGTTTACATAAGATAAAAGGTTTAGGTCCCAGTGTCTCAGACGACTCGATTACGTTATCTAAGAAACTTTCACTTCACTTCAGTGAGTCAGGACAGGTTGAGAGACACTGGGGTACCGGGTGGTCCGAGGAGGGAGGTGCCCTAAGAGGTCCGTTTTCATGACCTCACCCAACGGTAAAGGAAGAGGTCCCCTAGAAGGATTACGTCCCTTGCTTGGTCCCAGAGGACGTAAGGTCCGTCTGCGAAATTGGAGACTCGGTGGTCCCTTCGGGTTATCTAAGAAAAGAGTGGATATTTGGAGACTAGACCCTGGTAGAGGATAATAACGGTGAAGTGAAAGAGTTTGGACACTTAGAAGGGTAAAGAGGAGAAGAGTTTTAGAAGGTCACCCGAATTGAACAGAAGTCAAGTTTAGATCAAGAAACCTTCCACTTCCTCCGAAAACGTATTAGACGGATGATGGTTTAAATTCGGAACGGTAAAGGAAATAACGTGTTCTTTGGTGTGTCGTGAGTCCAAGCTCTTTAAGAAGTCTGTTCAAAACGATACAAAAATCGTAAAACGATAATCATTACAACCGGGGGTGAACAGAAGATCTATGTGAGTTGAAGTATAACCACAGGGACGGTGGTCAAAGGGTATTTTAATGGGAAGAAGTTTAAAGTAGACTTTCGATTTCAAAGTTAAATTTACAAAGAATTCATTTCCTTCTGAAAAAACTATGATGTGTCTATTAGACAGTACATAAGGGTATGTTATCACGAGTCGAATATTGAGGGAACATCGTTAATAATACGTACAAAATTAATATACATCAGGATATACAACCTCTTCCGTTACCGTTGGGTGAGGTCATGAGAACGGACTGTTTAGGGTACCTACCTCTTCGGACCATCCGACGTCAGGTACCCCAGCGACCCTCAGCCTGTGTTGACTCGTTACAGTGAAAGTGAAAAGTGAAAGTACGTGACCTCTTCCGTTACCGTTGGGTGAGGTCGCAAGAACGGACCTCTTAGGGTCCCTGTCCCCTCGGACCACCCGACGGCAGAGACCCCAGCGTGTCTCAGACTGTGCTGACTTCGCTGAATCGTCGTCGTCGTCGTCGTCGTCAGGATATACATTGGGAGATCTGAAGTACTCAAACAAAATTAGATAGAGTAAAAATTATGAAATTAAAAAATCACCCGAAAGTAGAAACGAATGTATAGCGATAAGTAGTAAATTCAAGTGGCATATCATATTTATAAAGAGAGGACCTTAAGAAAGTACCCCTGGGTACCTCTGACTAAGAAGTACATAAAACATTAATACAAAAATAAAACTCAAGTAAACGTCGTCCCTTATTGCAAGTCAGACAAACCTTCTACACAGAAAAGTTCCTCCGAATCGTAAACGAAAGTGGTCCATGAGATCCATAGTTACTGTACCTTTATAGAAATACGAACAAAGAACCGAACTTTACTTACTTAATCGAGTACATAGTTATCCACAAAAATCTATTCATAATACTCTAGTTAAGACAAAGAAGTAACACTCAATTAAGGTTGAGTTTTAGATTCTCGTTTTAACTTCAATTGTTAAGAGTCCCCTCTAAAAAAACAAAAACAAAAATGGGTCAAGTATCCGGTTTTCTTATTTCCAATAATAGAAAGGACTACAAATTATCTAAAAGAAGTCAAGTAGGAAAATGATTAGGGACTTCCTATATTAGAGTCAATGGAAAGACCATGACTTTGACTCGTCCTGAGACACACCAAAGACCCGTCTCTTCTGGAGACAAAGAACAAATATCCCTTATCCGAAGTTAAAATTACTGAAAGAGACTCAGGGTTTCTCGTCCAAGTTTGTCAACGATTTGATCCTTCCCTCTTCTACGACACTTTTCCATCCTCGTCAGTTCTTTGTTATCGAGTCGGAACCCTGTCCTAGGACCAAGGTGGAGTTCCCTACGTGTATTACTATAGAAACTGAAGAAGACGTCTTAATTTAAGGGGATTCTAACCTTCTACGATTGATGAACTACTTTGTGAGAAGTCTCTTCTAGTCCTCTGGTGGATCCCGGTCTGACTTCCTTGATGTCTTCGAGTAATCCTCTTATGTCCGGGACTTGTGTGGTACTAGGAATAGTTGTTAGGGTAGGAACTTGGTGACGATGTTTGGAAGAGTGGTCTAAGAAGTTCCAACCCTGTATCCAAAACTTCCCGTACTCAGACGAGATAGGAGACGAACTGTTTCGTTATTTTGACAAGAAAAGATGATGTGGTTTTTGAGACATAGACTCTGAGTTAAACATGGACACGTGTCTCCGACTTAAAACCTGTAGTCACAGGAGTTTATGACAACGTAAAAACAGGGATATAACACATATAAGTGATTCAGGGACCATTGATCCAGTACGTTGAGATACGTCACCCTGGTATATAAACTTTATAAAAATACTTTTTTAGTTAGTTCTTACGATATAGATCGTTTTGACAGGGAGAATTTATTCTCTATTTAATTCTGTTAGATTCCAAATGATTAAGGAGGTGGTCAAGTTTAGATAATTGAGTGAAACCTCTTAAGAATTAAAAATCAACACAAAAAGTTGAAGATTTAAAGGTGAACCAAGAGAAATTTATAATACAAATAAATAACAATAAGTGATAAACTATGTGACAGTAGACGGATGCCACGTCTACTGGGTCGAAGTTAGGGACACAACCCTTCTAGAGGGTCTCCTACCGTACCGTTGGGTGGGGTTATAATAACGGACCTCTTAATGTACCTGTCTATTCGGACCGTCCGATGACAGGTATGTCAGGTATCCCAGTGTTTCTCAGTCTGTACTGACTCACTGTTTGTGACAGTGAAAGAAATGAAGATATTACTACCTAAGGAAACTTGTATAAATATTACTGATGGAACTTTAGAAATAAACAATTCAGACTGTAGACGAACAAAAGTCATAAAAGTCCACAGACGAAACCCCATACATAACCACTGCGAAGATAAAGAAATGTGTAGACTATTAAAAATATCATATACTTTTCAATCTAGTATATAACATCGTTAAGACCCATAATTAGGGGATGGTGTCTGAACTATAACGATAAACTAATCGCTAACTGATCTAATGAAATCATTTCAGATAAAGTAGGGGAGGTGAGGTGTGGGGATCATAATTCGTAGATTGGATCGAGGAGTCCCCTATCAAAGACCATACGGGTTCTAGTGGGACCTTATTGTACCGAAACCAGAACTAGAAACAAAGAAAGGAACCAGTGTAGGTCAACAGTTTTAAGTTATTGACGAGTGACAAAGAGAACAAAAGTCACTACAGACTCCCATAGAGTTAACAATATCCTTGGACAGGTTAGTTTAAAATAAAAAAAGTCACCCTGTCAAGGGTTCCAATCATAAACTCTAAATAAGAATAGGGTTCTCCCGAAGAAGGTCGACAGAGAAAGGGTCAAGAGAAACCGTTTGATCGGTCCGATGTCAAATTGGACATAGAGGTTACTCAGATGGTTTGAAGAGGGTTAACATGTTGAAGGTGACATAAACTTTCGAAGGAGTCGACCTTGAAGTACGAGACGACGTTAACTTCAGTCAAGGTGATTCTTCTTTAAGTCTCGTTAGTTCTATCTTGTAGATATTAGAAGTTTCTATGTCCTGCAACCACAAGAAAAGGACAGTACTAATAAAATTTTTACGTTTGAAGGATACAAGGGGCCATTTTAAAAGGAGAAACACATTCAAAATAAATAATTTGTATATGAAACTATTTCTAAAAATTCAGAGTCCGTGACAAGTTACACGAACTTTTTATGATTAAACGAATTTGAAATACGTCGGATGCTCCATATATATTTCTACTCGTATCATCTCCAACTTGTGTCCTTAAGGCTGAAGTTTCCGGGTTGAAAATAAGTGATGTGATACTTATAATATATATATGTATCACTACGTTTGGTATACCATTAAGTCAAGTCAAGTCAAGTCAGCGAGTCAACACAGGTTGAGAAACGCTGGGGTACTTAGAGTCGTGCGGTCCGGAGGGACAAGTAGTGGTAGAGGGCCTCGAGTGAGTCTGAGTGTAGGTAGCTCAGGTACTACGGTAGGTCGGTAGAGTCGGAGCCAGCAGGGGAAGAAGAGGACGGGGTTTAGGGAGGGTCGTAGTCTCAAAAAGGTTACTCAGTTGTGAAGAGTACTCCACCGGTTTCATGACCTCAAAGTCGAAATCGTAGTAAGGAAGGTTTCTTTAGGGTCCTGACTAGAGGAAGTCTTACCTGACCAACCTAAAGGAACGTCAGGTTCCCTGAGAGTTCTCAGAAGAGGTTGTGGTGTCAAGTTTTCGTAGTTAAGAAGCCGCGAGTCGGAAGAAGTGTCAGGTTGAGAGTGTAGGTATGTACTGGTGTCCTTTTTGGTATCGGAACTGATCTACCTGGAATCAGTCGTTTCATTACAGAGACGAAAACTTATACGATAGATCCAACCAGTATTGAAAGGAAGGTTCCTCATTCGCAGAAAATTAAAGTACCGACGTCAGTGGTAGACGTCACTAAAACCTCGGGGGGTTTTATTTCAGACGGTGACAAAGGTGACAAAGGGGTAGATAATGGGTACTTCCCTACCCTGGTCTACGGTACTAGAAGTAAAAGACTTACAACTCGAAATCCGGTTGAAAAAGTGAGAGGAGAAAGTGAAAGTAGTTCTCCGAAAAATCGAGGAGAAGTGAAAGACGGTATACCCACCATAGTAGACGTATAGACTCTAATAACTATAAAGAGGGCCGTCAGAACTAAGGTCGAACACAAAGAAGGTCAGGTCGCAAAGAGTACTACATGAGACGTATCTTCAATTTATTCGTCCCACTGTTATATGTCGGAACTACACGAGGAAAAGGATAAACCTTGTTCAGACAACATGGTACAGGTCAAGATTGATAACGAAGGACTGGACGTATGTCTAAAGAATTCTCCGTCCAGTCCACCAGACCATAAGGGTAAAGAAAGTCTTAAAAGGGGTCAAATAACACTAGGTGTGTCAGTTTCCGAAACCGTATCAGTTATTTCGTCTTTGTCTACAAAAAGACCTTGAGAGAACGAAAAAGGTACTAGGTCGTCTACAACCGTTAAACTAGAGACCAAGGAGACGGAAAAGCTTTTGGTCGAACTTGCAGTCCCTCAAGTGCCAAGTGCATGACGACTTCGGACCGAACCTCTTAAAACTCTTACACCATTATTCCACTACGTTTTCAACTATTGTCGAAAAAGTCTTAGTAGAGACATTTTACAGTACCAAGTCTGTGAATACCTGAGTCGATCATGTATGGTTGAACTTGGAGGGACAAGAGTAGACACTTTATAGTTCTTATTAGTGGATTAGTACAACATTCAGTCTCTTCCGTTACCGTGAGGTGAGGTCATGAGAACGGACCTTTTAGGGTACCTGCCTCCTCGGACCATCCGACGATTCTCAGGTACCACAGCGACTCTCAGTCTGTACTGACTCACTGAAATGAAAGTGAAAAGTGAAAGTACCTAACCTCTTCCTTTACCGTTGGGTGAGGTCACTAGAACGGACCTCTTAGGGTCCCTGCCCCCTCGGAGCACCCGACGGTAGATACCCTACCGTCTCATCCTGTGCTGACTTCGTTGAATCGTCGTCGTCGTCGTACAACATTCACAATTCACAATCAGTGAGTCAGTACGGGTTAAGAAACACTGAGGTACCTGACGTCGGGTGGTTCGAGGAGACAGGTACTCTAAAAGGTCCGTTCCTATGACCTGACCCAACGGTAAAGGAAGAGATCCCCTAGAAGGGTTGGGTCCCTAGTTTGGGTCCAGAGGACGTGACGTCCGTCTAAGAAATGACTAACTTGATGTCCCTTCGGGTTAGTACTACATCTTAGTTAATTTACTCTAGTACACATACTTCATGGACTATTCTTGGACCGAATTATAATAGTTAATAGAATGAAACTCTCGTAAAACTCTCATAAAACGATAATTAAAAATAAACGAGAAATATCTGTCAGGACATTAAATAGAAAAAGATAAACATTGTTGAACTGAGCTACCTGCACTTAGACTCACTTGAGACCCTCAACCACCACCTGTCCCTCCGGACCACACGACGCTAAGTACCCCAGTGTTTCTCAGTCTTTGCTGAGTCGCTGACTTGACTTAACTTGACTTAACTTGACTTACCTTCTAGTTAGGGACTAATTTCTTATTTCGATTTCTAGTTTTGTAATAGGAATTTTAAGGTTTCAGTAACGTGTAGATTAAAACAAATGTTGTGTAGTGACTTTGTCCTTATTCGAAATATCTTGTTACTGAATTATAAATGTATAACGTCTCGAAGGGACGACCGAGTCACCATTTCTTAGGTGGACGGTTACCTCCTTTGTACCCAAGCTAGGGACCGGGTCCTTCTAAGATGTAAGATGTCTCGTTGATTTGGATACCCAGTGTTGATGATTCGGACACGAGACGACAACGACGACGATTCAGTGAAGTCAGCACAGGCTGAGACACTGTGGGGTGTCTACCGTCGGATGGTCCAAGGGGGCAGGCACCCTGAAAGGTCCGTTCTCATGACCTCACCCAACGGTAACGGAAGAGGACACGAGATCTCGGACCGTTGTCGTTGATGACTTCGGACGTGTGAATCTCGGGCACGACACGTTGTTGACTTCGATGATGTTACTCTTCAGACTCGTGACGCTTCTTTTCATCTAGGACGAGGGGTGTTGATCTCTTTTCGAACACGTCATTACTTCTCAGTCGTGTCGGCTATTTATTTATTTATATATCTTTGAATTTATAACGTTTCTTTTTCCCTTTAAAGACCATAACTATCTATTCCGGACCTTACTTTCTAGAGACGTGATATCAACAGATATAATAGGACAACGAGGGGTCATTAGACATAGGAATAGAGACTTTGTGAACCTCTAGATCAAACCCAAAAAATTTAGTCATCAAGAATTTCCCACCCGACACCTGATCGTCGAAGTAGTAGCGAACTCTTGAACAAACTTTGTGTTCGGACGTTTCCACCTTTACAGTCCCCATCCCGACCCATTAGAGGAAATTATTTCGAAAGTACACCAATACTACTTTAGATGACAAACTCTTTGTGACAAAATACGTTAATGGTAACGATGGTGGCCCTTCTCGAGAAATAAGTACCTAAAAACGTGTTCACGGCACACCCCGGTGGAAACTTAGTTCACGAGTGAACACCAGTGTTCTTACCGGATCTCGACGTAACCAGTTGTCATTCGACTAAGTTGTAACGGTCTTAGGGTGGTATTTGTTAAAAAAAGACTTTCTTTTTCTAAAAAGAAGGTCAGGTTTCCTACATCTTCCACTGGTAGTAGGAGGTGAGACATCTAAGGTCTGTGTAATCGAGTGAAATCAAAGAACAAACGATGACGGGAACCGGAAACGGGTCGGACGAGGGACACGGACTTTAAAAAAGAGTAAGAGAAATAGATCAATTTTCATTGAAAAGGAAGACTAGAGTTGAATTTATAGTCAAGGAACTCACACCGTTAAAAACTCGGTCCCTAACTTCGATTCAAGAAGAAAGAAAGGAAGAAAGAAAAGAAGGAAGAGAGGTGGATAGGAAGAAAGAAAACAAAGTAACAAGTATCTTTCTAAAGTAAAACGTAAGTAGTATGAAAGTAAGTACCCTATCAACCTGAGTAGACACAAGGAATCCTCTGACGTCAGAGGTAATCCTGATTCTCACTTGGTCGAAAACAAGTGTTTACGTAGGTATTAACCCTGTAAGTTGTTTACATATCTCTAAATTTTTACTTTCTGTTTCATGTTCAAATAATTATAAAACACAACAAATCATCAGTTAAGTACAGGTACTTCTTTATGGTAAACCAAAGACTAATAAATTAAACTGTTTAAAAATAACTCATGATCAATATATCGTATGTAAGAAAATTACGATTTCTACCTTGTCACTCTATTTGTCTGTTTTACGATCGAGAGCCCCCCGAATGTAAGATTAAAGACAGTTTCCGGGTATTCATTTAGATACTTCACTCCAACGACTTTTAAGGTGAAGATTGAAGATATTGTCTTAAAATTTTTATACTTAATGTTAATTTAATACAACTTCTTTTATGTAAATCATATTAATTTCTCTTATACACCCTGATGTATTTAACTCTATCAATAGTTTAAACTTTACATAACAATTTTTTAATAAGACTTTGTTTACTCCTGAAGTGGAGGTCAATGGAAGACTTTATTTTTTTTTGTTTAGGAATTTATTATTGTTTTCGTAGTCACTTTTTTATATATAAACATGAAGTTTGTATTTTAAAATTAACTTTTATGTTATTGAATATACGTCTCATGTAATACTCTTTACGATCCGACCTCCTTCGTGTTCGACCTTAGTTCTAACGGTCCTCTCTACAACTACATACCGTTTTGGTTATGTTATAACGTTTCATTAATTAGAGTTAATTTTATTTAATTAAATATAATCTTTTTTCTAACGACCCTCTTTATAGTTATTGGAGTCTATACGTCTATTGTTGGGAATACCGTCGTTCACTTCTTGATTTCTCGGAGAACTACTTTCACTTTCACCTCTCACTTTTTCAACAGAATTTCTAGTTGTAAGTCTTTCGATTCTAGTACCGTAGACTAGGGTAGTGAAGTACCGTTTACTTACCCCTTTGTCACCGTAGTCACCCTCTGAAATAAAAAGACCCGAGGTTTTAGTGTCTTCTACCACTAACGTCGGTACTTTAATTTTTACGAATGAGGAACCTTCCTTTCAATACTGGTTGGATCTGTCGTATAAGTTTTCGTCTCTGTAATGAAACGGTTGTTTCAAGACAGATCAGTTCCGATACCAAAAAGGTCACCAGTACATACCTACACTCTCAACCTGGTATTTCTTTCGACTCACGTCTTCTTAATTACGAAAACTTGACACCATAACCTCTTCTAAGAACTTTCAGGGAACCTGAAGTTCCCCTAGGTTGGTCAGGTAGGATTTCCTCTAGTCAGACCCACAAGTAACCTTCCTGACTACGATTTCGACTTTGAGGTTATGAGGTTATGAAACTGATGGACTACGTTTCTAGACTGAGAAACCTTTTCTGGGACTACTATCTTTTCTAACTCCTGTCCTCCTCTTTCTCTACTGTCTCTTACTCTACCAACTTACCGTAGTGGCTGAGTTACCTGTACCCAAACCCACCTGAGGCCCTCAACCACTACCTGTCCCTCCGGACAACACGACGTCAAGTACCCCAGTGTTTCTCAGTCTGCGTTGACTCACTGACTTGCATTGACTTGACTGTTATTAAAACAAAGAATCATTACTTTACGATTACTATGTCAAAATCTACATATTAAATTTTGTTTACCCCTTTCAAACACTAAACAAACCCCTTCAAATAAAAATTTTCCTTAATCGACTTTCTTTAAAACCTTCTTACTTTTCTCTATCCTCTCCTTTGAACGTCTAAAACGACCGTTTACGTGTACACGTATTAAATGTATTAGTTTACGTAATGGAAGTTAAAACCTCGTCTTATTAATTACAGACATATTTGACCGATGAGACTATAACCGACTAAGTCGGGATGAAGTTTACAAATACATAACCGGAGGCACTGGTCTTAGTCTCCATTTCTTCTTTGACGACCTCCTTATAGTCTAGGTAACAAAAGATCTCAACATTGAATTTCACGGACCATTAAAAGGATTCAAACCAGTCCGAACTAATAAGGATGTAGATGCATCGTCGACGGGTGTCGAGGATTATTCTCCGTCTTTCTCTTTACGTTGACTCGGAGGAAATAATCAACCTAGAACGTGGATTAAACACAAAGAGGGGAGGAAAAAGGGAGACAAACCTTCACTGAATGACAAGAATTAATTATACCACAGGATAACAATGGTTGGTTTTCCTTAAGAGGTTTAGTTCCTCATTGAGGAGGAAGTACTTTTAATTTCTAAATTTCTACTAAATTAGAAAGGATTCACTTCTCGTAAAAATCGAAAAATTTGACCAGTGTGACCTCTCAACAATGACAACTAAACAGTCAGTAACAATTGATTCAGTCTATGTGATTTCTTTCCTTTTGTCTTCTCCCTTCCTTCCTTCCTCCCTCCTCCCTTTCTTTCACCCTTTCTCCCTCTCCCTTTCTTTACTTCTTTCTTTCCTCTCTCTCTCTCTCTCTTCCACCCCCTAGGGGCTGGTGTGAGGATACAGTCAGGTTCGGGAAAACATTCGAAATTACACTAGAGAGGAGAATGACGTTGAAAAAAAAAAAGAAAAGTATGTTTATTTTTGGACCGTACAGAAACTTCAGAATTGACGTAGTTTCTGAACGAGGGTAATTAAAATTTAATGTGAGGATTTTCAGACAGATGTCATTCGTCAAGTACTTTTCCTACGGGACAAAACGACAGGGGCCCAAGAGTTTCGTCTTGAAGAATTAACTAGAAGGACGTAAAAAAACGTAGTTTATTATCACTTTTTTTACAGGAAATAGAACATTTTATCGGTGTGAAAACTTCTAAGAACTCCGTCTGTCCTGACTTCTTTGTGGAGACTGAGTATAAGACTCCAAGACCTAAATCTTGACTTGATCTTTAACTCCTTGACTTAATATGAACTTTGGTCATTTCAGGGCTGAAAACTGACCAAAGGTACCGTAAGTCTCTCTGTTACTTTATAAAAACCTGTATTTGACCGTAAAAATCCCGTAAATTTTTTAAAATGCAACGTTGTCTTCCTTTATGACTTCATATATGACTTAAATAATTTGTCTAGATAAACAAAGTGTCAAAATACAAGAAAGACATGTTTTACAGGTGTAGACATATATAGTGATAAATTAGTAAAACCATAGTTCTTTAAAAGGGATATAGAATTAAAATAAGAGGGAAGTTGTACAGAACATAGGAACCCATCTAGTTTCATCACCTGGTCACCGTTGGATTTTTGTTAAGTAGTTTATCATCTACCGATCATAATTCATTGGATGATTTAAAGAGAATATTTGTTTTAAGTAAGTTATCGAAAATTTGTACTCCGAAAACGTGTATTTTCATTTAAGTCCCCTTACTACCATTTTTTTTTTTAGGGGTCTAAACAGCATAAGATAGTTTTACTAATGGATTTTTATATTTAGTTAAATCAGAAATCTTCTATCGGTTAATTCGACGTAATAAACGAGATTAAAAATTAAATCGTTTAATTATGACAATTTTTAAAACAACGGATTGTTCAACTTCTATAATTTAACAATAAAAAAAAAATGTAGACATTAAAATTTTACGTTGTCGGAGTTAACAAAGTAAATAAAAGTCTTATGTTTTAATTTGTTCACTACGGTCTATAGTCCTGTAATATAGAGGATTACAGAGGAGACACAACTATGATCTTTTTTAATACTCATATTTTTCAGATTGTCTTATTACAAAAATAACATTACAATAACTATTGGTTCTTAAGATACCATTCGTTTTAAATAAAGTATGACACTCTCGTCGAATAGGTATGGTTTGACTCTTATCGATGAATTATAGAAATTTCTTCCTAACATTTTCTTTTAATATCGATCACGTCCCATCGTACACCGAAGGAACGACTGTTGACGGTTCTCTTATCGATAAGTTTATCGACTAAATTTGTATACTAAATAGTGGTCACCCCAGGGGAGGGGATTATAAGTTCGAAAATACCGAGATAGGTTGTATGTCACTCTGTTTTGTGAAAATCAGAAGAAATACAGTTTAGAATTTCATTTAGAGAGGACCATAATAGATTGGAACCAGTATCAAATACTACAATGGGTTCTCCAATGGTACATTCATGAACCTTTCCTTTGTCAGAAAACTTTAACTGTTTATAGAACGTCCAGTAAAACAAGTTGACGGAGTAAAATCTCTGTGATTTTTACTCCTGGTTTCTCCAACTACTGAAAGAGTTTCTGTGGTTTAAATTCGTATTTATCTACTTCTTATCACGAACCGATATCGACCTTTGTTTCAGTCGGTGACTTATTGTCTTTGTTCGAACCTATTATCTTATTAACCTTAAGTCTCCTTTAGACTAGGGTCCTTGTCGTTCCCTTGTTCTTCGTTTCGTTACTTAACCGAATTCTTTATAACAGTCGTTCCAGGATACCCACATAGACAATCGTAACATGTCATTAAACCAAGTAAAAATTCCAGGTACACAATCAGGGTAGCCTTACTAAGACGACTGAAATTTGGCCGGTATCTTCTCGGTTCTCGTCACGGTCGAAAGGACTATACCCAAAATTTACACTAGGAAAAAAAGGGGTCGATCGATTACTATAGAAAGTAGGTGTCGTTTCAAAAAACGAGAGGAGGTGGGATAAGTGACTGTGTTTCGATACTTCTACTAACTAATCCTTGTTGTCTCGAATCCGTGGTCATATAAGTCACCTTTTAGGGTGACTTTTACCCATACATATAGATTGTCTCCTTCAAATCGTATGATCAATTTTCGTATCCTACATCCCTGTCTCATAGTCCTAAGTTTAGGGCGAGACAAGGATCGTCAAACTGGAACGTGTTTAACAAAAGGTACGAAACCAAGGAATTTAAGTAGATATTGAAACTTCATTCTTTATTATTCTAACACTACTCATAGTCACGATTTACTCTATGGTGTATATTTAGTTTATCACGATCCATGTTTCATTTGTGGTGGTACTATAAATTCCATAATGTTACTTTAAAGAGAGAGGTATGTAAATCTTTCTCGAATAAAAAAATAATTAAATAAAAAATAGTTTCCTATTAACGAAATGTCTTAAAGTAACATAAGACAGTTGGAGTTGTACTTAGTCGGTATCCATATGTATATAGGGGAGGGAAAACTTGGAGGGAGGGTCGAGGGAGGGAGAATCTTTCTTGAATATAAAAAATTGACATAAAAAATATCTTTTTTAATTGGATAAGTAAATCATAATGTATTTCATACTTCTCTGAAGTGTTTTAAACCTCTCTATCTGATATCTATTGAATGTTTTCTCCCAAAAGTCTTTAACTTAAAACGAATTATTACGTTTAGTTTGTTTACGTTTATATTTGAAAATCTGACAATTTTATTACGTTACTCAGTAGAACCCAGGTTTATACTTTCCTAAACCAAAATACTAAGATTATAAACATACTTTGGTTTTCTCTGAGACTTATCGATTTCGTTTAAACTCTTTCTTCTTTTGTTGTCCTCCGTAGTATGCAGGACTAAAGTTTGATATGACGTTTCGATATCAGTCTTTTTACCATATTATGGTCGTGATTTTGTTCGTGTTTCTAGTTACCTTGTCTAATCTTTCCAGTCTTTTTTTGGACACGTATATAACAGTTAGTCAAATACTCTCCTCGGTTCTTATATGTTACCCCTTCTGTGTCAGAGAAGTCATTGACCACAATCCTTTTGACCTGGCGAGACACGTTTTCTTACTTTGACCTGGTGAAAGAATATCGTGTGTGTTTTTAATTGAGTTTTACCTAAATTCTGAATTTACATACTGAATTATGGTATTTTGAGATCCTTCTTTTGTATCCACCCTAAGAAAATCTGTAACAGAATCTTTATAAAAAAGTTAGAAAGAGGAGTCTGTTCCTTTTGTTTTTATTTTTATTTTTTTGTCTGATGTAGTTTGATTTTTCGAAAACGTGTCACTTCCTTTGTTAGTGGTTTGTTTTTCCCTTAGATAACTTACTCTCTTCTATAAACCTTTATGATATAAACTATTACACAGTTATGGGTTTTGTATATTTCTTGAGTGTGTTCAGTTATGATTTTTCTTATATCAGGTTTACTTTTTATGAGTCTCCTAGACTTGTCAAAGGGTTCTTTCTATATGTCTACCGGTCGTTTGTGTACTCTTCTACGAGTTCTAGTGATAAGTAGTCTTTCTCGTTTAGTTTTGGTGCTAATCTATGCTAAAGTGTTACCAATAATAGTCTTTCTGCTATTATTTGTTCACAACCGTTCCTACACCTTTTTTGCCTTGAGGACGTGTGACAACTACCCTTACATTCAACCACGTGGGTGACACCTTTTCTCATACCTCTAAGAAACTTTTCAATTTTTATCTTGGTGGTATGTTAGACCATTAAGGTGAAGACTCATCAATAGACTTCTTTTACTTTTGTGATTAAACTTTTCTGTATACGTTTATATAGACTACCACTTCGACTTCAAGGTTTTATGAAACCGGTGGCCTACGTTTCTTGACTGAGTAACCTTTTCTGGGACTATGACTCTTTCTAACTTCCGTCCTCCTCTTCCCCTGTTGTCTCCAACACTACCAACCTACCGTAGTGACTGAACTACCTGTTCTCAAACTCATTCCAGACCCACAACCACTACCTGTCCCTCCGGACCGCAGGACGTCAGGTACCACAACGTTTCTCAACCTGTACTGACTCTCTGACTTGACTTGACTACCTTTGTATGTAAATAACGTCGTAATAAATGTTATAGGTTCTATACCTACGTAGGATTCACAAGTAACTGTCTACTTATTTATCTTTACACTTTATATACGTCACCTTATAATAAGTCGATACTTCTTCTGTACCTACCTGGATCTCTCATAATACCATTCACTTGATTTAGTCTATCCCATATTAAAGTATGACATATTAAATATACACCTTACATTTTTTTTCATTTTGTCTTTGTTTGAATGTATAGGTATCTATGTTTCTGGATTAACGACTAATGGTAGTCCCTCTCACCACCCCCCAATCCATTTTCAACCCACTTTATCCACTTCCCTTAATTTTCCCTTTTTTATTAATCAACTCCTATATTATATGGTGTACTTTTTATATCAGTTATTAAGTTATTGAAACATACCATTAACTATCAATGATCTGAATAGAACCATTAATTATGTATTATCATATATTTTAAAATTAGTGGTACAACATGTGGATTTTGTATATTACATACGGTTGAAATGACGTTAGTTTTTTATTAATGTTTTTAATTGTGTCCGTCAAGAGATCCCTTAATACAACTCACCCCTTTTTAGTCAGAGTTTTTACAATATATGGAAGACTAAGGTAAATATATTTTAAGAACTTTATTGTGTCAACATCTCTACCTCTTGTTTAATCACCAAAGGTTTCCAATCCCTCCCTCCACTGACATCCATATATTATCATCATCCTTTCCAGAAACACAATTACCTTATCGAGACATGGAACTAACACTACCACCAATGTGTTGAGATATGCACTACGTTAACCTACCTTGATTTGTGTATGTTTGGTCAGTTAGGATTTCATTTAGTTGGGACTTATAAGTATCCTTCCTGAAAACGACTTCGACTTCGAGGTTATGAAACCGGTACTACGGATCTAGACTGAGTAACCTTTTCTGGGATTACGACCTTTCCTAACTCCCGTTCTTCTCTTGCCCCGTAGTCTCCTGTTCTACCAACCTATCGTAGTGACTGAGTTACCTGTACTCAAACTCGTTTGAGTCCCTCTATTATTTCCTGTCCCTTCGGACCACACGATGTCAAGTACCCTGGTGTTTCTCAGTCTGTGCTGAATCGTTGAATTATTGTTGTCTTTTGTGTATGTACGTTTACATACTTATTTTTAAACACTTTTTAACGTTCCCGTTTTTCCATACTAGTACTTACTTGTTTTATTTTAGAGTTTTATGGTGTATGTCATAATAAAGTTGATTACAATTTTATCGTTAAAATTAACTAAATTTTATAGAAAATTTTTAAATAATTACACTATTAATATTTTTTCGTAATACACGTACGTACGAGTTAGTACAGGTTGAGAAGCACTGAGATACCTGACATCGGTCCAAGGAGACAGGTACCCTAAAGGATCCGTTCTTATGACCTTACCCAACGGTAAAGGAAGAGGTCCCCTAGAAGGACTGGTTCCTGACTTAGGTGTAGAAAACACAGACCATGTAACTGTCCACCTAAACAGTGGTGGACAGTAGTGAAAACCCCCGAAAACCTTCGGGGGTTTCGTCCTGTCATAAATGAATTCGTTCTCCTCCTACTCAAACATATTACCTATTCCCTATTTACCCTTCGTACCTAAGTCTTCACAGGGTTTCCAACTTACACCTGTATATGTGACACAAATAAACGAAAACATGACATCAAAATGAAAAGTCTTTTTTTATTTTATTTGTTGATTTGAACTCCGTTTGTATATATTTAACGGTATCAAAGGTCTCTGATATTACGGAACGACCTTATTTATTTACCCTGGACTAAGTTGGACGTACAGTTTGTAGGTAGAATCGTTGTTTACGGACTAAGGTACCCGTTAAACATCTGTCCTTCCTATAGCGTTTAACTACTCAGGTCAAGTCAGTGAGTCAACACAAACTGAGAAAGACTGGGTTACCCTGACGTCTTGTAGTCCGGATGGACAGGTAGTGGTTGAGGACTTCGAACGAGTTTGAGTACAGGTAGCTCAACTACTACGATAGCTTGGTAGAGTTGTAGACAGTAGGGGAAGAGGGGAACGGAAGTTAGAAAGGGTCGTAGTCCCAGACAAGAAGAGTAGTCCACCAGTTTCATAAAACTTCGAAGTCGAAATCGTAGTCAGGAAGGTTACTTATAAGTCCCAACTAAAGGGAATCCTAACGTCTATACAGATTTTTCAAATTACCTCTACCGTTACAAAGTTATAGTTTACTCCTTACTTTACACAGTCTTGGTACCACAGATACTTCACCTTACTATATACTTTGTAAAGTAGTAGGAGTAGTACAGAATGATTTTATTAATAGACGGAAAATTTTTAATTCGACAATTGAACCTTCGTTATGAAGTTGAACAGTGGAATTTCATTATCTTTGATTCCATTATTACTACATTTTATATGAATTACTACTCAGTTTTCACTTTGACCAAACCAATTATATAGAGTAGAGTCACCGGTTATTTCAATGTTACTTTTGACTTTGGTTGATGTGATTGTACATTGACTTCCAGTCAAAAAGTTTCGTGGTTGATTGATACTTAAAGTACCTGATATCTAAAATACCTCTTACTTTGTATGAATAATCAAGAGTAACTCAATATAATTATATAGTGTAAGTAATTGAGGGGTTTATAGGTTATTAACAATTACTCCAAAGATGAACTCACGGTATATAATAAAAGGTGTTTACTGACACTGTAAAAGAGACAAGGGTATGTGAAAGATTCTAGAAAAATAAAGGGGTGGTACTTCATCTGAGACAAAGAGAGGTATACTTTAACTCACTCTTATAACGAGTGAATATTAATTATTTTACAATATTTATATTACAGTATACTAAAAACTCCGACTTACAATTTTCTTTTACTGTGGACACAGAATGAACGACCTTATGAGTAAGAACCCGGGAAGTCTACGGTCTATTTTGTAACTGACGAGACTCCAGTGGTACAACACTCCTTCGGTTTTGATAAGTAGTATGTTTATCGTACACCACTAGGTTGATCAGGTAAGATTTCCTTTAACCAGGACCCATAAGAAATCTTCCTTACTACGATTTCGACTTTGAGGTCATGAAACCGGTGGAGTACGCTTCTCAACTGAGTAACCTTTTCTGAGGCTACGACCCTCCCTAACCACCGTCCTCCTCTTCCCCTACTGTCTCCTACTCTACCGACCCACCGTAGTGGTCGACCTACCTGTACTCAAACTCACTTGAGGCCCTCAACCACTACTTGTCCCTCCGAACCGCACGACGCTAAGTACCCCATCGTTCTCAGCCTGTTCTGACTCACTAACTTGATTTGACTTGACTCCTCTAATAAGATGTCCTTATTTTTTCTACGGGTCCGTCTACGGTCGACAAACAACGAGGTTGGTAGAGGGAGTGGTTGAGACTTATAAGATAGATGTCGATAGTAGATTTACGTTTGTGTTAAGTTTCGGTTTTTAGAAAGGACCAAAGAATAGATCTTATAAATACTTTCTATCTAAACAGTGTGTCACTATTAATTTACTAGTCGACCAAAAAAGAGATCTTGAAGTCCCGTTAAACAAGAGTAACTTTCTAATGTATATTATAAGTCCTCTATAATATGTATATAGGTGTACCGTAAACGTTAACTAATCTAGTGTGATAAACTGGTAGAGAACCTTTTCAAGTTATAGAACATAAACTAAAGACTCCACCGATGGACTCTAGTGAAACTATTTGGGTACTTACGTCTGAAGCCCTGGTGTTACGTATTAGATTCCACTGTAGTTGTTTCGTCATTTCAAGAAGACTTTTAAGTGAGGAGAAAATTTCGTTACTCTTGTAACAGTTTGTATCAATATTAATTTAAAAAGTTTTGGTCCTTTATTTGGTTTTTGAACGTCGTTAAGGACCTCATAAATAAAAAATTTTTACCGACTTAGAACCATTCTTATCACTCAATATATCGTAAAGTTTAACGAAATAAGAGTGGTAGTGGAGGTGTTATCGGAATTTTTGTTTACACGACGTTAACAGAACTTTTGATTGTCGGACTGTTGGTGACACCACCGTTTTTCCTAAATATCAAGGAAGTTTTAGGGTAAGTATCTCTTTATATTAATAAAGTGGACGGATCACCCAGTTATCCGAATTGAAGAACTTCCCGAAAGAACTAAACCGGACTGACCCTCAAACCGATTATATTTAGTGGAAATGGGGATCCTAATAAACAACTTTGTCTCCGTTAACATATCGTAGTGTCAAACAGACACCACCACCTATTACCATCGATGTTTGTTATTCGTTTGGTTTTTCAAACTTTTCTTTTCACCTCTTTACCCTATAGATAATTCCTAAATTTTTCTTTGTAAGAATTCTTAGAGTCTATATCCGTTCTGATACGTGTACGGGTCCTGACACTTGTGTGAGTCTTTTCTTGACTGTTCAACATTGGAGATCCGAGACACATTTATCCTTTACTTCCGATTCCGTCTCAACTTGACTCACTTGTCTCACTTGATGGACTGATAACTTCTAAATGGGGTTGTGTGTATGTTTTAGGAAGTCGTTTCTGTCCTTCTAAATTACCAAAGAGACAGGTTAATAATCGACTGGTCTAATGACTCGTCTCTGGCGTCACCTGTGTGTGTTATTTTGTATATCCGATCTTCTTGAGATTTCAAAATAAAAATATTTAAAATACCTATAGGTTCTGTGTAAAGGTTCATATGATAACATACACACCCCACACACACACACACAAAGGATTATATTTACCATAAAAATAAGGACCAATTATAAAACGATCGAAAATAACAACGAAAAATGAAATATTTTCTTTCGAAAAGTAAATGGAGATAATTAATAAGATTGGAGAAATTACGAAGAATAAAAATATTCAAAAAGTAAGTAAGACGGAACAAAAGATCCGTTTAATGTGTCACCTACACTCTTTATCTAAATTCCCTGATCTAGACTATCTATCTCACGGACTATTTGTTACCTGCCTTCAAGTACTGTAACATGTCCTCTGTCCCGAGTTCTGGTAGGGGTACCTTTTCTTTACGTTTTTTCGTTTTACCGACAGACCCCTCCGGAATGTTTATCGACACTTTTCTTCTCTTCGTTTTTCGTTTTCTCTTTTCCTTTCTATATTCGTAGAATTACGTCTCAAGGTTTCTTATCGTTCCCCTCTATTCTTTCGGAAGGAGTCTCTAGTTACGTTTCTTTATCTCCTTTTGTCTTACCCTTTCTAGAGAAGTTATTTTAATCTCTATGGTTCCCTTGTAAAGTACGTTTCTACCCGAGCTTTTTCCTGTCTTTAACACACCTGGATTGTCTTCGTCCTCCATAATTCTTTTTCACCGTTCTTATGTGTCTCTCTCCAGCGATTCAGTACAAACTGAGAAACACTGGTGTACCTGACATCGGATGGTCCGAGGAGACAGGTACATTAAAAGGTTCGTTCTCATGACCTCACCCAACGTAAAAGGAAGAGGTTTCTTATGTGTCTTCTTGACATGTTTTTTCTAGAAGTGTTGGGTCTATTAGTACTACCACACTAGTGAGTTAATCTCGGTCTGTAGGACCTTACACTTCAGTTCACCCGGAATCCTTCGTAGTGATACTTGTTTCGATCACCTCCACTACCTTAAGGTCACCTCGATAAAGTTTAGGACTTTCTACTACGACACTTTCACGACATGAGTTATACGGTCGTTTTAACCTTTTGAGTCGTCACCGGTGTCCTGACCTATTCCAGTCAAAAGTAAGGTCAGGGTTTCTTTCCGTTACGGTTTCTTACGAGTTTGATGACGTGTTAACGTGAGTAGAGTGTACGATCATTTCACTACGAGTTTTAAGAGGTTCGGTCCGAAGTCGTTATACACTTGGTACTTGAAGGTCTCCAAGATGAACCAAAATCTTTTCCGTCTCCTTGATCTCTAGTTTAACGGTTGTAGGCGACCTAGTACCTTTTTCGTTCTCACAAGGTCTTTTTGTAACTAAAGACGAAATAACTGATACGGTTTCGGAAAGTGACACACCTAGCGTTATTTGACACCTTTTAAGACTTTCTCTACCCTTATGGTCTGGTGGACTGGACGGAGAACTCTTTGGATATACGTCTAGTCCTTCGTGGTCAATCTTGACCTGCACCTTGTTGTCTGACCAAGGTTTATCCTAATCCTCATACAGTTCCGACATATAACAGTGGGACGAATAAAATGAATATACGTCTCATTTAGTACTCTTTGCGATCTGACCTTCTTTGTGTTAACCTTAGTTCTAACGGTCCTCTTTATAGTTAGTGGAGTCTATACGTCTACTGTGGTGGAAATACCGTCTTTCACTTCTCCTCGATTTTTCGGAGAACTACTTTCACTTTCACCTCTCACTTTTTCAACCGGATTTCGAGTTGTAAGTCTTTTAATTCTAGGCCAGGGTAGTGAAGTACCCTTTATCTACCCCTTTGTTACCTTTGTCACCCTCTGAAGTGAAAACCCCCGAGGTTTTAGTGTCGTCTACTACTAACGTCGGTACTTCAATTTTCTGCGAATGAGGAACCTTCTTTTCAATACTGGTTGGATCTGTCGTATAATTTTTCGTCTCTGTTATGAAACGGTTGTTTCCAGGCAGATCAGTTCCGATACCAAAAAGGTTATCAGTACATATCTACAATCTCAACCTGACACTTCTTTCGACTCACGACTTGTTAACTACGAAAACTTGACACCACAACCTGTTCCGAGAACTCTCAGGGGACCTGACGTTCCTCTAGGTTGGTCAGGTAAGACTCCCTCTAGTCAGGACCTACAAGTAACCTTCCTGACTACAACTTCGACTTTGAGGATATGAAACCGGTGGAGTACGCTTCTCAACTCAGTAACCTTGTCTGAGACTACGACCCTCCCTAACCCCCGTCCTCCTCTTCCCCTGCTGTCTCCTACTCTACCGACCTACCGTAGTGACTGAGCTACCTGCACTCAGACTCTCTTGAGGCCCTCAACCACTACCTGTCCCTCCGGACCGTACGACGCTAAGTACCCCAGTGTTTCTCAACCTGTGCTGATTCGTTGACTTGACTCCACGTGACTTGACTTAGGATATTAGACTCCTATTATATAAAGTTAAGTGGAGAGAATTTATATATAGAGGAAAACATAAAACACAAATATAAATAACAATCAAACGGTTTCCTTATAATTCATTAACATTACTTCTTCTATACGAACGGAACACTATACACTCCTACGAAGATGATAGTATTAAAACGTTCTACAACTTCGACTGAAACTTATATGTACACAATTTCTTAACGGTAAATAAAAAACAGATAATAAAAACTCGGTCTTTATTTACGTTTTGAAACCGTCAATGGAAAAACTGTATTTACGTTACTATTTTACGATAATATACACTTTAATTATATAAAAAGATTGGAACTAGTAGATATGAAAAAATAAAATACATCGGAATAAATATCATTTTCTTATGTTTCATAATGGTTATATGAAAATTTTTAAATAACCTTAAGTAAAACACCACATTATATACTAACAACAAGTCAATGATTCAACACAGACTGAGAAAACACTGGTGTACCAGACAACGAAAGGTCCGAGGAGACAAGTACTATGAAAGGGACCGTTCTTATAACCTCACCCAACGGTAAAGGAAGAGGTCCCTTATAAGTACTAGGTCCCTAACTCGGGTACAGAGGACGTAACCGTCTATCTAAGAAATGGAGACTCGGTTAACCCTTCGGATTATGTACGATTTATTTGATTGTTGATTACGTGTATAGTGATTATAAAGAAAGACACACGTACGATTCAGTGAACTCGGTATAGACTGAGAAACGTTGGGATACAAGACATCGGACGGTCTGAAGAGACAGGTACCATAAGAGGTACGTTCTTGTGACCTCTCCCAATGTCACGGGAAGAGGTCCCCGAGAAGGACTACGTCCCCAACTCGGGTTCAAAGAATGTAGAGGACATAACCTTCCGTCAAAGAAATGGTGATCTTGGTGGACCCTTCGGTCCTATAGAGGAGTTAAGGGACATTTCTCTGACACATGAGATACTCGACTATCGTAATTACGGTTCAGAAAACAAAATTAAAAATAAAATATAATCTTATATCAACTAATTCCACTTCCTTCTCTCACTTTTTCGACCGAATTTTGAGTTGTAATATTTTTGATCCCAGTACCATCGGCGAAGGTAGTGAAGTACCTTTTTTCTTTCCGTTTTTCACCTTCGTCACTGTCTAAAAGATAAGAACCCGAGGTTTTAGTGACGTCTACCACTGGTGTCGGTACTTTAATATTCTACAAACGAAGAACCTTCCTTTCGATACTGTTGGATCTGGCGTATAATTTTCCGTTTCAGTAGTGAAACGACTGTTTCCAGGTATATTACTTTCGATACAAGAAAAGTCATCAGTACACGTCTACACTCTCAACATGGTATTTCGTCCGACTCGTGATTTCTTAATTACGTAAGTTTAACACCACGACCTCTTCTAAGAACTCTCAGGGAACATGATGTTCCTCTAGTTTGGTCAGTTAGGATACCCTTTAGTTTGGATTTATGAGTGACCTTCATGACTACGATTTCGATTTCGAGGTTTTATGAAACCGGTGGACCACGTTTCTCGACTGAGTAAACTTTTCTGGAACTACGACCCTTTCTAACTTCCGTTTTCTTCTCCCACCTTCTCTTACTCTACCAAAATACCGTAGTGACTAAGTTACCTGTACTTGAACCCGTGTGAGACCCTATACCACTCCCTGCCCCTTTGAACCACACAACATCAGGTTACCCAGAGTTTCTTAACCTGTACTAAATCACTGATTGTCGTTGTTGTATCAACCGATTGTTACAATATAATTTCACAGGTCGATTCACTGTTTTACACCACGTGACCTTTTCTCTTACCGTTTGGTGAAGTTATAAGAACGGACCTCTTGGGGTACTTGTCATACTTTTTCGTTTTTCTATCATATGATTCTCTATTTGAGGGGTCCAGCCATCCACGGGTCATTTGATGACCTCTAGTCACCTTTTATTGAGGTTTTTCTTACTTCTCTGTCTTGGTTTCATTTTTGTTGTGGGTCAACACCTACACTGACCACTACCTTTGTTCCAGGCTACGACATTACTCGTTATGACGTGATTCTTGGACCTTACAATCCAAGTACTTAGTTCCGTTTAACCTTCACCAGTTTATCCTCTACCGTTCTCACTTACAGTTGAAAAATCCTTAGTCGTTGGATTTTACCTGACCTTACCCACTTTAATTGAGTCTACTGGTAAAATAGATGATGACACCCGTTGTTAGGGAATCTTCTTCACCTCATCGGTAGTGTCAGTTGTTTTCTCAGGTTTTACGTCATGAACCTACGTCAGAGTTTTTACTGTCTTACTAGAGACAAGCAAAGGTTCCGTTTGGTAAGTTATAGTACCATTAGGTTTAGAAACGGGACTGGTCATTACGACTTCTTCGATTTAAACTTGCTAAAATACTTCTGGATGTTCTGGAAGATCTTGATTGTGGGGGTTTTCTACAGGAAAAGTAATATCCCCTGACCTTACGTTTTCTTCCTTCAATTCTTTGTGGATCTTATTGTCCGTTTAAACCGGAAACTCATGTCTTACTTTGTCCCGTTTCCGATTATCTCAAAACCGTTCTCTTACGTGATCAGTATCGTTTGTGGGAAAATGTTGTGTTCTTTTCTGAGATGTGTGCCTGTAGTGGTCTACCAGTTGTGACTTTAGTCTAACTAATATAAGAAACGTCGGTTTCTACCTCTTCGATATATGTCAGTCCTTTTTGTTCTGGTCCCCGACGGATAGTGAGTCTAGTACTTAAGGAATAACGGTTTAAGTCTGAATTTAACTTCTTTGATTCCCTTTGGTAATCTTGTAAGTCCATACTGGATTTAGTTTAGGGTATACTAACATGTCACCTTCATTCTTTATCTAAATTCCCTGATCTAGACTATCTCACAGACCACTTGATACCTGTCTCTAAGTACTGTAACATGTCCTCTGTCCCTAGTTCTGGTAGGGGTTCTTTTTCTTTACGTTTTTTCGTTTGACCGAGAGACTCCTCCTGAATGTTTATCGACACTTCTCTTCTTTTCACTTTTCGTTTCCTCTTTTCCTTTGTCTAAAGGTAAACTTACGTCTCTAGGTTTCTTATCGTTCCTCTCTATTCTTTCGGAAGGAGTCACTAGTCACGTTCTTTATCTTCCTGTGTTATCTTACCCTTTTTGATCTCTAGAGAAATTCTCTTATTCTCTATGGTTCCCTTGTAAAGTACGTTTCTACCCGAGTTATTTCCTGTTTATATTATACCCGGATTGTCTTCGTCTTCTATAATTCTTCTCCACCGTTCTTATGTGTCTTCTTGGTATGTTTTTTCTAGAAGTACTGGGTCTATTAGCACTACCACACTAGTGAGTGGATCTCGGTCTGTAGGACCTTACACTTCAGTTCACCCGGAGTCCTTCGTAGTGATGTTTTTTTCGATCACCTCCACTACCTTAAGGTCAACTCGATAAAGTTTAGAAATTTCTACTACGACACTTTCACGACGTGAGTTATACGGTCGTTTAAACCTTTTGAGTCGTCACCGGTGTCCTGACCTTTTACAGTCAAAAGTAAGGTCAAGGTCTCTTTCCGTTACAGTTTCTTACGAGTTTCATGGTGTGTTAACATGAGTAGAGTCTACGATCGTTTCATTACTAGTTTTGAGAGGTTGAGTCCGAAGTTGTCATGTATTTGGTACTTCGAGGTCTACAAGTTCGACCTAAATCTTTTCCGTCTCCTTGGTCTCTAGTTTAACGGTTGTAGGTGACCTAGTGTCTTTTTCGTTTTCTCAAAGTCTTTTTGTAGATAAAGACGAAATAACTGATACGGTTTCGGAAACTGACACACCTAGTGGTATTTTATACCTTTTAACACTTTTTCTACCCTTATGGTCTGGTGGAATGGACGGAGAACTCTTTAGACATACGCCCAGTTCTTTGTTGTCAATCTTGACCTGTACCATGTTGTCTCACCAAGGTTTATCCTATTTCTCATGCAAATCCGACATATAACAGTGAGACGAATAAATTGAATATACGTCTCATGTAGTACTCTTTACGACCCGACCACTTCGTGTTCGACTTTAGTTCTAACGGTCCCCTTTATAGTTATTGGAGTCTATACGTCTACTGTGGTGGGAATACCATCTTTCACTTCTCCTTGATTCCTCGGAGAACTACTTTCACTTTCTCCTCTCACTTTTTCAACCGAATTTCGAGTTGTAAGTCTTTTGCTTCTAGTACCGTAGACCAGGGTAGTGAAGTACCGTTTATCTACCCCTTTTTCACCTTTGTCGTCGTCTAAAAAAAAAAAAACCACCCCCCGAGGTTTTAGTGTGGTCTACCACTGACGTCGGTACTTTAATTTTCTGTGAATCAGGGACCTTCTTTTTAATACGGTTGGATCTATCGTATAATTTTCGTCTCTGTAATGAAACGTTTGTTTCCAGACAGATCAGTTCCCATAACAAAAAGGTCATCAGTACATACCTACACTCTCGACCTCATACTTCTTCCGACTCGTGGCTTCTCAACTGCGAAAACTTGACACCACAACCTCTTCTGTGTACCATCAGGGAACCTGACATTACTATAGGTTGGTCAGGTAGGATTTCGGTTAGTCAGGACTTATAAGTAACCTTCCTATCTATGACTTCGACTCTGAGGTTATGCAACCGGTGAAAAACACTTTTTGACTGAGTAAACTTTTCTGGAACTGGGACCCTCTCTAACTTCCGTCCTCCTCTTCTCCTACTGTCTCCTACTCTACCAATCTACCCCGTAGTGACTGAGTTACCTGTACTCAAATCCATTTGAGGTGTTCAACCACTACCCGTCCCTCCGGACCGTAACGACGTCACGTACCCCAGTGTCTCAACCTATGTTGACTCGTTGACTTGACTTGACGGGTCGATTCACTAAGTCAAAATATATATATAAGAAAAAGTTTAAGGAAAGGATAAATCCAATAAAGTCTCACAACTCTCAAGGGTCACGACACGTTATCCAGGAACAACTAATCGACAAAGTTCATAAAGTTTATATACTTACGTAGGAACAGTTAGGGTATAAGAGTTAGAGAGACGAGGGATGGTAAGGGGGCCAATTGGTATTCAAACAAGAGACACAGACACTTGACGAGACGAAACATTTCTTCAAGTAAATGTAGTAAAAATCATAAGGTATATATTCGTAATAGTACACCATAAACATAAACTGAATGGAGTGAATCACACTATTAGAGACTTAGGTAGGTGTGACGACATTTCATGGAATAAAGTAAGAAAAATTACCGTCTCACTAGAAAGTAACATATACACATGGTGTATAAGGACTAGGTAAGTAGACAGTTACCTGTAAATCAAACGAAGGTACAGATCGGATAATATTTGTAGTGATGTCACTTGTGACTCCACGTACATACGAAAAGAGACCTATATACTGGTCCTCACCTTAACGACCTAATACACCATTAGATCAAAATCAAATCAAAAAAAAAAAAAAAGGGGGTGGGGATGAAAATCAAAAAATTCTTTGAAGACATGACAAAAAGTATCACCGACATCTTTAAATGTAAGGGTGGTTATCGTCAATAAAAGACTTAGAGCTTGTGACTTCGTCTTTATCTAATGGAACATTGGGTGTCTTAAGTGTGAACCGAGCGACTGAACATCTAACTACTGATAATATCGTTATTCCTGTTATATCTGGAAGGAAAGAGGAAGGTAAAACAGGAAGTGTGACAGTATAACATTTCTTTTTCGTTACTGTGTAGAGATCCGTCTGTAGAATCACTGTCCCTAACTACAGAGGTGTTTTGTTGACGTACTTCGACTCTACCACTAAGGATGGTCAAGAGTAAATTGAAGGGAGAAACTGGAAACGTTTTCACTCTATCTATTACAAACATCTATAGACGTATGAAGTAGTTCATCTCTATAGTCAGTGTGAACATCAAAATCTCACAATTAAATTTTGCTTAGTTAGGTCAGGGACTGTTAAGTGTACACCGGTAACTCGACCGTTCACGAAAGAGGGAACATGAATTATTGTCTTATTACTCTTTATCAAACGGATATGAACACTCGTGGTTGTTATAAAGAAATCGTAGAAAGACGTTACTATACAGACGAGAGGACAAAGATTGTATTTGGATATAAACGAATTACTGACAATTAGATGGGTACTGTTGAGACGACTATTCACTTTCGGTAATTTATACAATATAAATGTATATATTATATATTGTATATATTATTTAAAGTCACCCTTTAAACCCTAAGAAAGGTAGGATTACATTATGATGATTATTAAGACTCTATATTTTTATATAATTAACTTGTTAATTTTGTTGACACAGTCATTATTTAATCTTAACCTTTTCATTTATCTGTTTCCAACATTTATTTTATGTTACAAGACTTTTAAATAATATAAACGGTTTCTTCTTCCATTCTGAACTATCACCAACGACTTGTTTACATACTCACCTAGTAAGAAACTTCCACTATCTTTTAGTCCAACTAACTATAAGTCCTTCTGTAAACTATTATCTTAGTCCACACGAATACTATGATCAGAAAGGGAACTATTGTACTGGGACCTCCTTCGTAGATTACACAACTTCACTTTCAGTAAGTGAGTACAGACTGAGAAACGTTGGGGTATCAGATACATCAGGTACCTTAAGAGGTCCGGTCTTATGACCCCACCCATCGAAAGGGAAGAGGTCCCCTAGAAGTGTTGGGTCCCTAACTTTGATCGATGGACGTAACGTCCGCCTAAGAAATGGTCGACTCTGTGTTCTCTTCGTGTTCTTATGACCTCACCCATCGGATAGAGAAGAGGTCGTCTAGAAGGGTTGGGTCCTTAGCTTGACCCCAGAAGACGTAACGTCCGTCTAAGAAATGGTTGACTCGATCGTCCTTCGTGTAGATTACACAATCCGTAACCGTAAATAGACCTTTCTTGTCTTAGAGACCTACTAACTTTTTAACGAACAACTTCGTACACCTTTGTCATAAAGAAGGACTTGGTTTCTTCCCCGAATCTACATGGGAGAAATAGTGAGAATAAACCGGATGTATTCGTTTTTTTTTTTTTTTTTTTCAAAGTAGGTTTATACGAAATGTTAAGTCTATACGAGGGACACCATAAGACACTGACCCATTACAACCGATCATATTTGAACAACCACACAGAAACGGACTTTATAATAATAACTTAACAGTAAAGAATATCTTATAAATAAATCACACATGCCTCGTTTTTTTTTTTTTTTTAGGGGTTACTGTTGTCATTTTCTAACTACTGTAACACGTTTAAGTTAAGTGACTCGAGTTCGTTATTAGAGTGGTGAATCTGCTGATCACGTACCAGTTTTCACCTTTTTTGTTTTGTTTTGGTTTAAAATCCTTGGATACTATACTCTCTAAAGTTCTATAGGAAGTATTTCCCTCTTTATTCAATAATATCAATGTGATAGGTGATAGGTTCTTTCTCAGTGTCGGGAAGATCCAGAAAATCTATATCGTGTAAACCGTACGCCTAGTGACCTGGGTAAAATAGGAATTCCAACGGGAAAACTCATCCCAGATCTTATTCTTCCTTAATACGTCGACTAATCCAAAACGGACAATAGACTCGACGGTACTATTAACCTGGAATAGTGGGTGGTCTGAGTCATCACGACCCTATAACCTCCGTTTTTAACTACAAAACAATTTGAATACCGTTGTCTCAGGATCCAAAAATCTCATTCTGGTAAACTGGAAGTCTCTTCTCAATAAGAGATAAACTTTGAAGACCGAACGATAACCTGGGACTATCTGACTTATGAATTATTGTCTTGTAGTTCACTAATACGTCAGACTTGATGGATAGTACGAAACTCTTAATAGACTAGGTCACTTGGTATTTTAACCTACACGTCTCTTTGTAAGGTAATGTTTTCTACTTAGTATAAACACTTTGGTACTGACTCGTCTGAGTTTTCCATATTTATTTTACCGTACTCATTATAAAGGTAAAACAGAGGAAAAAGATACGACGGAGAGGAATTAAGGTAATGATACTTGTGTTCCAATCGAGTAATACTGGTCGATCGTCTATTCCTTTTCCGAGTCCGAACCAAACACTTTTCACCCGTACCGTACGACCATGTTTAATCACAAAAGTTGAGATGAGTCCTTGCCAGAAGTTTATTTTCACCACCGGTAATATACAACAACGGGAGAAAATTATTGGTCTCACTTTTTATAGATTCTTAAGTCACAAACTCGATTTTTACTGAAGAAACTGAGAAGACGTACTCCGGTTGTATTTCTTAGAAACTAAGGACAGAAGTAGTTGAAACCCGAATTCTTGAAACCTTTGGGGTTACTGGTAACGCCCTTTCGAAGAAGATCCGTAGATCGGTCCCAAGACTACTTAACTATAAGAGGTGATACCTAGTTATAAAATCTAATAGTACAGTACTTCATCTTATCCTTTGATTACAAATCCCATCTTAAAATAATATTCCATTCCAATCCTAAGTCTGTTCCGTCACCGTGGGGTGAGGTCATGAGAACTGACCTTTTAGGGTACCTGTCTCCTCGGTCCATCCGACGGTAGGTGTCCCAACGATTCTCAGCCTGTGCTGACTCGTTGAAGTGAAAGTGAAAAGTGAAAGTACGTGACCTCTTCCTTTACCGTTGGGTGAGGTCACAAGAACGGACCTCTTGGGGTCCCTGTCCTCTCGGACCACCCGACGGCAGATACCCCAGCGTGTCTCAGCCTGTACTGACTTCACTGAATNCTTTTAGGGTACCTGTCTCCTCGGTCCATCCGACGGTAGGTGTCCCAACGATTCTCAGCCTGTGCTGACTCGTTGAAGTGAAAGTGAAAAGTGAAAGTACGTGACCTCTTCCTTTACCGTTGGGTGAGGTCACAAGAACGGACCTCTTGGGGTCCCTGTCCTCTCGGACCACCCGACGGCAGATACCCCAGTGTGTCTCAGCCTGTACTGACTTCACTGAATCATCGTCGTTCCAATTCTAATTATAATATGTTACACCTGTTTCTTCCGGTTTCCTTAAAGACTATCGTGGAAAATGATAAAAGAAACGCTTATTGGGATTAGTAACTTTTTAATACCATTGAGTTCTAAGTCTAGGGTATCCTTACTTTCAAACCCAGTGGTGTTTTATAGGACTAGTCGATTTCATGATCGTATCCTGGTCGTTTTTATCTCACATCCTGTTTCCGTCATATTAATCGTAGAATTCAACATACGTACTGGTCGAGATCTGGTCGATCGTTAGAGAAAAGACGGTACTGAGACCGATTATGTAGTATAAACTATACGTATAGAGAGAAACCTAGAAGTCAAAAGTATTTCCTTCGTATCGACCTGGAGGAGCTGATGGATATATGGAATAGTCCCATAACAAAAACTAGAGGGGAGTTATAAGTCAAATTTCTGGAGTCAAATTTCAGGAGTCAAATAACTACTAGCACAATGGAGTTGAAAGGTCAACAGAGACCCACCCCCTAGGACGAACTTCAATACTCATCGACATCGAATATCTGACTCACTTTTAAAGAGGATGTCACAAATAAAAAGAACATTATCTCAAAGAAAGTTGTCGTGTCGAGAAATCGGACAACAGAACCAACTCCACAAAAAGTCGGTACTTAATAAGGGGTTAAGTTTTCAAGATAGATCTAAACGAAGACTGTTATTTCTAGTTGTGTCCCGAAAGTATTATGACAAATATATGGGAGAAGACTCTTCGGTTTGAGTAACAGTCTACTGGATTCTCTCTTTCCTTGTTTACACTCTTTGAAAACACTTTATACGTAGAATTAATAACACTAGAAAAATATATACTCTTAGTCTAAACATATCACCTAAGGTAATTAATTCAAATATAAAGAAAACAAAAATCATGAAAACTAAATATTCAGGACAACCAATAAGACAGTTTAAAATAATAGAGAGAGAGAGAGAGAAAAAAAAAAAAAAAACCGTAAAAGAGACGGTACCTTTATATTATATGTAATAGGTCTGTTCTTTGGTTTTTGACTCATTTCTACGTCAACTTTTTAATTTATCCGTTTATTAACCTTATTTTTGACAGTTTTACGGAGAAGGAGTTATTTAGTATACAATAGACCGACATAAAAGTTAATAATTTTTATAAGGAATCACATGTCTTTTATAAGGTTTGACTAAAGTACTTCCGAGACATCGGTACTATAACTTTAGTAACAAGTAATATATCAAATAGTAACCCGTTACAATATACGTAATAGAGAAATATATCGGTTACATTGGTAAATTCATAGTTTATGATAAAATACTTATGTCTACTCCGTTTATTCTAAATTACTCCAACTCTTTAAACAATTCTCACTCAATCCTACAGCTAAATGGATATGGACTAAAGTTTCTGGATTAGTAAAGAGTTATACGTTGTGACATAACATGGTAATAAGAAAAAAAAGGGAATAAACATACAGTAGTTTGAGAGGGTTCATGGAAATATAGTAGAGACAGAGAAAGTATAGAAGAAATGTTAAAGTGGAAGAAAAATATATGAAAATTACAAGTACAAAAGGTCCTAAGACAGAAATTAGAAATAAATTAGTACAGTAGAGACCCGATAGAGAAGAGTTAATAATATAAAATAAATGTCATGCTCCTATTTTTAACAATCTATGACCTGTTCCTAATAGTGGGAATAAAACCACGAGCCCCGACCACGTGACCCTACTGGGTCTCCCTACCCTACCCCTCCCTCCACCCTCCCCCGAAGTCCTACTCCTTGTGTACATGTGGGCACCGTCTAAGTAGAGTTACATACCGTTTTGGTTATGTTATAACATTTCCTTAATCAGAGGTTATTTATTTATTTATTTATTTATAAAAAAAATTTTTTTCCTAATAGTGGGAGGGAGAAAGAGGAATGACATTATAAAGTATTCTTTATAAGTTATATATTCTCCCGCCGGTGGATCACTAGTGTGTTACTCTCCTTTTTCAGTTCTAGAACGAAACTTAAAGTATCGTTAGAGGACTTTGAGTATGGTTCTGTCATCATAATTTTTAGATCCGACAAATAATCGTTCTCGGTTTATAAAACATCGAGGTTTTTGTTCTGAACTTACGTTTCATCGTGTGTCTAATGTGGACTTTGTTATAATGTAATCTGCAACTTTTTTCAAGACACGAACGAGGATTTATCATGTACTTTAAAGTAAACTAACCTTACTCTCCCTTAAAATCTCTCGTTCTCCTCTCGAAATTGTACTCCAAGGATTTTACTTTAATCTATTAGACGGAGGACTTACTGAGGACCTACACCCGATTTCTTTTCTTTCAGACCCGTCTTTACTCCCGGAAGACTCCCATCTTCCCTGAACGAGGGTCCAGTTTGTAACCGATTCTAGGACTCTAATGACGTTATCTTTCTTGGTTTATTTATAGAAAATACAGTTTGCACTGGATATCTCCACCTTTATTCTGTCCATTATACGTTGATTCAACAAGAGTGAAAGTGTGAGATCAGAGACCTACAGAGTCTCTGTACACCCTTTGATATATTTGTAAAGGTACGGTTTTCTACGTACCGTCTTCTAGATTTCCCAGGTCTATGACACCTGTTTCTCTTCCATTACTTTAAACGTACTAGACAAGTTGACTCCTGGAGAACCGTTTTTCGGGATACTTATCTTCCACTACAGGTTTCCTCTCACACTATTTCACGTAATGTCTAATGTCTTCTACGGTTGTCTCCTTTCTCATGAAGTTGACTGGTCCATTATTATGAGATGTGACTGTGTTGTGTTTGGTAGGTTGTTTCAAGAGAGTAGTCCCTCTTGTCTTCTCCCTTTGTGGTTCAATGGTTGTAAAGGAAGGTTTCTACGATCTGTGAACGTACAACTAATCCACCGTGACAACTAGAACCGACAAGACCGAATATACGAACCCACAACAGACCGATAACTAACTAGATCATACCTGAACCGACCTCTCATTATTTACTACGTTAAGACAAGGTGTAGAGAATAGAAGATCATCCGATCGAGTCCGTGCAAGGATACTGTAAATACATTCTCGTTACTTTCTTCGTCTATATGTGTACGATAAGACATTAGGAGACGTTTGTAGTTAGTAGATTATACGATAACCTGTTTTGTTTAGGGTACCGATGTGACTCTTGGTTTTACCTCTTTTTATCTGAGACAGAGAAGTCCCTCTTCTTCAGTGAACTGTGTACCCGTCTAAACCCCCTTTTCTGATATCCCTCACTACTTTGTAACCTTGGTAACCATGAGTAAGATCAAGTTCTCCCTTCCTTTTCCCACCCACCCTCTTTGACCTACGACCGGTCTCCACCAACATGTACTTCGGAATTGATTCCTTATTTGTCGTTATTTCTTAACACTTGTTAAAGTCTACGTCTCTAGTTTTTAAAACTTTAAAGGTAGAGGGTAATTTTTAGATCTGGATCTCATTTAGAAGTTTTGGTAAGTCAATTAAGGATTAATTTATAAGTAATCCTTTTTTTAACACAGGAGACGGAGGAAGTAACAGTTTAAAAGGGATTGTAGTTTGGCGGTAACAAAAAAAGGGAATTCTTGTAGGAAAAGAAACGATTCGATCTCTTTTCGTCTAGATATTAGGAGGTAACCGAGTTTTTCGGTAAAGGACAGAACTAACCAATGTGGTTAAAAATTGATCAAATAAAGAGTCTTCCCAGACAGACTCTTTGAAACTAGTAAATATATTCCAACAGATTCTCCTCTCACTTTTTCGACCGAATTTCGAGTTGTAAGTCTTTTGATTCTAGTACTGTAGGTCAGGGTAGTGACGTACCGTTTATCTACCCCTTTCTCACCTTTGTCACCGACTGAAATAAAAAGACCCGAGGTTTTAGTGACGTCTACCACTAACGTCGGTACTTTAATTTTCTGTGAATACGGAACCTTCCTTTCAATACTGCTTAGATCTGTCGTATAATTTTTCGTCTCTGTAATGAAACGGTTGTTTCCAGGCAGATCAGTTCTGATATCAAAAAAGTTACCAGTACATACCTACACTCTCAACCTGACACTTCTTTGGACTCGTGACTTTTTGACTACGAAAACTTGACACCAGAAAGACCTCTTCTGAGAAGTCTCAGGGAAACTGAAGTTCCTCTAGGTTGGTCAGGTAAGATTTCCTCTAGTCAGGACCCACAAGTGACCATCCTGACTACAACTTCGACTTTGAGGTCATGAAACCGGTGGACTACACTTCTCGACTGAGTAAACTTTTCTGGGACTACGACCCTTTCTAACGCCCGTCCTCCTCTTCCTCTACTGTCTCCTACTCTACCAACTTACCGTAGTGGATGAATTACCTGTACCCAAACCCACCTGAGACCCTCAACCACTACCTGTCCCTCCGGACCACACGACACCAAGTACCCCAGAGTTTTTCAGTCTGTGCTGACTCACCGACTTGACTTGACTTGTGTTATGTATTTTTATAAAGGGGGTTTAGGAAAGATCCACGTTTCTCTTTTTAATAAGAAACATACGAATTCTTGGGCTATTGACATTACTCTTCAACTTTCTAATGAAGGTCAAAACGGACCGTATAAAAAGAAATGTATTAGATCCTAGTTTAATTATATAATCACCAGAGTAATGATCCGACAAATTCTTTGAACTCAAAGTCAGACCGAGGATTTAGGAAAGGACAACAGAGATACGGATCCGTCCGTGAGGACAAAAACTGGGTACATTAAAGGGGACTTTAATTCCTTGTAGAAAGTGATCGTTCTTACTTTGTAATAAAAATTGTAAGGTAAACACCTAAGGTCAAGTGAATATCCGTCCACACTTGAAGAACAGTTTAATAGACAAGATATTGGGTTTACGACTTCTTTTGTATCCGACTATAATTAAAACTATGTTGATAGAGAAAGAAACCTTGTCAATGAAGGTTTGTGAAAATATTCGTGGTGAAAGTAGTAAAAGACCTTGTGTCATATAAACGATATCAAAGTAAACGAGAGCCAATAGTCAGAGAGTCGAGGTTGACCCTTTACTCACAAGATCTTTACAGAAAATAAATCTTTTCACCTATCGGTAAATTTTTCTGTCAACCTTAACTTATTTTTTACTTCACTAACTCTAAAAGGACTCCAAAATTGTTAAGAACCCTTTTCAACCTCTTCTTATCTCAACCCCTCTTTCGTCCTTCCCCCTTTTCCACTGTAAAGATTTAACTTAAAAATTCTTACTCGGTGTATTTCTAACGACTTCGACAAAGTTCGTATCTTTACTTATGTCCGTTTCCGTATGTCACTCTTTACAAGAAGAAATATAACAGTCTAAGTAATGAACTAAACAATTATAGTTTACCCGTAACCTAAAGACCTTACTTGGTGTGACTCAACACTACATAATGAGATAATATAGTAATAAAAATTATGTAATGGTCTAAACCAAACTAAACGATAACAAAACGTCTCCCGAAAAACACAGGCAGAAGTACTCCCTATAGTCACATATGAAAAGATCTTAACAGAAATAGACTTAAACCATAATCCTATTACGACCGAAGTATTTTAATGAAGTTTTCACAAAGAAGTAAAAGATAAAATATCTTCTTTTATTAGATTTCAATGATACTAAAGATTTTAATAAATTTTTAAGTGGTTATTGTGGTAGATTAAAATTTTAGACCCGAAATTTTATTACCTAACTTACTTATAAAATTAACAACATTTTGTAGAGTGCACTCGAAAGTCATAAACACCAAAAGTTCTTTGCCCAAGTACAGTAGATTCAAAGGTTCAAATGCACATATTAAGTTCATAAAGTAAATAGAAAAATATCAGATACACATAGACATCACTATCACGGACAAAGTAATGATTAAGAAATCATTAAACACAAGTTTAAAAGAGGAGAGAGAGACAGAGAACGGTAACTTTCTTCAAGTAGGTAAAATAAGAGGGAGGAGGAGTTTCCTGATCGAAAATTAAAGAAACTAAAAAAAAGACTTTAAAGTAATAAAGAAAAAGTTAAAGTAATTAAAATCATGAAAATTTAATCATAAAGGAAGGAAGAAAGAAACTGAAACTAAAAAGAAGATTCCTTCTAACCTTCTTTTTTTATCTTTTAAATAGAGGTTCAAACCATTATGAAATTTAATATCAGAAGAAAGGTTATACGGACGACACTGAATAGATAGTCTTAGGAGTTTATAGACTGGATACGTAAGAAGGGTCCTTAAAATAACATAAGTCACATTTTGTGTCCCACGGGAAAATAACCAATAAATTTGTGGTAATCGACATAAAGACAAGTACCACACTAAAAGATTTGTAGGTCGTTTCATTCACTTAAATGGTTCATGGACCCAAACGTACTATGTACTTAAGGTCCCGTATCTCATATATAATCTTGATGAAAACGGGACATAAAACGTTTCGGATCTAAGTATATTATTATTTATCTTAAAAACAAATAAATTTATAGTATGTCCTATTACTCTTTTATATTGTTGAGAGATAACGTGTTGTAACAAGACACGTCAGTACCACTTTTGACTTTTACGGGGTTGTCTGAAAGTTTTACGGGGGAAATTCCATACCACCGAGTCCTCCATTTCTTTGACGTTACCCCCTCTTGGTCCAAGTTCTGGACTCAACTCTTCTAGGGGACCTCTTTCTTTACCGATAGGTGAGGTCATAAGACTGGACCTCTTAAGGTACCTGTCTCCTAGGATCGTTCGATGTCAGGTACCCCAGTGTTTCTCAGTTTGTTCTGGCTCACTGATTGTGAAAATGAAAGTCCCATCACATCCGGTTGACTATTAGAGAGGAAATGTGGCCACCACAAGTTACCTTGAAAGATGTCACTACGTTACTATAGTCGTTGTAGGTCACACCATCAGTGTGACTTTGAACCACTCTTACAGACTTCTTGATTTCAAAATTAAATTAAACTAAACATTAAACTTAAATTCAACTTTACCGGTAGACAACGATACCTGATGACATTAAGTATACCATTAAGAATCTCTATACTCCATTGTGGGAACTTTCAGAGTCTTTCGTCCCTCTCCCCTTTCTGATACCCTTTTCTCGTACTTGAAACCAAGTCTTTAGAGATTTGACTCCAGGATCGTATCAGTTAAGATTAGATTATTTGTATTTTTAATCTCTACTTTTATGGTTTGACAGAACGTTTCTACTCGGTATTGTCTCCCAAACGAGTTAAGAGTTAGGATTGACTGGAATTTGAAAACGCGAACAATTTATCAAATAATTCGAGTCATTCAGTGAATGTAGAGAAAAAAAAATTAAATTTCAATAAATTAACCTCCGATTAATGAGATGTTATAACATAACCAAGACGGTGTGTAGTTGTACTTAGACGGTACCCGCATGTGCACAAGGGGTAGGACTCGGGGGGAGGGTGGAGGGAGAGGTATGGTAGGGAGGTCCAGTAGGGTCACGTGGTCGGGGTTCCTAGGACATAGTTTGGACCTGACCTCTAAGTAAAGAATGTACCATGATATGTACAAAGGTACTGTAAGGGGGTTTAGTAGGGTAGGAGAGGGAGAGGGTGTTCAGGTTTTCTGACAAGATATGTAGACACAGAGAAAACGACAGAACGTATGTCCCAATAGTAATGGTAGAAAGATTTAAGGTATATATACACAATCATATGATATAACCACAAAAAGAAAGGCCCAATGAAGTGAGACATATTATCCCAGGTCAAAGTAGGTGGAGTAATCTTGACAAAGTTTACATAAGAAAAAATTTCCGACTCATTATGAGATAACACATATACAATTATATTAAAATAGAACTTATACAGCAGGTTTGTTAATCGATAAGAAGATGAAAACACGGTACGTATTTGAATTATTAGAGTAGCGATTGCGGGAGTAAGTTCTCCAAACATTTAAATAACTTACTCTTTCTCTGTCTTTATATATAAAAATATGATCGTAATTTTCGAAAATAGTTCACCTGGGACAAAATGACCTATCGGGATTTAGAAGTCAAAGAATAACAGGAGTTTGTATAGTTCATCAAGAACCAGTATATGAAAAAGTTTCATTTTCGATATATATACATATATTTTAATGGTTAACATGAATGGTTATGGTATATGTATATATATAAATTTACCCGGTTATAGAATGAATCTTTTTTTGTACTCTAATTAAACTATCCTAAACAATGTCTCCATTACAATAAGGTTTAATTGTTCATTCCTTTAAGATTGTGTTACTCTAAAAAGTCAAAGAAATTCCGGTTTATCACTCCTTCATTACCTGGACCTTCTTTACTCTTCGTAGATTGAGGTTCTGGACACTGTGAAGATGATGGCAACAATAAGTCAGTGATTTAACACAGGCTGAGAAACACTGGGGTACCTGTCGTTGTGTGGTCCGGAGGAATAAGGAGTAATAGAGGGCCTCAAGTGGGTTCAAGTACAGGTAACTTAGTCACTACGGTAAGTTGGTACAGTAGGAGACAACGGGAGAAGGTGAAAACGGAAGTTCCTCCTTACCTTTTGGTGAAGTTATAAGAATGGTGTTCTTGGGGTACTTATCATATTTTCTGTAAAGATGATCCGGTGACATTATCCGTTGAAAATTCGTTCAGGAGTTACTTAGGACAGAGGTCATAGCAACTCATTGAAAGAAAATTTGTTATCTCATGTCACTGTGTCATGGTCATTTTACGATAGGTTGGTACGACGACTTAACCTTAGTGTAGTTTTAAAATATTTAAAATCTTGAACACTACAAGATTTACAAGATGTACGATGAACAATATTCCTGTGTAAATAGAAGAACACAATTTTAAAGTTTAACGAGTAAGCAATACACATAAGATTAGAAACCATGTATGTATGGGTCTTCTCAGGGGACACAGATCCAATAGAGACACCACAAAGACCGGTACCTAATGACTTGTAGTAGGTAGATACAGTACGAATAATACGACAAGGGAAAGGATCTTACCTTAAAATAGTAAAATAAACATAACTCGTTACACAATTACGTATACGTAGAGGTGCGACGACGACGACGACGATTCAACGGAGTCAGTACAGGCTGAGACACGCTGGAGTATCTACCGTCGGGTGGTCCGAGGGGGCAGGGACCCTAAGAGGTCCGTTCTTGTGACTTCACCCAACGGTAAAGGAAGGGGTTACGTACTTTCACTTTTCTCTTTCACTTCAGCGAGTCAGTACAGGCTGAGAATCGCTGGGGTACCTGACGTCGGATGATCCGAGGAGGTAGGTACCCTAAACGGTCCGTTCTCACGACCTCACCCCACGGTAACGGAAGAGGTACGTAGAGGTATTACTGTATATTAAGAAAGACGAAGACGAAGAGTGTTCCTACGAGATCGTTCTAGTCATCTCTAATACAAACCCCCGAAAGAGTAAGTTTTGGAGAGTACCCTTACCTCTACAGGGACTTTCTCTAAAAAGAAAGGTCATCTGTAAAAACCATCTCTTTGAATGTCCCCTCCCAGGACCTCAAGTCAACATCAGTCTTCATATTAGAGTATGTTATACGGTTCATTAACCTTTAATAGTTCACCAGTTCACCCAATGATTCTTCTCCTTGTGTACTCTCACGGTAACCGAATGGACAACCTTTCCGAACTCGTCGAAGGAAGGACTTAACTCAGTCAGTCATCCTTCCCCTTCAGTTTTTGTTACACTCACACCCACAAGGGCCCGACCCTACCTCATGAGATACAAAGACTTTTGATCTTCGTCCGTCAATCGAATAAACTTGTTCCGACCTTTGTTAGTTAGTTTATGATAAGATGTACGTGTAAACACTTATAGATGATTACAAAAAGACGAGGGGGAGGGGAAGAAATTAAATACTGGGGAGTTCCGTGAGTTGTAACTTTGACCCGAAAGTTAACTACATGAATTACTCCTTTTCGTCGGAATTAATATAATCTTTAGATTCGTCTTTAATCAAAATTGACTAGAGGAGAAGAAGTTGAAAACATCCGGTCTACAAAAAGATCATTAGGAGTACTTTGACAAGTAATATGTGTCTGAAATATTAGATAATTATGTTATTAAAAAAAGGGAAAAGAAAAACCGATCTTTATCAAAAGATCCTCGTTGGAGTTGTGTACTCTCACTCTTTGATGCAGACAAAACTACGAAAAAAAAGGATTGACTAGATTCACTTGTCTCGATACCGTCTCGCGAGGGGAGTGGTTCTGGTTGAACCATCGTCCGGTGGAGTTACGATAGTTAAAATGTAAGGGTCGACCATAGGGTCACATCAAAATTATCTTAGAAGACGTGCACCGGGATTGTTTGAGGGGTGACGAAGGACTCCACCTAATTTTCTACGTTTGAGTGACTTTATACGGTTTCTTATATTACCAGAGATGTCTTCTAGACCGACACAGTTGGTTGTTTTTCAAGGTCGACACCGGCGACACACCTTGTTTCCCTTGAGAACCGAATTGTACCTCACGCACGAAGACTGCAAGGTCAAGTCCGTTCTTTATTTATTTCGATAATGTTTCGGGAACTTGTCTACACAGACTGTATCAGATTTTACACAAACATGTCTTTGAAACGATAGTTGCACCGAGTAAGAATATCGTTACCTGTAGACAAGGACTTCCGATTTCGCCCCATGTCAGGTATTAGTGTCAGGTCTCGACTAGACCGACCGGAGAAACTTGACGGAAAAGGGACCCGTGACAACAAGTGTAAATAGATGTATCAGAGTCAGTACACACCCAGTTACTAAATAAATTGTGTCTTAGACTTACGGAGACACAGTTCCTTAGTTTAAGACAGGTTATCAGTTTCTGAACTTTTAAAGGTAAACAAAAGGTCCTCGTTAACACGTGTAAGGGGTATCTATTGAACTGTGACAATACGGGACAGTGTTAAATGTAGACAGAACCTGAATGTAACAAAGATTCCAACCGATAACTAGTAACAAGAGTATACTTAGGAAGTAATAAGATAATTTTTGGTAAATATTTGTGTAAGGAACCTGTCTACTGTTTTCCTAGGTACTACCTGTTGAAGAATAAGTTTTGTCGACGGGTTATACATTTAGTTTTCGACAATTTCTAACATAACTCGACTCTTGTTAATATATTCCAAGATCGGACAACACTTAATTTTACTGACGTAATCTCGAATTCCCTAAACATTTGGTTCAGAAAGAAAAGTTCTTGTGGTCAAGTCTGAGTCGAGTCCAGTAACTGTTCTTTATAGTACACTCTTATTACATTTTGTTTAGATACGAGGGATAAAATAACAATTATCTATGATAAAAGGTTTTCGTGATAAATGACGAGACCAATAGAATAGACTTTTGGATTCCTTACTTTCTAATTTTGATTTAATTCCAGTATTGATTTTATTCAATGAATCTTAAATAAAATTTAAGTTCTTAAGTCTTAAATATTGTAAAAGTAGTAAAACCACCAACACGAAATCAACGATTAAGTACAGGTTGAGGACGCTGGGGTACCTGACATCGGACGGTCCGAGGAGACAGTACCCTTAAGAGGTCCGTCCTTATGACCTCACCCAACGGTAAAGGAAGAGGTCCCAAGTAGTAAAATCCGTGTAAAATTTTAAAAGAAGTTCAATAAGATCAGGATGAATATGTGTTTGTGTGCGTGTATTTTCTAAATAAGAAAAGGAAAAATAGACTTTTATTGTCGTTTTTGACTTATTAGTTATCCTCCGACACCTTTATAATTATTGTCGATTACAAATAACTGAGAAACGATATATACAGTTAATGACAAGATTTATAACCGTGTAAATAAGGAGTGTTATTGGAGTACTTCATTCTTGATAATGACGGGAGTAAAGTATCAACTCTTTTGATTTTGGTCACTCTAATTTATACTAATGAATTACAGTGTAGTATAAGTTTGGACTTTACAGGTTGAGTTTTCGAGTATGAAGAAATGATTTTAAAGAGGTTCATTCCGTGTAACTTTACGGTCATGAATCAGTTCATTTAATTGTAACTAACGGTCAGATGTTATATCTATCTATTACGGCTATAAATAATTTGGAGAATAAAATTCATGGATCTAAAAAAAGTAAATTACTGGGTAAAAACTTTCCATTTAAACCAATCGGGTGAATTCTACTGAAGTTAATCGAGGTAAACAAAACTAGACTTCTATAAGTGTATATCGTTGGTTCCCAATTTAAGATTAAGGAGAGCGGTATAAGATTTAGTGTTACGTCCTGTCTTCGTCCAATTGATTCGGAAACGTCCCTCAACTACAGAAACACACTGGGAGTAAAGTTTATGTCGAATCCGTATACCTTAGTCACAAATACATTATATTTCTAAGTCACAACGACTCTGAGTTTTGTAACTTTAAACTAAAGTCCTATAAAAATATACTATATCAAAGTACGTATACACCATATTGTCTCCCAATTTCTCTCAAAATTGGTATTTCTCTCAAAACTGGGATTTCTCTCAAAACAGGTCTTAAGTCAAGGTTATCATTTCTACTTTAATCACAGTCTTAATATAAACAGTCCCAGATCCAGAACATTATTGGACAATAGAGATCGGAGAGAGGGTTTCTTCCATTTATTATCCTGTTCCCATTCTTTTAGTTTAAACTCCATTTACCTTACCCCTTTTGTAAAAAAAAAAATGAAGTTATGTAAAATAGACTTACTAGACAAATACATCACTGTGGTAAAGTCATGAATGGGTACATCGGATAAATATGTATATTTTTTGGATACCCTTTTTTTTTAAGGTCAACTGTATGATGAAGTTTCTATGTTCCTTTTCATCCTTATACGTTTCTATTTTCCCTCTGTTTTCTTTGTCAGATAGTGATAAGAAGGAGTAGAAGAGTAACTTAAAGAAAGGAGAAGAGCCAATTAAACAGGGACTAGGTTTGAGTTATCTCTGTACGGGAGGACTCCGTCTTTCATTTTCTAGGTGGGTCCCATTTCACTATCCTCTAAGTAAGGACACCTGACCTTGAGGTTCTACTTTTTTTGTCCTGTTAATTCTGTCCTCCGACCTGTGATGGGTCTGGTGTAGAGTAAGAGTTTCAGTCATCTGGAGGGGTTGGTGTATACGTGTCTTTCCGGGGAACCTCCGGTTTTCTTCTCTACTGTTCTCTACGAATAATGGGTGACCGGAACCGACTCTCTACACACATATGTGTACCTTACTAGAACTTTATATGATTTATCCCTGACATTTGGTTCGTTTAGTTATACTCACCGGTTTTCTTTGGGTTTTCTTTACGGGGTATTTTCTTTACGGGTACTTCCCCACTGAGTCCCTGAACGAGAAACTCAGACGGGTACACAGATAGGTGTGTATAATATGAGAAAAAGGAGGATTATTTGTGAAATGAACGAAGTGATGAAAGGTAGAAACACCTTTAAGAAAAGATGTGTCGGGTTCTCGGTACCGGACCAGTGACTGGAGATCAGACATACAGGAATCGGTGAGTCAACACAGGTTGACAAACACTGGGGTATCTGATATCGGGTGATCCGAAGAGACAGACACCCCTAAAAGGTCCGTTCTTATGACCTCACCCAACGGTCCATGAGGAGGTCCCCTAGAAGGGTTGGGTCTCTGACTTGGGTCCAGGGGGCGTTACGTTCGTCTAAGAAATGATAGACTCGGAGGTCCCTACGGACAGGAGATCAGATCACCGATCCTAAACCACGAGAGTAGTGGGACTGGGTCATAGTTAAAGACCGACTCTTGGACTCAGAATGAAGTTCGACGACTTCCAGTTCCGGTGAGCTCCAGTGAGAATCGTAGTTCTTAATCAATAAAATCGGTATACTAACTTTACTAATGTGAAGACAAAGTGAGATAAGGATTTCCAACTTAAGAATACTAAATTGATATAGTAAATAAGTAAGTAAGTCATAAAACCGTATGGATGAAGTACGGTTCGTGACTCGAACGATTGTTACCTCCGTTTTTGTAGACAGGAGTTTCTTCAGTCATCTTCTGTGTCCTCGTACCTCACTAATGTCGTTACATCTTTTCGGTATTTTAAAAAATGGTAATAGACGATGTCTTCGAACCTCCTTTCTTTCTAGTGGATGGACCCTTCTAGTCTTTTCTTAAATGATTCATATGTTCCCTCTTCTTTCAGGAAATCTATCCTTGTATCGTTTACGTTTATAGAAAAGTCCTACCTGTTAGAGGACTTTTAATTAATAAGTTGAATTTTATACGTAAGTCTCCCCTGTACCTCTGAAAATTAGGTCATCGTTAACAATGTCACATTCACATAATTACTGTTGTATGAATATTAGTTGAGAATTAGAGGTCAAATTCCTTCCCTATTGTAATTACCTAATTCGGATGAAACTAGTCATGTCGTATATTAGAGAAGAAAGAGAGTAAGAGACTCCACCAATAATTGACTTTTGAGTCAAAGAGTTAATTAATACAGACCGAATACTGTCATAAAGTCACAGGTTAACCTTGTCACAGGTTAAAATCAATTTATACACTAATCTATTGTAGAATAAAAGTGAAAACCATAGTATAATACTTATGGTCCAGTCCTTGTTTATAAGTACTATATAGAAGGATATCATATACTCCGTAATCAGGTAAAATTAAAGTAAACTGAACTATTCACTTTGACTTCTTTCTTTTTCCCTTTAATTCACTTAACGATAAATGACTCGTGAATGATCTATAATGTCTTATATATCAGTGTAAATCGATGTAGATCTACCTATTTCGTTGAATTTTGTACCCAAAACCTCTGTATGTCTAATCTTAGTGTGGAACAAAACTTCCATAGAAAGGGTAAGACCTAGAGTCGAAAGTTTGTACATTTTATCCCTATACTCGACACAGACCAAATACCCTGACACAAGTCCTAATTCACTTTAGAGGACATGATGTCAGGAATGTATATCTTTCTTCATAGATTTTCATTTTATCACAATCAAGTACCAATCAACATAGTCAGCCAACAAAAGAGTTATTACCATGAGTTGTTTTGTATGTATTGAGTGACCGAATATCGTTACTCGGGAATATGAGGGTGGAAAAGTCCGGTAGTACCTTAAACGGTTTAGATCTGACGAAAACTGACCCACACCGAGTCTCCACGTCCGACCTGTATCCAGTCGACGTCGTCAAAGGGTAGGAACAGAATCGGTCACCGATGGCTCTATGCAAGGAGAATACCGTTTCCGTCATCTCGATGTCTTGTTGGGGTTACGTGTTCGTATATAGTTTGGAGACAAATTCTGTGTAGACGATTGTAGAGTAACTTGTTTTATTCAATCTCAGTTGAACTTTCGGTACAGTACTCATAAACAAATTTTAATAAGTTGAACGGTATTATAAAATCGAATAATCAAAAATTTTAAACTAATAGATTTATATTAGACGATAGATGTATAATTGTACATATCGAACTGATTAAAAAAAATTAATATGTTGATTAAAATTTTAACGAATTGTCTTTTTCCTTCCGGACTTATTCGATATTGACTAATTGACACTTTAAAGTGTTCTACTTGTTACTACAGTTCTCCATCTGTTTACTATTAGTACTTATTATATAATTAAGTGGTAAGATCTTGAAGTACCTTAAAACACGATCTACCTTTGTAAAACCGACACATAAAACCTTTTCAGTTTCCTTCGTCTTCTGTGTCTGGGTCGTAAAACCCAGTAATATCGTCAAACTTCAGTTAATAACAACGAAAAAAGAGGTAAAAAACCAAATGATAAGTATTTACACTACCTCTAACCCGGCAAAGTGTAGGTAATTGAAAGCATCGTTAAGTAAGTAGGAAAGTTTTTTTATGACTCACGTATGATATAAGGTCCGAGATACGAACAATAATCTCTTTGTTGGCACTGACATTTGTCGAAAGGTTTAACCTTTAAAGGTAATGTACTCATATTTTTTATTAAATAAAGAATTTAAGGTGTTTCGGTACTACCTTTTCTCTGTATTAAACCTTTTCCAATGGGTGTTGAGACTTGTAAGGTGTACAGATGTACTTTGTCTCAGAGTTCTCTTACACCTTACCCTGATTCTACTCCCCAGGAATCCATCTATACTTAACAAACAACTTACTCGTCCGTAAAGAATGTCGAACTCCTGTGACAATTAGGAGAGTGAATCCAATAATCTCTTTATAAAGTAGTTAAATCTTAAGAATGGTAAGAACGAAGATCACTTTTTACAATTAGTCTTCCATACATAGTTAAAATTTCTGAACGCGATTCTTAAAGGTGGGTGGATTTAAACTCAGCTCTTAGTAATGTGAATCTTTCCGATCTTTAACGACTCTGACCTAAAGACGAAAACGAAAGGTTCGACTACCCTATACACACATCTGTTATTCCCATTAAGGAGGAGAGACATAATTTTGTAAGATTTCCATGTAACACTGTCTGTCGAGAAGATCCGTTTCTGTCTCTTACTTTACTACCGAGAGGACCTTATCTTTCCATGGGTGTGACTCTACAACTCACCCCTTGATGTGAAAGAATATCAAGGAAAAAAGAAAATTTATTGGAGTCAATTCAATGTCAACAAGTCACTGTTAATCACTTCCGTACTTTCAAACGTGGAAACGAGATTCGACAACCAAAGACAGAATAACAGTCGGAGTCTTGACAGAACGTCTCTCTTTTCTTCTCCCAACATGTCTCGTAGAAGATCTTGACACTAATTACCATATGGAAGTAGTGGGTAAAATGGTGGAACTTGGGTGTTGGACTGAAATTCACGTGGGATGTTCGTGTGTGGGGTACGATGTAAAGACGTTCAAAGTGGTTTTTCCGATCTAAAGAGAAGATTAATGGTAGTGTTGTCGAGGGTAATACCAAACTGGGATCATTAAATCAATATAAATACGATGATGTTACGTGGTTTATCTATTATTACTTATGACTACGTCGAAACCCAACTTCGTTTGATAGTAATGTGTCCGAATTACTTCAATGGTCTTTTCCGTCGTACATTTTTTGTATGAGTCTAATTCTTTTTTGTTTTTGTTTTTTGTACTTGTAAAGTGTAAGGATTTCGAGACGAAATATGAACCTTTGACGACCTCTTGATTGTACACGATAAGTGAAGAGAAGGAACTAAAGACTAGATGCTAAAGGTCTGAATACGGTAGTGTAAGGTTTGAAAGTAGAAAATGGAGAGTCACAGATTGACACAAACAGTTTAGTTCTGTTTGTCACCACACTAAATATCGTACCTAGTTTACCCTATGAATGAGCCAATGGGTTAAAACATGACGAAGACGACGACGACGACGACGACGATGATTCAGCGAAGTCAGTACAGGCTGAGACACTCTAGGGTCTCTGCCGTCGGGTAGTCCGAGGGGACAGGGACCCTAAGAGGTCCGTTCTTGTGACTTCACCCAACGGTAAAGGAAGAGGTTACGTACTTTCACTTTTCACTTTCACTTCAGCGAGTCAACACAGACTGAGGATCACTGGGGTACCTGACGTCGGATGGTCCGAAGAGGTAGGTACCCTAAAAGGTCCGTTCTCATGACCTCACCCCACGGTAACGGAAGCTTAAAACATGATTTATACGATTTAATTTTAAATTTTAAAACCTCGAATCAGTTCTACAACCGGTAGTCTGGGTAGTTTACTCCGTTTCTGGTACCAACCTAGAGGATTCTTATCGTCTATTGTTTCACTGACGTGGACATTGAACTTTAGTATTGGTCGACCGTAGAGTCCTACTTACTTAAGCTCGGTCTTTAACGAAAACACTTTCAGTCACGAAATTGTCAATCACACGTTATACTTTTTCGTCTTCCCCACAACCATTCCGGTAGTACATAACTGTTATCTCTAAGAAAAGGTCTATCTAAATCTGATTGAAACTCTTAGTCACTTTCCTCTGATTTTCCGTAAGGGTTCACAAATTTCACTCAACCTGTAGTAAAAGTCAAGAACTTACTACTCTATACTATATCTCCTGTGTGTAGAGTCATAAAGTATATTGTAAAAATATTAATAACACCTTACAAGGGACTCCCTTTACTTCTGTGTTCTTCTTTATACCAAATTGGTCTGACCAATACTGAAACTCTTCACTCTCGTCCTCCAGAACTCCCTAAGTGTAGGGATTGGAAAAAGAATGAATGAGATTAGGGAATCTCTGTACTTCTTGTGAGTAAGAATGGAATAGAGTGTTGTATTGAAGATGTCAATAGCTAAAGATTTTTCCTACTATTGGAATCATGTCTCAGTTCAAGAGTATTATTTTTAAGAGGAGGTCCAAATCCCTGGTACCATTTAATAGACACCGATAAGTTCAAGTTGACCGAATTTAAGGTTTCCCAGGAAGATTTCTCTAAAGGGACTAAGAGGAGTAACAACTTATCAAGAGTTGATAAAGTACGGGGTCATCCGGGCGTAAGGATAAAATTCACGTAAAGACCCATTGTCTAATTCTCTCTTTACTACCTCTATTTCAAATTTAAACGGTTTTCCTAAAAAGAAAATTAAACTGTAGTAAAAGGGACACAGAGAAGTAGTTACGTATTGGTCCTTTTTGAACACCCAGTTTGACGTAAAAATACGAGAATTATATAAGATACAGGTGTAGTGAATGAGAGAATAGAGACGGTGGAGAAACTAGAAAGTTGACAAGGAAAGAGATATGCTCCACTCGATCGAAAATCGACTTCTATCCCGGACAACAAGTAGACCCTTAGTAAACTGATAGGTCATAATTCATTACCTCGACGACATAAAAACGAAATGGACAATATACACAAAGATAGAAACATTAACTTAACGGACTACTCTCACTTCAACGTTACCCCTGTCTACAAGAATTTTAATTTTTTCCTTTTCCAATTCCTGTTTTCTTGCACATATTTGTACCCCCACTGAACGTAACAATTTTTACTTCAAAAACACGAAACTTAAGTATGTGTAAAGACTAATTTTATTTGGTTTCACTTAGAGTCTAAGGTTACTTTGAAGTGAAAGAACGTCTCTTCTTCACCCACTCTCTTTGTATACGACCATTATGGACCGTCTAGAAGAGACGTTGATCAGGGTCATGAGAGTAGCTGAGAAGTCCTTTCATAGGTACGACTTAAGTTAGTTCCCTAATATCGTTCTTTTCAGAAACTCATCTCTCAACTCTTTACATCCAAGAAGGAAGTGAAGATTACGAGACTGAGACCGGGTTTATCCTACACAAACGGGACCACCGAGTCTCCAATTTCGCAGACGGACGTTACGCCCTCTGGATCCAAGCTAGGGACCCAACCCTTCTAGGGGACCTCTTCCTTTACCGTTGGGTGGGGTCATGAGAACGGACCTCCTAGGGTACCTCCCTCCTCGGACCATCCGATGTCAGGTGCCCTAGCGTTTCTCAGCCTGTGCTGACTCGCTGTTTGATGACGGAAGTTAGTCTAAGACTAACGATACGGTATTTAATTTTATGTCATTTTATTTTATTTAATTTTTATTTTATCTTGTTTCGAGGGGACACTGGAGGATTAGTGTTTTATGTAAAGTTCATAATCAGAAAGAGCGGATATGTGTAACAAAGGTGGGTAGTCAAAATAGACTTAAACCGAATTTCGATTCTTATGTAGAACAGAAAATGATATGTACTACCTAAGGTCTATAAGTCTAATTCATTACCAAGAGGGGACATCTATATTGTCTGGTAGTGTAGTTCCATTGATCCGTTTTACTCGTTTGGTCTCGGACGTTTAATAGAATTAATAAAGTTGATACTCTTTTGTCTTTTCGTGACCCATTATGTTGTCTGTCGTGAGACTTTCTCGTTTGTTTTTTAGGACCAATAAAAGACAATTCGGTTTGGACGAGGGACTTTTCATATTATACACACCTTATTAAGTCTTCTTTGGAGCGTATGGTAAAAGTGCTCACCACAAGAGACGGATCAGAAGTCGTAACGACGACGACGACGATTCGACGCAGTCAGCACAGGCTGAGACACGTTGGGGCATCTACCGTCGAGTGGTCCGAGGAGGCAGGGACCCTAAGAGGTCCGTTCTCATGACCTCACCCAACGGAAGAGGCTCAGAAGTCGTAACTCATTGTATGTTTAGTATTGCGATTATAACTAGATGATAAGTAAAAAATTTTACTACCAGATATAGAGTTCATAGTAACGACTTTTATATCTACACGAAAATGTAGTAAGTTCTACAGAGATAACGAAGGTCGTAAACTTTTCAGTCAATGTTTATTGTGGTGACTTCACTCAGTCTAAATATGTAGTCTGTGTATATGTCTCTACATACTTTTGTTTAGATACATAAAGAAAGAAAGAAAAAATTTAAAATAAACTGAAATGAAATGTTATGACATAACCAAAACGGTATGTAGTTGTACTTAAGCGGTGCCCACATGTGCACAAGGGTTAGGATTTGCGGCGAGGGTGGAGGGAGGATGAAAGGTACTAATTCTCTTTCATGTCTACTATAAGGTGAACTGTATCTTAATAGGTTCATACCAGAAGGTCCGGAACCTTTACCTCAATTTAACATCAAATACAGTTACGACTTGGTTTTTCACTCAAGACGGGGTCGTTAGAGGACACCAAGAACTGATACGACATTTAATTAGACAAGTTTAGTAACTGTGAGTAGGTGTTTCGTGTCCACCGTCAGAGGAAAGTACGTGTGGTTTCTCGAATTCTATTTTTATTTAACATTACAGTAATTTTTGTACGATTTTATTATAAAAAGGGTAGACGATTCGGGTCGGGGGTACCATCCACTTGATTGTCCATAGGTGTGAGTATAGACTACATGTCTATGACGTTCGTTAATTAATTGTACTTATACTGTCTTCAACTAACCTAAAGAGAGAAAATCTGTAATTAGTTTCGGGTTTTGTTTTGTGTAAAGAATACATTGTAAGTCTGAACATCCAAAAGTCTACACCGACGACATTTCGGGTAAAGACAGATTTATAAATGTTGTTTTACTCAGACGAGTTGTCCCTATAAGATACACGGTCCAAGATGTGACGGTTTCGGTACTAGTCGTCTGGGTAGTCGAACCGGACGGAGTAAAAGGACTATACGTCTGATGTTTGTTCCTGTTAGGTTCCCATTTCAAGAAAAAAAAAAAAAAAAAACGTAAGTTGGACAGTCAATTTTTACTTGAAATGAAGAAGGAGGGGAAATTTTTAATATCTGCTTATACATGCAGAATTTTACAATACCACTCCTCATAATCTTTTAAGTTTTTCTCTACTCAGAACCGTAATCTTTCGGGGATTACTAGAAATTAGAGTAGTATTTATGAATCCCCCTTATGATTCGAAAATATCTTTATTAACCTCTTACCAAAATTTTTCAAAGTTATTTAATTATTCATTCTTTTATTCTTTAGATCGTTTTCGTAGGAAGGGTTTTCGAGTCCGGTACTCTTAAAATGACCACTTAATAAAGTTCGTAAGTTCCATCTTTATTAAGACGAGAATGTAAAAAAAATTCTGTCTCTTTATTCAATTGAGGAATTTCAGGAAAGTCTTTCAGTAGAATTGTCACTCCAAAGTACTGAAGATTACACCTTCCTTTAGTTCAATCCCATACTCTCTTTCACCTATTTTTATTTAATTGGTTATGAGGAGACATAAATCACGAGAAGTAAAAGTTAACTGAGAGTCTTCCATTTGGATCTACTTCCACTTTCTTTGCGTCTGAGACAATGTGTGATCATCTTTTTGTCTTTACTTATATTTTTTACTCTGTACACTAATATGAATTTTTATCATACAGATATAGAGACTCTTTTTTATCAGTATTCAGACACGAGTTAATAATAATAAAAAAATTATCAAAGAATACATAAAAAATTAGTTCAGACACGAGTTAATTTGACAACACACGACTCCAACAAGACTATCACGCCCGTCTTAACTTTCTGGGACGTCCCTCTACTTTATGGTCTTCCTTCTCTCAAGGAACCGTAATAGAGAGAGGAGGAGGGAGGGTGAAGAGAAAGGATAAATAGGGAGAGAGTGTGTGAAGAAAGACATAAGAAGGAGAGAGAAAAGAAAGGAAAGTATTCGAAAAGAACCTCGATATGACCTACATTAACTGGGACACTTATCTTGTTAGAGATTGACGAACGAAGACAGTTGAGAAGGATGGCTTACCTATAGTCCTTCCCTTGGGTAGAACTCACCTCCGACTTGGGTCCCCGTAGTGATGTACGTCTAGAAGTCAACGACAGTACGTGGACTAATTTGACTTAAGATAGATAGATCAACGGAGGTAAACTTAGGAAAGATTCAGCCAATTCGGGTAACCACAGACACCGTCATCATAAAAGATTTTCACTGATTTACTTATAGAGGACACGATGTACAAGAAGATCTTGAGGGTAAGGGAGGTAATTCTCTACTTTAAAACAACGAAACAACATCAAGTCAGGGATTTAATACAGGTTGAGAACCACTGGGGTACCTGACGTCGCATGGTCAGAGAAAACGGGAAGTAATGAGGACCTCAAACGAGTTTAAGTATATGTAACGCAACCACTACGATAGATTGGTAGAGTTGGTGACGACGGGGTAAGACAAGGACGGAAGTTAGAAAGGGTCGTAGTCTCAGAAAAGGTTCCACCGAAAGGTAGTCCACCGGTTTTACAATCTCGAAGTCGAAGTCGTAGATAAGAAAGTTACTTATAAGTCTTAACTAAAGGAAATGATAACTAACCAAACTAGAGGAACGTCAGGTTCCCTGAGAGTCCTCAGAAGAGGTCGTGGTGACAAGCTTTCGTAGTTAAGAAACCGGGAGTCAAGTCAAGTCAAGTCAGCGAGTCAGTACAGGCTGAGAAATGCTGGGGTACTTGGTGTCGTGCGGTCCGGAGGGACAGGTAGTGGTAGAGGACCTCAAGTGAGTCTGAGTACAGGTAGCTCAAACACTACGGTTGGTCGGTAAAGTAGGAGGCAACAGGGAAAGAGGCGGACGGGGGTTAGAGAGGGTCGTAGTCTCAGAAAAGGTTACTCAGTTGAGAAGCGTACTCCACCGGTTTCATGACCTCGAAGTCGAAATCGTAGTAAGGGAGGTTTCTTTAGGGTCCTGACTAGAGGAAGTCTTACCTGACCAACCTAGAGGAACGTCAGGTTCCCTGAGAGTTCTCAGAAGAGGTTGTGGTGTCGAGTTTTCGTAGTTAAGAAGTCACGAGACGGAAGAAGTGTCAGGTTGAGAGTGTAGGTATGTACTAGTGACCTTTTTGATATCGGAACTGATCTACCGGGAACCAGGCGTTTCATTACAGAGACGAAAAGTTATATGTTAGATCCAACCAGTATTAAAAAGGAGGTTCCTCATTCGTAGAAAATTAAATTACCGACGTTAGTAGTAGACGTCACTAAAACCTCGGGGGGTTTTATTTCAGACTGTGACAAAGGTGACAAAGGGTAGATAAAGGGTACTTCACTACCCTGCCCTACGGTACTAGAATTAAAAGACTTACAACTCAAAATTCGGTTTAAAAAGTGAGACGAGAAAGTGAAAGTAGTTCTCCGAAAAATCGAGGAGAAGTGAAAGATGGTATTCCCACCACAGTAGACGTATAGACTCCACTAACTATAAAGAGGACCATTAGAACTAAGGTCGAACACAAAGAAGGTCAGGTCGCAAAGAGTACTACCTGAGACGTATCTTCAATTTCGTCCCACTGTTATATGTCGGAACTGTATGAGGAAAAGGATAAATCTTGGTCAGACAACAAGGTACAGGTCAAGATTGACCACGAAGGACTGGACGTATGTCCAAAGAGTTCTCCGTCCAGTCCACCAGACCATAAGAGTAGAGAAAGTCTTAAAAGGGGTCAAATAACACTAGGTGTGTTAGTTTCCGAAACCGTATCAGTTATTTCGTCTTTATCTACAAAAAGACCTTGAGCGAACGAAAAAGGTACTAGGTCGCCTACAACCGTTAAACTAGAGACCAAGGAGACGGAAAAACTTTTGGTCGAACTTGTAGTCCCTCACGTACCAAGTGCATAACGACTTCGGACCTAACCTCTTAAAACTCGTAATGAAATGATCGTACACTCTACTTACGTTAACACACTATCAAACTCGTAAGAAAAAGTAACGGAAAGAAACCTTAACCTTACTTTTGACTGGAAATGGTCAGGACACCGGTGACGACTGAAAAGGTTTAAACGACCGTATAACTCACGACGTGAGATTGTCGTAGTAGAAAGTCCTAAACTTTATCGAGTTGAACTTAAGGTAGTGGAGGTAATCGAAACAAGTATCACTAGGAAGATTCCGGGTGAACTGAAGTGAAAGGTTCTACAGACCGAGATCTACTCACTAGTGTGGTAGTACTAATAGACCCAGCACTTCTAGAAAAAACATACCAAGAAGGTACATAAGAACGGTAGAGAAGAATTATAGATGACAAAGATAATCCAGGTCTACTAAGTACAGGAAATAGCTCGGGTAGAAACGTACTTTACAAGGGAACCATAGAGATTAAAAGAACTTCTCTAGAGATCAGAAAGGGTAAGACAAGAAAAGGAGATAAAGAAACGTTACTAGAGACTTCTTCGGAAAGAATAGAGAAGAACGATAAGAAACCTTGAGACGTAAGTCTACGAACATAGAAAGGAAAAGAGGAAACGAAAAGTGAAGAGAAGAAAAGTTCGATAAACATTCCGGAAGGGTCTGTCGGTATAACGAAAAAACGTAAAGAAAAGGTACCCCTACCAGAACTAGGGACAGAGGACATGTCACAGTACTTGGAGTAAGGTCAAGTAGTCCGTGAGATAGATAGTCTAGGTCCGGGAATTTAGATAAAGAGTGAAGGTGACATATTAGTATTCCCTATACTAAATCCAGTATGGACTTACTAGATCACCAAAAGGGATGAAAGAAGTTAAACTCAGACTTAAACCATTATTACTCAAGTACTATACTCGGTGTCAGTCGAGGACCAGAACAAAAACAACTAACATATCCCGAAGAGGTAGAAACCGACGTTTCTTATATTAGTTAGACTAAAGCCACAACTGGTAGACCACTACAGGTACACATCTCAGAAGAGAACACAACAACCTTCTCCCACAAACGATACTGGTCACGTAAAAGAACCGTTTTGAGATAATCAGAAACGGGACGAAGTAATGCGTAAGGTTCCTGTTTAAACAGACAATGAGGTCCACAAAGAACTGAAGGATGAAAACGTAAGGTCAGGGGATATTACTTTTCCTGTAGAAAAAGACCACAATCAAGATTTTCCAGAACATTCAGAAGTATTTTGACAAGTTGAAGTAAAAGAAGTCACAATGACCAACCCCGTATCTGAACCTATTGACACTATAACTTACCAAACGGAACCTCTACTTGTCTCTAGTAAGACAGCAAAAACTCTAACGTAGGTTCATGACGTAAAACCTGAGAAAACAACTGGTACTACCGATGAGGTAAAGAAGACTCCCTAAGGACGGGTGTCATCATCTATATTACCCTTAGACTCAATTTAAGTGGGTAAGGTCAGGTAAAATCAATCGACTAAGGATCTTACAGCTACAAGTGGGAACGGTTAAAGAACAAACTGGCAAAGGTTAAACGGAACTAAGTACCTGGACTGTAAGGTCCAAGGATACGTTATAACGAGAAATGTCGTAGCCTAGAANCTGAGAAAACAACTGGTACTACCGATGAGGTAAAGAAGACTCCCTAAGGACGGGTGTCATCATCTATATTACCCGTAGACTCAATTTAAGTGGGTAAGGTCAGGTAAAATCAATCGACTAAGGATCTTACAGCTACAAGTGGGAACGGTTAAAGAACAAACTGGTAAAGGTTAAACGGAACTAAGTACCTGGACTGTAAGGTCCAAGGATACGTTATAACGAGAAATGTCGTAGCCTAGAACGAAGATAGTGGTCAGTGTAGGTGTTGACCCATAACAAAAACGAAACCGAGGTAGGGAAGAAAGAAAGACCTCAATAAAGAGGTGACTAGAGGTCGTCGTATAACCCGTGGATTACTGGACCCCTCAAGGAGAAAGTCATAGGATAGTAAAACGGAAAAGTATGAAAAGTACCCCAAGAGTTCCGTTCTTATGACTTCACCAAACGGTGAGGGAAGAGGTCACCTGGTGTAAGACAGTCTGGAGAGGTGGTACTGGGCCGGCAGAACCCAACGGGGTGTCCGTACCGAACCAAAGTGACTCAATCTGTTCCGACACCAGGACCACACTAATCTAACTGATCGAAAGACACTCTTAACAAAGTCACACAGACGGGAGACTACGGGAGAACGTTGTGGATGGTAGAATGAACCCAAAGAGAATGGAACCCGTACCCCATAGAGAAGTGCCGACGAGGTCGTTTCGTGTCGACGACGAGGAATAGAACCTGCTCCCCATAGAGGAATGGAGGCGGTAAGGACTGGAAGTTGCACCCTATCGAGGAAATCCGGGAGGACACGGACTAGTCGGTGGTGAGGAGTCCAACGAGGAGTCCAACGAGGAGGGCCGGCGGCCGGGACCGGAGCTCGTACCCACCGAGGAGGGCCGACGGTGACTGGAGCCTACGCCCCATCGAGGAGAGCCGGTGGCGGGGACTGAAGCCTGCGTCCAACCGAGGAGGACCGATAAGGACCCGGCAACGTCGGACCGTGAGACCCGGCGACAGGTACTGAAGCCTCCACCCCATCGAGAGCCGACGTGAATCGCGAGGACGGTCGGGCGGTGGCGGCGGCGGACGCGAATCACGTGAGTCGGAAGAAAATACCAGGTCGAGAGTGTAGACATATACTGATGACCTTTTTGGTATCGAAACCGATATACCTGGAAACAACCGTTTCACTACATAGACTAAAAAAGAAAAAAAAAAATCTCTTACGAGATCAAAAACATTAGTTTGCGTACATCTATTTTGGAATGTAAATGTCACTCGACACACACAATCGTCGAGTCAGTACAGACTAAAAAACGTTGGGGTACCTGTGAGTGATCTGAGAAGACAGGTACCTTAAGAGGTTTGTTCTTATGACCTAACCTAACGGTAATGGAAGAGGTCCTCTAGAAGGGGTGGGTCCCTGGATTCGACTCAGAGGGTGTAACGTCCGTCTGAGAAATGGTAGACTCGGTGGTCTCTTCGGAATAAGTCACTCAATGGAGACATGTTTATCTCTTTTAATACAAATTACAAAGATCTGGTTGTGATAATTAAAGACATGTCACGGTTCGACTGTTCCATGTTACCCCTGTGTAAAAGGTTTCAATTGTGTCTATTTCAAATATTTTTACGTATAATATATAAATATGTGTGTACGTGTATATACATATATATATCTCTCTACCTGAGTACTTGACATTGGGTGGTCTGAGGATACAGGTACCTTAAGAGGTCCGTTCTTATGACCTCACCCAACGGTAAAGGATTAGGTCCTCTAGAAGGACTGGGTCCCCAACTTGGGTCCAGAGGGTGTAAAGTCCGTCTGAGAAATGACTGACTCGGTAGTCAGGTCAGTGAGTCAGAACAGACTGAGTAACACTCGGTAATCCCTTCTAGATATCCCTTCTAGAAAATAAATGTATTTTCCTAGTTATCGTCATACGATACGTGGTTATCGGTGTTGCCAAAAAGGTTCAAAACTTCAATAGACTTATTTTAATATCTCTGTAAGTTGTACGAGGTCTTCTTGATATGTTATTTTCTAGAATTCCTGGGTCTATTGGTACTAACAATTGGTGAGTGGTTCTCGGTCTGTAGGACCTCACCCTTCAGTTCACCCGGAATCCTTCGGGTGAAACAAGTGATACTTGTTTCGACCACCAGTACTACCTTAAGGTCGATTCGATAAATTTTAGGATTTTCTACTACGACACTTTCACGACGTGAGTTATGCGGTCGTTTAAAAATCTTGGATCGTCACCGGTGACCTGACCTTTTCCCGTCAAAAGTAAGGTTAGGATTTCTTTCCGTTACGGTTTCTTACAAGTTTAATGATGTGTTAAAGTGAGTAAAGTGTACGGTCTTTTTGTTACGAGTTTCAAGAGGTTCGATCCGAAGTTGTCGTGTACTTACCACTTGAAGGTCTATAAGTTCGACTTAAATCTTTTCCGTCTCCTCGGTCTCTAATTTAACGGTCGTAAGCAACCTAGTATCTTTTTCGTTCTCTTAAGGTCTTTTTATAGATGAAGACGAAGTGACTGATACTATTTGGAAACTGACACACCCAGTGTTGTTTGACACCTTTTAAGAATTTCTCTACTCTTATGGTCTGGTGGAATGGACTGAGGACTCTTTGGACATACGTGTTGTTCTTCGTTGTCAATCTTGTTCTGTATCTTTTTACCTGACCAAGTTTTAACCCTTTCCTCATACAGTTCCGACATATGACAGTGGGACGAATAAATTAAATATAAGTCTCATGAAGTATGTTTTACGACCCGACCTACTTCGTGTTCAACCTTAGTTCTAACGGTCCTCTTTATAGTTATTGGAGTCTATGTGTCTTCTGTGGTGGTAATACCGTTTTTCGTTTCTCCTTGATGTCTCGGAGAACTACTTTCACTTTCTGTTATCATTTTTTTTCGACAGAATTTTTTACTTCGTAAGTTTTTTACTTCTAGTCATATGACATAACCACAAAAAGAAAGACCGAATGAAGTGAGACATATTAGTCGAGGTCAAAATAGGTAGAGTAATCTTGACTAAGTTTACATAAGAAAAATTACCGACTCATTATGAGGTAACACATATACATGGTGTCGAAAGAATAGGTAAGTAGACGACTACCTGTAGATCCAACAAAGGTACAGGACCGATAATATTTGTCACGACGTACATTTCATTTTATTTCATTTTTATTTTAAATTTTTTTTTTAAATTTATTTTTTTTTGTGTACATTTTTTTTTTTTTTACTTCTGGTATAGGAGACCAAGGTAGTGAAGTACTGTTTATCTACCCCTTTGTTACCTTTATCACTCTGAGATAAAAGAACCCAAGGTCTTAGTGACGTCTACGACTGACGTCGGTACTTTAATTTTATGCAAACGAGGAATCTTATTTTCGATACTGTTTAGATCTGTTGTATAATTTTTTGTCTCTGTAATGAAACGGCTGTTTCCAGACATATCAGTTTCGATACTAAAAAGGTCATCAGTACATACCTACACTCTCAACCTGGTATTTCTTCCGACACGTGGTCTCCTGACTACGAAAACTTGACACCACGACCTCTTCTGAGAACTCTCAGGGAACGTGACGTTCTAGTTTGGTCATTTAAGATTTCCTTTAGTCAGGACTTATAAGTAACCTTCCTGACTCCGACTTCGACTTTGAAGTTATGAAACCGGTGGACTACACTTCCTGACTGAGTAACCTTTTCTGGGACTACGACCCTTTTTAACTCCCGTCCTCCTCTTCCCCTACTGTCTCCTACTCTACAAAGCTAGAGTAGTGGCTGAGTTACCTGTACTCAAACTCGTTCGTGATCCCTCTACTTCCTGTCGATACAGACCGTACGACGTCAGACACCCCAAAGCATATCAGTCCGTACTGACTCACTGACTCGTTGTTGATGTTCGTGTGAGTTTTTTTTTTTTTTCAATGTTTGTTTTTGGAGTTTTGGTCGATTCAAGACAATGACAAAAAANCCTTGTGTACATGTGGGTACCGTCTAAGTACAACTACACACCGTTTTGGTTATGTTATAACATTTCATTTTATTGTTATTATTATTATTATTTAAAATTTTTTAATTGAAGAGTTAGTAGTAGACCTTTCTTTTGTCAGATCTTATGGAAGTAAATTTTGTCTACGCTATTTCGTACCAGTGATGATGAATAGTATTCCTAGCGACCTCAACTGAGTCGGGGATCAAAAATTTTAGTTTGAACAAGACGGTTTATGTTCTGGGACTTAAATAGGTTTAATTTGTACGAAACTGGTGGACCGGTGGTTTTGAGAAGGGTAAGTATAGTTATTGTCAAAATTAACGACGGAGTTGGGACAGTTTAAGATTTATATAAGTGTGACGAAGTAGTTGTCCCGGTAGTCCTTAAAGTTTATAGTGTGCAAAAGGTGAAACGACATAAAAAGTGTAAGAAGGAACCAAAGTTGAAGGTTCAGAAGTAGGTGGAGAGGACTTGGTTGGGACAAGGACTCATCCTAGTGAAACCATCCTTTGTTCCTAAAATCGATCACCTAAAGTTAAGTTGAAGAACCAACGGAGAAAGAGCCATCGAACCGGGTGCTATTAACGGTGGGGTAAACGACTAGAAGAGGTGACTGCCGTGACACGAGTCTGGGACGAGAACGAAGGACTATGGGACCGGAAGGGTCTTCGGAATGAAGACGTACTTAAATACATGATAGGACGGGAGGGTACAACCGCTCCTTTCTCAACGGTTCCGGCCAGTAACCCCTAGCGTCAGAGGGAACAAGAAACATGTGACCCTCTCTATCTTTGAAACCTTCTGACACTCACTCCACCACTTAGGAGAAGTATTCCCTCCAGAACTCCATTGAGACAGGAGGTGTTCTCTGCACCGCCCCACACTACCACCGAGGCGGGAATACGAAAAGGAGGAGAGAGTGAGTATTAGATGTAGAAGTTGTCTTAGATCTAGACCACGTGGACCTTTTGGGTGATCGAAGTACAGATGAATACGGAGAAAAGAGAGAGAAGACAAAGGAAGACAGAAAGGTCAAGGACTATAGAGACAACGAGAAGAGAAACCACGAAGTGCTAAAGGAATATTAGCAATCCTTTGTACCCTAGGATATGTAGTCGATTCCCCTAGTTTTGAATAGGAAGTCTTTTGACCGACCTTTGTCCCAGGAACTACGGGCACCAGTGTACACCACTCTCCAGGTGGTAGACAACGAGTACTTCTCGGTGAAGCTAAGTCCAGTTAACGACCTCCTTCCTAACGTGAAACAAAACAGGAGATCGAGAACCGAACTTACTCTCTATGGAAGAAGTGGACCACGACTCTTACGTCTTAAAACTCCATAAACTTGGTCGGAAGACAAAAACTCAGTGACCAGAGGTGAGGGTCCAACGGCATACTCTTGTAGAAGAGTCAGGTACCACGTGTTCCGAGTGGTACGACGTAACACAGACCCGACCCGTTAGTAACAGTCGGGAGTTACCGGACTGGGGAGACCTCCGGTAGGAAAACTAAAAATTATGTGACAGATCCAGATAGTATCGAAAGGAAGGTTCCTCGTTCACAGAAAATTAAAGTACCGACGTCAGTGACAGGTATCACTAAAAACTCGTCCTCTTTTATTTTAGATAGTGTCGAAAGTGAAAGGGGGGAAGATGAAAGTCTACTGTGGTGGGAAAACTGTCTTTCACTTCTCCTTGAGTTTTCGGAGAAGTACTTTCACTTTCTCCTCTCACTTTTTCAACCGAATTTCAGTTGTAAGTCTTTTGATTCTATTACCGTTGACCAGGGTAGTGAAGTACCGTTTATCTACCCCTTAGTCATCTTTGTCACAGTCTGAAATAAAGACCCCCGAGGTTTTAGTGACGTCTACCACTGACGTCGGTACTTTAATTTTCTACGAATGAGGAACCTTCTTTTCAATACTGGTCGGATCTATCGTATAATTTTTCGTCTCTATAATGAAACGGTTGTTTTCAGACAGATCAGTTCCGATACCAAAAAGGTCACCAGGACATACCTACACTCTCAACCTGACACTTCTTTCTACTCGTGGTTTCTTAACTACGAAAACTTGACACTACAACCTCTTCTAAGAACTCTCAAGGAACCTGAAGTCCCTCTAGGTTGGTCAGGTAAGATTTCCTCTAGTCAGGACCCACAAGTAACCTTCCTGATTACGATTTCGACTTTGAGCTTATAAAACAGGTGGAGTACACTTCTCAACTGAGTAACCTTTTCTGACAACGACCCTCCCTAACCCCCGTCCTCCTCTTCCCCTGCTGGCTCCTACTCTACCAACCTATAGTAGTGGTTGAGCTACCTGTACTCAGACTCACTTGAGGTCCTCTACCACTACCTGTCCCTCCGGACCGTACGACACTAAGTACCTCAGTGTTTCTCAACCTGTGTTGACTCGGTGACTTGATTTGACTACCCTGGTCTACGGTACTAGGATAAAAAAACTTACAACTCAAAATTCGGTCCAAAAAGTGAAAGGAGAAAGTAGGAGTAGTCCTCCGAGAAATCAAGGAGAAGTGAAAGACGGTAATCTCAAGGATTACCGTGTCATTCATTTCTTAGACGGACTTTACGTCTTCTGGACCCAATCTAGGGACCCAGTCCTTCTACAGGACCTTTTCCTTTACCGTTGGGTGAGGTCATAAGAACTGACCCTTTAGGGTTCCTCTCTTCTCGGACCTCCCGATATTAGGGACCCCAACGTTCTTAACCTGAACTGACTCACTGAATTTATATAGACGTATAGACCCCAACAACTACAAAGAGGGTCGTTAGAACTAAAGTCGAACACGACGTAGGTCGGGTCGTAAAGAGTACTACGTGAGACGTATTCGTCCTACAGTTATATGTCGGAGAAGTATGAGGAAAGGGTTAAAACTTGGTCAGGTAACAAAGTAAAGGTCAAGATTGACAACAAAGAACTGGACGAATGTCTTAAAAGTCCTCTGTTCCTTCCACCAAACCATAAGAGTAGAGATTCTTAAAAGGTGTCAAACAACACTAGGTGTCTCACTTTCCGAAATCGTATCAGTTACTTCGTCTTCATTTAAAAAAAAAAAAAGGACTTTAAGGTAACGAAAGAGATATTAGGTTGTTTACAACCGTTAAACTAAAATCCAAGGAGACTGAAAAGATTTGGGTCGAAATTTCACTTAGACAATATGTAAGTGTATATAGATGAAAAATTTTTAATAAAAGGGGTTATCTGGTAATTTCACATAACTCATCTCAAGGAACACGATATGTCATCCAGGAATAATCAATAAATCAAAATACATAACCCGAAGGGACCACCGAGTCTACCATTTCTTAGACGGACGTTACACCCTCTGGACCCAAACTAGGGACCCAACCCTTCTAAGGGATCTCTTCCCTTACCGACGGGTGAAACCATAACAACGGATCTCTTAAGGTACCTGTCTCCTTGAATCGTCCGATGTCAGGTACCCCAGTGTTTCACAGTCTGCTCTGACTCCTTGAAAGTGAAATATATATATATAAATAAATATATATATATATATGTGTATGTGTGTGTATGTATGTATATGTATATATATAATATATATAAATATAAATATATATTATCACATACAGTTAGGATTAGAAGGTTAAACAGGAAGAAGGAGATATTGGGGACCATTGGTATTCAAATAAAAGATGTAGACATTGAGGTAAAAACAAAACATTTATTCAAGTAAACATCGGGAAAAATTCTAAGGTGTATATTCGTAATAATACACTATAAACAGAAACAGACTGAATGAAGTGAGACATACTGTTAGAGATCCAGTTAGACACAACGACATTTATCGTAATAAAGTAGGAAAAAATACTGACTCATTATAATGTAACATATGTACATGGTGTACAAGAATAGGTAAGGGGACAACTACTTGTAAATCCAACAAATGTATAGGACTGATAACATTTGTCACGACGTTATTTGTAATACCACGTACATAGAAAAAATGTAACATTAAAAGAGGTCTATGTAGGGGTTCTCACTCTAACAACATAATAAAAATCAAAAATTCCTTAGAAGTATGACAAAAGGTATCAGTGATATGGTCAAATCTAAGGGTGGTTGTACAAGGGAAAAGAGGTTTGTGAGAGGTCGTCAATAACAAACATCTAAGAATTACTATCAGTAAGACTTGTTACACTCCACTATGGAGTAATATCTAAACTAAACGTAAAGAACCTAAGAACGAAAACTTCTAGTGTATATTTGGGACTGATGGAACTTTGACGGTACGATCTCTCTATCCTCCTTAAGACCAATCGTCGGGGTCGACTTAATGTCAGTTATCAATATTAGTAGATGTTCGGTCCGTACTCTCGGACGAACTTGTCGAGTGGGTCTACAATTATTGACGTCTGGGTCCACTGTAGATGACGTTGACGTAAACACTGAGGGTATGATCTCGGCGAATCGTTTCGACCAGAGTTTATGGACTGGGTGTTTTAGGGTTCGTAAAAACTTTCAAAGTCACGAAACCCCATTAAACAATAAGTAGTTACCATCGACCTTATCAGGAATTATAAAGTTCCCTACTGAAGATTAATTTCGAGTAACCTTACTTCATGTATGTTGAACTTCCTCTTCTCATATGTCTCTTTCAATTTACATCAACATAAAATATCTTCTTTTCAAACCTTAGAACATAAAAAAGAGATTCGTAGAAGAAGTTATTTCCGTACGATCACTATAAAGGACACAAGTCAAGTTGAGGAAAGAAGAGAGACTAGAAGAGTATCTCCTTTGTGAACTCAAAAGAGAGGAGAAGGATAAATATACAATTGAGGAATAGGTAAAACTAAATATAAGACTGGAGGTAAGTTTCGTGGTAAGGAAGACAGACTTGACCGTAGTAACCGGAGACCTTTATTTTTATTCCCTTTCTTCTTTCACTTGTAAGATCTTATCCACTTCCTAAACTTACTATGAACTCTTACAGAGTTAAAAGAAAGTAAAGGTTTTTTTGGAAGTTAATCGGTAAAGTAAAATAGATCGTGTAAAAATTATTTTTTAGTTTATCGATGTATATTTATAATGAGACCCAGAATAGTTACCTGTACTCAAATTCATCGGAGACCCTCAACCACTACCTGTCCCTTCGGACCGCACGAAATCAAGTACCCTAGCGTTTCTCAACCTGTACTGACTCACTGACTTGACTTGACCTGACTTACCAAAGGATTTACAGATTAAATAGAAACAAAAATAAAAAGAAAATAAAAAATTTAATGAAGTACCAATTAAATTTTACACAACCAAAGTCCAAATGTCTTTTCACAAAGTCAATGTGTGTGTGTGTGTGTGTGTGTGTGTATGTATATATATATATATATATATAAGAAAATTTATAAGAAAAGGTAATATACAATAATACTCTATGACGTATATCAAGAGACACGATATGTCATCAGAAATAACAAATAGATAAAATATATATCATCATAAATATACAATTAAGGTTCGAGGATTAAGTAGAGAGGGATATTTTAAATGAAAAATTTTACAAAAATTTCGTATACAATTTTATATAAAATCAATCTTATAATAAATATGTAATTGGTTAGAAACAAAAGAATCGTTTACTGAAACTCATGGAAATGTATTAGTAACTTATACATTCTGAAATATATATACATATATTACTTTAACCAATTTTTAATTTATATACAGATTCATATAGTAGAACTCGAATCTTTTATTAGTGTAATTGGAAGTTCATACAATAAAATGATCGATATTCGACACTTCATTAGATACTAAGTCGAATGAATATGACGAGACGGGAACATACCCCTACTAGATCGACTACTGTTAGACCGTCTAAATACGGGTCCCTCTTAATCAGGGTGGGACACACCCACAGCCGAACTTACGGAGATCAGGGGTACCCCGTTTCTCCAGGACAGTGGAGTCGTTCGTCTCTCCCGTTCAACCTCGGTCGATTGTAGGCAGTCCTTGAGGTACCGGTTTCCGTACTAGACCTCCCTTCTTGACTCAAGTGACAGTTGATGTGATTTAACTTGTCCTTTTTATTACATTCAATCCAGTAGTTGAACCAGGGTTAGTATTCCTCTTTTGACGATTGACATTTTATCGTGATCATTAAATAGAAAATTAACACTTTGGTCAAATCGTATACATACGATAACATTCAATGAGATCTTACTCACCATACATGTAACATGTCTAAACCTTTTTATTACTTCATTTTAACTGTAAATAGACAACTTAAGGAACTACCTCCGAAGATCCCTTTTACCGATCTCGGTCTCCGGGATTTTAGATCGAGTCAGGGAGTTACTAGAATGTTAAAGTTAAAAAAATTGACATATTACATCTTGGAAATTCCTGTAAAAGTCTATATTCTAAGACTCATGATTTTTAGTAGAATTAAATAAATTTTACGAAAACGTAAATATTCCATAATTGAAAATTGAATATATCGACGAAAAACCTACCCTCAGAATTAATGAAAATTAGATTGTTTAAACACTCTTCTTTCTTTCATGAGACAAAACCTTTTGTTACAAGGGTACTCAAGTGTATTCACTAAACCTTCGTATTTCTAAATTGAAGTACATACTCCTTCCCAGTTACGTGTGAATTCTAAAATAGCTTTGGGAATTTTGACCTTGTTTCTTCACTCATATAAACTCTTTACGTTTTAATTACAACCTCAGTACACAAAAGTCTGTTTACGGGAACACTACGTACCACACTTATGTCGTTTTACGAACCACAAATAAAAATATTAACCTAAACGGAACACTAGTCTCACTCATTGATTACCACACACTATTCTATACCGAATTTCGTATTATTATGAAACCGAATTCCGTAGAATTTCTGTAAAACGTCACGACATAAAATTTAGATCTTCTCAATTTTCGTTAAATAAAATTATCATAATCATCATCATCTATCTACCTATCTATCTTTCTAGACAAACTTCCATTCTCCAGGAATCATAGTCGTTTCTGGGTCACTTACTCCATTCCATTCCTCCGGGACGGGACATCCATCCTCATATAAACGTTTCTGTCCAGTCAAGACTCAGTGGTAAAACCCACGACCGTCCGGTTACTTTAGTCAGGTGGAAACATAAGAGGACTGATCTCGTTCTAGACCCAGTTAAGGTTTGAGACAGATACACCTCTCCTTTTGTCCGTACCCGTCCGGTTCATCACTCGTTTCCAGATTACCCTCGAGTTCATATACTGAGAGGTCTTTTGTCATTCCTATTATATTCGATCAAATCTCAACCTTACTTCCTCTCTTCGTCAGCTAAAGGAGTAGTCTTACATTCGTTTGGTAAGGACTTCGACGGTCTTTGAAAGTCAAGTCAGTGAGTCAACACAGACTGAGAAACACTGGGGTACCTGACGTCGTGTGGTCCGAAGGGACAGGTAGTGGTTGAGGGCCTCGAATAAGTTTGAGTACAGGGAGCTCAACCACTTCGGTAGGTTCATAGAATAGGAGACAGCAGGGGAAGAGGAGGTCGGAGGTTATAAAGGGTCGTAGTCCCAGAAAAGGTTACTCAGTTAGGAAACGTAGTTCACCGGTTTCATAATCTCAAAATCGAAGTCGTGGTCAGAAAGGTTACTTATAAGTCCTGACTAAACGAAATCCTAACTGACTAATCCAGAGGAACGTCAGGTTCCCTGAGAGTTCTCATAAGAGGTTGTGGTGTCAAGTTTTCATAGTTGAGAAACCCAGAGTTGAAAGAAATATCAGGTTGTGAGTATAGGTATGTACTTATACCCCTTTTGGTATCGAAACTGATCTGTCTGGAAACGGACGTTTCATTACAGAGAAGAAAAATTATACGACAGATCCAACCAGTATCGGTCCTTGAATCCCTATACAAAACTAAACACGTCGTTGGAGACCTAAAAGACCAAACCTGACTACATCAACCTACTAACAACCTTTGAAACACTATCCTATTAGGTCCGGTCACTAAAAGTTTGTAGTCACACGTGTACTTATGGTCTCCTAAAACAATTTTACTTCAGGGATTCCGTTATCTACATGCCACCCAGGGTTTATAAACGCTAAGATTGTTTGAGGATTCAACCTTGACTGTAATGAAAAGACCTCTGGGGTGTTACTCATCGCTCCCCTGGTCGTAAAAAAAGACCGACGTATAACATCCCAATGGTATACATCCCGATAGTCTAACCCGTCCTTTGTCCTATGGGTCAATTTGACTCCAAGTCTACTTGTTGTCTATTACAAAATCACATGTATATAAGGAACGTTTATAAATCCTGTGTAAATAATATATATATATATTTTTTTTTTTTTATAGGGACCAAATAAACCTTAAGTAAATGTACTCGTGGGAGGTAAATTGGACCTTAGGTTGCACTTCTTTTTAAATTGCACAGGTACGGACTCAAGAATGGGGTCTATAAGACCAACTTAACCAGGTTCCGTGTTGAACCCGTTCACCTACAGTGTCTTCTGGGATATACTGAAATTACGTGTCGGTTCCAACTCTCAATGAACATTTTACAGTAGGGGAATAGTTAATCCACTCCTGTAACTTTGGATCCCCTAATATATCGAACCGGTCGTCATCTTACCCCTCCTGTTAGATCACAAACCCCGTGAGAAAGAATATGTGAAGGAAGTAGAACCCATCTTTCACATAAAGGAACGAATCTTTGGATTTACCTTGGAATCCTTGAAATAACCAAGGGTCTAGGAACTCCAACCTTCAGTAGAGAGAAGTAGATTCAGTGAGAGAAATTGAGAGTTGTGGAGTAGAATCACTTCATAAGTCTTACGTAAATCTTTAGACGGATAATACTTAGAATTAAGTGCCTACGAAATTTTAAGTAAATAAGAGTAAGAATTGGAGTATAGACCAACGAAATTTTTTTGCAAAGACCACAGACTCACGGTTGGGGTCTCCAAGACCAAATTAACCAGATACCACCCCGGCTCCGTGACCCTCATAACCTTTCGAGGGACTCCCTAAGTTCACATATCTGTTCCTACTTGTCATGACGACATAGTCTGGCAAGTTTGCGTCACCTAGACCCCGGACAAGAGATTTCTACACCACCCAGGTCGACTCGGGTATTGTCTACACACATTTAGTCGTTGAAGTTTCCGACCTTTGTGACTCGAACTGACGCCCCATTTGGACCTTACGGAGTATGCAATAAGAAAGTTCTGAACAGTTTCGTAGACTAAGGTAAGATTAATTCTTTGTGTATCAAAGGAATCTAAGATCGGAGAATTATATGGATATACTCGGAAGACACATAAAGGTAACCAGGATCCTATAGTACAAAGAGACTACTTTAAGTCTCATCTAGCAATAAATTTTATTATCATTTCTTTCTTCATCCTCCACCCATCACCTTCTCTTTTGGTCGTAAACGAATTAGACTTGAAAGATTGATCATCAAAGTTCCACGATCTTTATAAAGGAATCGAGGTCAGGAAGGGACACTAGAACATGAAAAAGATGAGTAGTCTTTTTTCACCTGGTCTAAGGACGAAATCTTTGTCGACGTATAGTCCGGAAAACACTCCTTCCTTCTAAAGAATCCGTTTCATACAACCGTCCTTGATCCTGTTATTTGTCATTCTGAAACATGAAAGAAAGGTGAAAGAAAAAGTCCTTAATTTTACATGAGTACAGTTCTGTCCCTACTTAACGATGAGAAATTCTGTCTATCTACTCCCAGGAGTTTTTAGAGTTTTGATGTCTCACAATAAAAGGTATGAAGACTTCCAATAAGTACCGAAAAGTTGTCCCTTTGTGTCAGAAAGATGGGTAGTCCGTTACTACGTATTAATCTTATTATTAATCCGAATAATTCATTGGACTAGGGTAACATAATTTATGGTAAAACACAGATGTTCTAATAACTTAATCTAAATCTACTGATCTAGTATACTAACCTCCAAGTGGTCGAACAGGTTCGGTCTGAAGGGTTTAAGGAAAAGTTTACAAGAAGTGTGATTCTGTCTAATAGTACTAAAACAACTACCAAGAATAAAATAAGAAATTTAATCTATTTGAAACTAAATGGTGGAGATCCAGTTGACTCTCTTTTGATCCAATATGTCTACCTTTCTAAATAGTTGTCATGTTCCGTTCCGATTGGTTGGGTAGTCGAAATTTCGTGTACGTTTAGGAATCTTGGTAAGACATTTCGACCCTTCATAGTACTGAGACATTAAATAAGTTCTCATGATATTAAAAGTGGTTGAATACTATACATGAAACGTCTAGATCTTTTCTTCGTTTTCTCTTTCTACAGGTATAAATAATACACCTCGTAGAGAAAAATTTAGTGATGAACGGTTTTTATAGAAATACTATAAATAACAATATAACACTATATTAAATATAATTATTTACTATTAATATATTAACACTAATATTTATTTAAGAAAAATATTAAATATTTATAATTATTTATCTGTAATTAAATATAATCCTCGGGAAAATGAAAAGGAAAGGAGAGAAGGTTAGGAATTTGTGAAGAAACAGAGTCTCCTTAAAATATACTCTACCAATTTTTGTCTTCAATAAAAGTCTAATTGACATAAGATTCGAACATAAAACGTATTCTGAATTTTGGAAGGTCTGTTCACAGTATCTATACTCTCTATACTCCACTACTCTTTTTTTCGAATCTGGTTTTTTTTTTTTTTTTCACAATGGGACACAACGTGGGTTCTCTGACCTTGAGATCGTAGTCAACACAGAGAGTCTTAAACGTTTTGAACTCAAACCTGTCTTGTTGTCTCAAGCCCCGGTTGTAAATAGTTTCATAAGTGTCCAAACCTGTCCTTCATACTGACATTCTAAATTGTTTATTTTTTATATTCTGTTTTAATTCGAACGTAAAGACCATTTATAACTTAACAAAATATCATGTTCATACGAGTTCGTTAAAAACACTGTGTAAATACGATTTGCAATAAATAACAAATGGACTTTAAGTTTCAATCGACCCACAGAACGTAAAATCCACCCTTTGGGTCGTTCCACCCAAAGTAATGACTAATAATACTTAACTGTGAGTCTAGGAACGAGGTGAAGGGTCTGTCGTGTTCGGATGCATTAAGGACCCACTGTGATCCAGTTTCCTCCCTGAGGAGAAATTACTGACTCTATGTAAAAGGTACTTGACCTGGTCTACTTCAGAGTCTCATTCTAAATTAATAAAAATTACCGTAAATAATGTGTAGTTTCAGAAACTAATATTTACGTATGAGTAATATTACTATTAGGGACAGATAGTGTCTGTACAAAGGATCCTCTGGACCCTTAGACCAGTGTAAGAATGTCCCTCTACCCCTCCACCTTACTCTCTTAAAATACCCAAACGAGTATAAAAAACACTTATACTTTTCTCGAGTAAACAGTACAAAATTTTTCTCTAACCCTCTGAGGACTACGGTACAAGGATTTTACCTTTTATTGACTATAGTGGTCTTTCGATAGTCACAGTTACGTTTCATTCTGAATTAAAAAAAAAAGTTTCTCTAATTTCAACTCAAAACAAACCGTTTCTCTTAGTACGGTACATTCATATAGTGTTTATGTTATTTTGTTCCTCCTGTTTCTAAAGTACTTTTCCGTTTGTGTTGACTGTAAGAGTCTCTTTACCGAATAGGAAAGGTGTGTACAGATGACTATATCCCTTTCTTTGACCTGTATTCTCCAAGTCCTTGTACCGGATGATTTGGTTGGTACCGAGTGTAACGTATACGCTCCGTCACTTCCACGTTTTTACCCACTTGAGAGACAAAGTCCCTACCTCTGACCGACGACCGATTACCCTGTTCCTCCTTAGTGTCGGACCCTATTTCTCCCTGGGAACAAGTCGAGTTGGATTTCCACTTTTGCTCCGTCCGTCTAATATTCCAAGGTTCTTAGTCAAGTCCGGTCTGTTCTCCTAATTATAGGGTAAAGAGTTACTGTGATACGGTTTCTGAAAGAACAAAATAAAATAAGAAAAAATTTTTACTCGTTGTCGGAAGTCTAGGGCTCAAATTTTCGGACTAGGTCCGGACTCAGTAACCGTGGTGAGGGATTGAGGAGAGGTGACGTCCACACGACGCCCAAGGAAGGAGAGTATGGGTCGGGACGGGGGAGGGGTGTGGGGAGTTGAGGGGGACTGTTAACACTTTAACTTTCTCTAGGAGAGTCCCACCATATCGACGTCCGTATACTTAAGGAAGGCCCCGAGAGACTCGAACCTTCGTCAAATTTCCATCTTTTCAAACTTCTCACTTACTTATTTGTACAAAGTTTCCTTGGACTTACTCCCTGAAACAAAAACACCCTAAAAAAAAATACTGTAAACGAATGAATTACATTATTCAAGAACTTGTATAACGGAACGTACTGTATTAAATAAATGTATTAAGACCTAACCTTTTGATACTCGTTTAGGTTTCTTTTGAAGACCTTTCTTCTTTTGAACAAAAACACACTTACTTTAATATACACATACATATATATATATATATATATATATATATATATATATATAT